>WBMV01008144.1:324628-390432 GCA_013396655.1 Campylorhamphus procurvoides
CGGGGTGGGGGGCGGGTGGAGAAAGACTGCATATACATTTCAGAGCAGTCCGTTATGCTGGTAGGCATATTCCACTATTTAAAATTATCCTTTATATCCCTCACTTATTTCCTTATCATGATTCAGCAGGGTTCTTAAATATGCAATGAATCCTTTAGCAATCAAGTGAATGGCATCCTTAAATTTTGGCAACTATTAAAACACCTAAGTGAAATGAAGCTTTAAATGAGATTCTGTATGGGACCAAGATAGGCCTTACATAGATATGCAGAGATGATATGTAATGGTCACATCAGTTTCTGAAATATTAATATACCTCTATGGATTTCAAAGTCACATTGATTTATGTTGTTAAAGACTTCTCTCCCTGTATATATAATATATAAAATCTGTGGTTTTGGCATGTTAAATAAATACCACTTTCAGATGACTGAAACACTACATCAGACAGTATAAAAGCAATACCCTTGGAAGAATATTCTATGACAAAGTCCAAAACAGAAGGTTTTGAGGAAGAAAAGATATCTTTAAAATTATCAATAAAGAAATTTACACTTTCCCATGGTTTTTGAAGGGCTAGACACCGTTCTTGTCACACGTTATTACAACTGAAACTGAAATGTCATAGCTGAGAAATGCAATATTCCACCAAGGAAATGAAATAGGTGAAAGAAATAAAGAAGTCAATCAAAAGAATTGCCTATAATGTTGAATTTGTGTTGCTCTGTTTAGCATAGACCCATGCTTATTACTAGAATTTATGACTAATAATAACTTAGAATTAGAGAAACCTTGGCTGAGTAAAGACCTTGGGACTTCTACAGCCCAGCTTCCAGCAGTGTCAGTTATGGGGTCAGACCAGGTTGCTCTGGGATTTATCCAACTGTGTCTTGAAAACCTCCAAGGACAGAGATGGCACAGCCTTGCTGTCTGAGCAGAAGCTCCAGATGGACCATCTCAGTGGTCCTCCACTCAATGCCTTCCAGCTTGCTGATGTCTTTCTTTCACTGGACTATGGAAAACTGGATTTCTCATAAGGATTTCTCTTCCTCTATGAATTCCCCCTTCATTCTCTGAAGATTTGAACTCCACACTTCTCACCCCACATCTTTGGGTAAGTTCTGAGGGTGAATGCAATGTGCATAGCACAGTCTGCATGTGTAACTGTTACAAAGCAATGTGAAAGAGTCATACTTAAGTAAATGGAATTTAAAAATCAATTGAAACTGTACTATCACAATGGGTACCCCATTTAGATGAGAACTCATATTTACTTCAATATGAAATATGAGTGTCACAACAGTTGAGCTATCTCTAGATGTCTTTCAGGTTAAGAAGTAATAACATGCTATTCAGACACACAGATCCACAAATCCTCCTAACAATGCAAGCACAGATTTCTTTTTCTTCAGTGTCTCATTATATGTATTTTGCTGCAAATAATTTTAGTCCTATAAATTCTCTGTGATTGCAATTTACACTGTGCTTCTGAACTTCAAAGTGACTGTGGCGCTCCATAAGTATTGCATGACAGTGATGTTCATCTCAAATAAGTTCAGTTTAAAATCTGTTTTTTTTTTTTCTCTCATTACTTCCAGCTCTATGAAGTCAAGGCAATGCCCACACTGTGATAAACAGTTCTGGGGTTTTCCATGTTTGACACATGGGCATCCCAGCCAAGGGTCTGGAGGGCATGTAACAAGGTCATGTTTGCTCCAGTGTGTACTTACACATCCGGAGTTTCTGACTCCCAGAGTCATCTCCCCAAAAGTCAGCTCTGGCATCTCGACCCCGTGAATACGCACAGCTCAGACGCGCTTTTTTTTTTCCTGTATCACTACTGGCAATAAAGATGGTGTCACATTTTTATCCATACTGTGTTCAGGTTATGTTCCAGTGTCTCCACACGACGTTAATTTCCACCCCTACAAGGACATTTTCTGTAGAGCAGTTTTCTCTTGGTGTAACTTCAGAGATGAGCAAGTGGCAATAGTGTTATGGAGGTGTTATTGAATTGTTACTGCTGGCAATAAAGTGCCAGCAGAGCAAAGCACAGTGTGACTGCCATATTCCAAAGTGAGTTACCAGCTCTGACAGCTATGAGTACATATCTTTTTGCTGATAAAGTGATCACACTTGACCCAAAGGCCTTCGAACACTGTGTGTTTGGAATGATACGTTACAGCTTTTATAGCCACTAATCAGGGGAGAAATGTGATTTGCTGTAACTTCTTTTTATGCAGACATCTGGATGAGACAACTGCGCCCAGAAAATCTTACAAAAACTGAAATTCTGACCCAAAGTTTAACAATAACCATACATGCCTGCATTAATAGGTTGTACTCCCTAATCTTCAGTGCATGTGTAGTGCACCATTGTGGTAGCATAGTATACTTTAGAGTCATTTGTTTTTCAGCACTGAAAGTTTAAATAATGTTAACCTCCCTTTAGGCTTGATGCAAATTTAACTTGCTTATATAGCAAACTCCAGTTTTTCCCTGGGTAGATTCTGCATTCCTCTTCTGTGTTGACCTTTGAAAATCTTCCCCATAACTACCAATCAAAACACTCTAAACATCAGAGATTCTTTCAGATCTTGCTGGAAGATTAATCATTTCGTATTCCAAAATATTCAGTTGAGAGTCTTTTAGTTAGTTAATTTCCTCAAATCTCATTCGAGTAGTATCTAAGTAATAAAAATTGACATGAATGATTAGTGGCAGTATCTTGCATTTGCCATTGAAAAGGATGTGAATACTTCCTCACCAAAGATATTCATTCCCCAAAGTGTACTTTTTGCTTCCTAAGCTATATCCAGTAAGAGACTCTTATGCCTGGAAGTCAGCATATGTCATTTAGATTTTGAATCCCCCTAGGCAGAATCCAGATCTCTTTGCTGTGCGTCTGGACTCCAGGTATGAGACACAGAGAATCACATACCAGAAAATGAGACCTGGGGCAGCAGCTGTGCTGAGCAGAAAGCTGACAGGAGCATTTATGCTTTGAGTGCAGACACCTAGGTGTTGTCATTGGGGAAAAAAAAAAAAAAAAGGAATAGATCTGGACATGGCTTTAAAACGATTTAAAACACCTCTGCTCTGGCTTCTTGCACAGGCTAGTTTCTTTTCAGGAATACTGAGATCCAAAGATAATACAAACACAAGAGCCGACAGGTTTAAGAAAGAGCTGTCAAGCTATATCCAGCAGCTCTCCCAAAGCACACTGGCAATTAGCACAGACACACTCCAAACAACTTGCCAAATTCAAGCCTTGCCATAGCCCAGTATATGGGATGAAGGTGCACGTGTGTGTTTGCAGAAAGTGCTCATGCTGATCTTAAGTCTGTGTTCTTTCCCCTGTTGTGAGATGGAAGGTAGAAAGGTGTTTAGGTAAGAACTAATCAAAAAGGGGGCTCTGGGATTTACTGTTCTAACATGATGAATCCACTTACATGGAAGCACTGGGTCCCAGGTGGTCACTATTCCCACAAGTGTAGCTTCTCCTTTCTATTTCACTGGAAACACATGTCCATGGGAAGGCTCTGAATTTAAGAGGAGGGAGACAGGTCTTTAACAGCAGGGTCATGGAGGTGTTCATCCCCCAGACACTGCATTTTTCACTCAGAAAGTTGTTTTATTTTATTTTATTTTATTTTTAATTCCCTTGTATATCAAAGATTTATCAAGGAATCATGTTTATAATAATTCCTCCCTAGAAAGTACCTGCAGGGTTTTTCAAGATGAAAGACACTTTAGGAAAACATTCATTATCATCATGATATCAGGATTTATCATTTGCAAAGTGTATAACTGGCAGTCTTAGTAGCTTTTCCTAACTTTATGTTTGCGCTCCCAGTAATTAGTACCTCTCTTGGGATTCTTCACCACCAGATGGGTGGCCATATGGATAGGGACATTGTTTATAAACCCTGTTATTTATGCACGTACAAGGCTACCTAGGGAAAATAAACTTCCCCTAGTTTTTATTAGGAAGAGGGGCATAGAATTATTGTCATTCCATAGTATTAGAAATTGTATTTTTTTTGTCCCTTTTCAATAGAAGTTAGAGAAAAAGCTCAGGTTTTGGTTGAGTTTGAGGGTTTTTTAAAAACTTCTTAAAGAAATGAGGATTTAAATCAACAGTAAGATAAACAGCTATCTCTGCAACTGCATCACTTTTTCTTCTCCAAAGAAAGAGCACATAATAGTAAAAGGGAAAAAAAAAATGTGTCTTGCAAGAAGACTGACTCTAAAAAAGAACGCGTTTGACCATTGAAGAGTGCACCAGAAATACCAACTGAGAAACCAGCAAAAGGAACCTGCATTTTAAATCCCACCAAGAAGGACATGGGGCACAGATCTATAACATTTGTAAATGTTCAGATAAAGTTTAGTAGCTTAAAGTTAACAGCTATCTGCATTCACACCAGTGTAATTGAGATCAGTCTTTGGCCTGGAAACTGTAATAAAACTAATAATGTTAGAATAACACTTTAGGCTAATGGTAATTTACGTTACTTAATTTGCCATTTACCTAAAGCCATTTAATCCACCAGAAAAAATTAATTCACTGTTAAAAGACCTTTCATATCCCATTGACTTTAGTGGACATTGGATAAACCTTTAGGAGTTCACAGGAATTTTTAAAACGGAATGAAGATAAATATTAGCCAGCTTCAACACTGATGAACTGAAACAGTACAAGCATTGGGAAAGGCTGCCCAGGTCACTGGTGGAGTCACCATCCCTGGAGATATTTAAAAGACATGTAGATGTGGCTCTTGGGGGCATGGTTTAGTGGTGGCCTTTTGAATGCTGGGTTAAAGGCTGGACTTGATCCTTGGGATCTTTTCCAACCTATGTGATTTTAAGTGAGGAATATAATGAAACATTTTATACCAAATAATTTTTGTATAATTCCTGTAAGTCAACAAAAGAGTTTTTTTCTAAAATGAGGTTAATAATTGCATTACTAACACATACAACAAATGCCATTCCACGAGGCCTTACACTGAAAAGAAATGCAACTGCTTTGCATTGCTGTGTGTGACAACCAGTCTGTATGGATACACCAGAAGAGTAAACCTTGCAAACCATCAAACCTAGTAACAAAACACCTATTCATATTTTTTCTGTAAGCATTAAACATAGTCTGATGCCACTGTTGGACTGTAGGACTGAAACATGGCAAGATGTCATAAGCAATGAAAGACAGGGTTATCCCTACCTATTCCTAGCAGGACTATGCTATATTCCTGCTATATTCATCCCTAGGCATCATTGTCCAACTGCAAAGGCCTCTTCCAGTTTCTTTTAGATCCTGATCTCCCAGGCTGCAAACCTTGGTGGGCCCTGCTGCGAGCCTGTTTGTGTTCCTAGATAAAGGGAAGAAAGACCAGGGTATCTGTGTCTCATCTGGACATGAAGTTAAGTGCAAGCAGGGCCTGAAAGTGAATAGAGAAGCTGGGAAACACAACTCAGATTGTCGAGGTTTTTGTTTTGGGTTTTGCTTTTAGTTTTCAGATATAGCTCAAGAAACTGTTTGATTTTTGTTTAGCCTCTACGGACGCTTGAAAGAGAGGTTATAGCAAAGCTGAGCTTACATTTTCAGATTGTTGGTTTCAGCAAAACAGCACTGCAGGGAGTTTTCACAAAGGAGTTCACCTTCAAAGCCCAGTGTGCAGGAATGCCTTATTTCCCCTTTGAAGCTCTGGAAGGGAAATAACTAGATGGTGTGAAACAGGGGAGGTCTTCCTCCGTTTTGCAATTCTCCACTTAATTTGTCTGAAATTCTGCCTTACTTTGGTATCAATCGAGTTAACTCAGCTGTGAGGTTAAATTTAGGAAGGAGGTTTGCATTGGCAGTTCTCCTCCTTCCCTATAATCTGCCAGTAATGCTCACAGCAAACCCAGCAGCAGGCTGAGTACCCAAGCATTGATTTCTCTCAACTACCTAAAAGATCCACACTTTCAATGACAGAGAGCACAGACAGTGTTTTCTAAGGTCAAAGGTGTCTTCCTGTTTACCTAATAGCCACAGTAATGTAGCTTTTATGTAGAATTTACTGCTATGTCTACACAGTACATTAAATAGTGCCAGGAAACATTCCCAGACATGGATATTCAATTTTCTGTATGCACTCTTAAATCATTCAGATAGTCCCTGGTACTGTTTTAGCCCATGCCAACCAGCAGTCCTCCAAACATTTGGGGAGTTAAAACAGGTCAGGGATCACTCCTAAGAGGAAGTTTGGATGTAGCCACGCTGGTTTGGAAGTCACAGAGTTTCAGCAGTGTGTACACCAGCCAATAATGTCAGGGGCAGATGACGGTCTTGGTTACTTTTGGCTTGTTATTTAGTAGTGGTCTGTGAATTTTTTGTATGAAAATGTACATGTCAAGAAAGAGATGCTTAGAAAAGGGTGAAATTTATAGACATCACAGGCCATAAAAGGCGCATCTCTGTTGCAGTGGGCAGCAGTGCATGTTATTAAAGCAGTTTATGAAACTAATGGATATAGCAGATAAAGAGAATTCCAGACAAGATGGATCCAACAGGTAAAATATACTGTGAGGGTGACCGAGCACTGGCACAGGTTGCTCAGTGAGGTTGTGCAGTCTCCATCCTTGGAATTCTTCAAAAGCCATCTGGACATGGCCCTAGGCAACTGACTCAAAGTGGCCGCGCTTGACCTCCAGAGATCAAGCCTCAACCATTCTGTGATTCAAATGAACAAAAATAATTTCAATTTCTCCTACTTTAATAGTGTCAAAGGCCACAAAGAAGATGAAGGAAAATGTTCTTCCTTCTGGTCTGTTTGGTAACAGAATTGGTTGCCTTACTGTGAGTTCATAAGGCTTAGGCAGCAGAGAGGTCTACCTGTGGAAATACTTCCCTCCCGGATATGTTCCTATACTATAGTTTGCAGGAAAGTGGGAAAGAGACTGGTGAACAGGTGAGTTAAGAGAGTAGAACAAAGACTTAAAACCACCTTTGCCACTTTTCCCTTGTATAAAACATCAAACCCTAGTACTGACTAACTCATCTGGAATGTGACTTTTTCCTTTAAAGGCAGAATGTATTACATTACAAAAGGTAATGAATTGTCTAGCTTCTGCATGGAATAGGGAAAGCAAAGGGAATAAAAAAAAGAAAACTTCTTTGTCATGAATTGACAAGCATGTTATTAAAGCTATTTATTCTCCAAACATGCCTCCAGAAGTAAGCTGTCATCCTACATCTGAAGGGACTACAGAGGCCCACAAGTAGGGTGGACACCTAACCACTAAAAATAGGGTTGAGATCGCTGCACTCACTTTCGACCGCAGGTTGTAGGATAAAAGGTCTCACATCCCATAATTCATCAGGCTTATAAAGTCAGAAATACGGCCACAACTCTGGTCTTATTTACTGAATACACTTGAGTGTTAAAGTACCAATAAATCAACTTGGAGGCAAAATCTGCAAGAGAAACATTTCAAATTTGTCTTTAATATTTCAGAGCTTGAAGAGGGTTATTGGCCCCTTACCTCTCACTTCTCAGAGGGCTGAGAGTTTGAAAGGTATGTCTGTATCACCTCCTTCTCATATCAACTGCACCACATGTTACTATCTCTAAATAACCCACATTTTGAACTGGGTATATCAAATATTTTTTGATAACTAAGCAGAAAGATTTTGACCTTGGAAAATGGACCAATTGAAGGTATAGGGAGAGCAAGAGTTCATTAAATGACATGTCAAAGGAATTCAAGCCGGATCAGGGGGGCAAGGGGGAAAATGGAGTTACCAAATGAAACAGAAGTGGAAGGAGTAAATCCAAATGGGGCTCAGCTCAACTGGTACCTACTACTGAGGCACCTCAGGCAAAGCAGGTTTCTCCTCCTGTCTTTGAACGTATTGTGCCTGCCCAGAAGTGCCCTGGTTAATCAGATAGGTCCCTCCCTAACTCTTGCTTTCTACCTGGGCTGTGGTACAGTAAAAAGAGAAAATAAAGAGGGTCCACCTTCGTCTTGATGACTCCATCAGAGTAACATCAACACACCAACAGCTGGAAGCTGCATATTACGTTTATATTTTCAATGATATCTGATGTCACTACCAACATTTTCTACACATCACATCACTTTGCAGATTCCTCTCAGGCAGCAGACTGCAGTAGCTGGGGAAGAGGATTTCTGTCCCTATTGATGGTGAGGATGATGTCTGAACAGAGAAGCATAGCTTTTTTGAAACCATCAAGGCTGAGAAAGACCTTGGACCAGGGTCTCATTTTGTGAGTAAGAGCTTCTAACCACTTCTCTTGAAGGTAAAGGAGTGACATTGCTACTGCTTTTCCTGACTCTTTAGAAGGACAAAAGTGAATCATCATCACATGAGCTCTTTGAGAATGATTCTGGGGGCTCTTCCTAAAGAGAGGACTTTGGGCTGTAGCTTCCAAATAGTTGAAACCCTCTGAAAGACCTTTGTTGAGACTTCTCATCTCTGGAGGAGAGTGAAGGTTGAAAATGTCTCAGAGATTCAACAGATTGCATGGACAGAGGCCAACCTCAGCTATGAAAAAGACAAGTTGATCTAATAACTCATGGCCATTAGGACCTAAGGCTTTATGCTCTCATTGCATCCCACATCCAGTGCAGACCTTGCACCTCATTAATTCAGAAGGAAAACCTTCAGCTGTCCTTCTTAGAGGAATTTTCTTTTAGCATAAGAGAGGGAACAAAGAGAAAGGAGGAGAAAAAAAACCCCTGTACCTCTGTCCAAGTTTAGTTCTCATGAAACCTCACCCTCTGACACATTAACTTGCTTTCTCTGCCTAAACCTTCCTTTGCATCAGACGGAGAACCAAACCTCTGAGATCTGGACACAAACCCAGGCAACTCCACCTGTAGGTACTTTAGTTGTACCCTGAATTAATTCAACAAGTCAATAGGCTACTGTGCAAGAAGTCTCAATGCCCAATAACCACAGGTCAAACCACAGTGAACAGATCTGAGCTCTGCTGTACTTTCCTAATGACCCTCTGGCTGAGCTAAATTTTCTTCTTCATTGCTCAAAGATGGTGAGTAATGCAGAGAAAGTGATATATCTTGGCATGTGGAAAACACTGGGAATGCCCCAAGAAATGGGTACTTTGTTGCATAAGTGAAAACTGTTCACACCATCATTTTAAAAATAGACCTTTGTGTAAATTTGCAATAAACGAATTAGTGACTGACCTCTTGAAAACAGATGTTACAAATGGATAATTTAACACTTTAGTAACTCAGTTATTTACCATTTTTAGTCTTGTTATTAATAATGTTTGGACCACTATTAGTCCAGAATCTTACATAATTTTGTGCCATAATTATTAAGTCAGACTGGAATTTCATTTTCTTTTTTTAATATGTATTAAATGGTAGTTGTTCCTCTCAGGCAATTCCTGATGGGAAAGAGGTGAGTGTCTATCCTTTCACAAGTGCACCGACTTTTGGAAAAGATGGGAGAGCTAACTGGGATACAGAAACAGTAAGTAGAAGAGAGGATTTTTGAAAACAACATATTATTTCAACATTAATCATCAATATGCGTAATTTAGAGCTAATCAATAGTGGTAATTACATCTCCTAACTGATCTAACCATTATCAAATAGCAGTATTATATAAATATCCATGTTATTGGAATGGATTACCACTACTGTTCACAGCTATCTTAATTTCTATAGTGACATACTGGTCAAAATCCTTTTCATATATGTGTGGCATATTAAAATTTTAGTTCTGATACAAAGAGATCTGCTTCATCTATTTCAGCATAATTCAGCTGCTGCTGAATTTTCTGATTACTTAACCCTAAAGAATTATTCCTGCTAAACTGCCATTTCCTCTAGTCACAATCTACATTCAGAATAGCAGGACAAGCACTGGGAGGTGTCAAGCATTTATAATTTGCCTTCAGTGAAAGTTACAGATGCTTGATACTTTTCAGGTCATGAACCACCGTCTGCTTCTCTAGCTTCTGAAACACTCATGCTGCCCATTGTAATTTGAGTTCACTTTCAAATCATGGACTTGATTGTCAATTGCTGGAGTTAATGGCTGTCTTGCCATTCATCCCACATGGGCAAGAGAGAGCTACATGCAAAGAATAACAGAGATTTATTTCTTATGATTACATAGAGTATTCTGTGAGAGAACTAAGCTGGTTTTATAGAACAGATTTAATGCACAAGTCATAGAAGTAATTTAGCAATATCATGGGGTTAAACTTCATGTCCAGCTCCCAGTGCCTCAAATAAACTCTTGTGGTAAGATTTGGTTGGCTTTTGCTCTAAGTTCAAGGCTCCAGGTAAGTTCCAGGTAATCAACAAAGAGTTTATCAAAAAGACAGAAGAAAACACTTCTGTAAATTGTCACAGCACCAAGCCTGACACAGCTGAAGAAGCATTTGCATAACACTCTCAGGCACATGGTGTGACTCTTGGGGTTGGTCCCATGCAGGGCCAAGATTTGAACTCAATGATCCTTGTGAGTCCCTTCCAACTCAGTATATTCTGTGATTTAGTTTAATTATTCAGTAATTCAGGCCATAAAAAATATCATTTGGCATTTATAAGTAATACTTAAGTGATCAAGTTTCAATAAGAATTGGCATACAAATCTGATTAAAATCTGAAAAGAGATAAATACATAAAGAAATTATTCCAGTGTTCACATATGGTCATGTGTTTCTGTGCCTAGAGATTAGATGGTGTTTTGGAGAGGGTCACATGAATTTCAAATATTCACATCTGGGCTCTATAGCATTTCTGACAAGTATTTTCTGGCATAAATGCAGAGTTGCACTGACGTTTCAGCAAGGGTAAGACTTGCTGCACCAATGTTTTCCAGCTGATCTCTGTTTGCATAACAATTCTGAAGTTTCCCAAATGGGCTGAGTAACCAAAGAGTGGAGGCTGTGAGTCCTCCGGTGACTGAAAGGGCCTGAACACATTGCACAAAATCTAACTCCACTCAAACTGAAGTTTCAGGCAGAAAAAAGATGTGACTGAGAAAATGCCGACATATGGCAGCCATAAACCACTGAGATCTGCACAGCAGAGATACAAAGCAGAAGAAAGGTAAATTAAATGTCTTGCAAGATGTTACAAAAGAAAAATAGTTCCATTAAAAGTTGAACATCAATGAAATCTCAGCACTGGGGTGACAATGACAGTGTACCACTGTCAGGACCACTACAAGTTCACAGCTCTCTATTTAGTGTATTTTTGGAAGGATTTTGATCTGAAGAGATCTTCATCACTTATAAATGAACCAGTCATTAGCAGTCTTTTATGTATCTCCAGAGAGCCATCACAGCTCTCATTAACCACTATATCTAAACAACTGAAATCTCCTGTTGCAGTGGCATGTTTTTTAAGTCTGAATCCTTACCCGCTACCATGTCCTCCATGTACAGAAGCAGAACAAATTAGGGTAAACCACAAACCTTTCAGCACTGCCTCAGTGTTTAGGATGTATTCAAGATATACTGAACTTAAGCATTGAGTTTCAAGGATGTCCTCAAGAAAATAGGAAACAGGTAAAGGAGTGACACAAATTTTTTCTTATGAACTGACTTATTTTCCCACCAGTTTTTGGTGATCTAATTTATATCAGTCATTTGCTAGCTATGAATGTGATTTAGGTCAGAAAAGAAACCACTAATAAGATGGTTTTTGTGCAAAACCAGTTTGGACAACTCTGGAAAGCTATCAAGAAAAGCAGCTGTGTTGCTTGTTCATTTTTTTGCCATGGCTTTCCAGAGGAAAAACAAATCCAGAAATGAGTTGTCACCTAACTTTCCACTTCCACACTGCTCTTTTTATGGCTTTGTATCTAAGACTGTATAAAACCAAGGTATGTACTTAATAAATGAAATAATTTTGCTTCTTTCAGTCTTACAATTACCCTTTATTTTAGCCAGAAATTTAAAACTTATCCACACTGAATTAGAGATCAGGTCCAGCTTGCCGAGTCCTGTCTGCAACAGTGGCCAATAGCTGCTGTTTATAGAAAGGTATAAAATCAGACTAAGGATCCAATGGTGTTTTCCCTCATCCACCTTCCCATTTTCCAGAAAAAGTATAATGGGCTGCTTCATACTCATCTTTTCACCCAACTTCTTCCCTTCCTGCTAACTTGAAGGATTTTATGAAGCACTAAAACTACACAATCACTGTCCTCTTTTATGGGCACAGACAACATTTCCCCCCAGCCCCTTCTTTTATTACATTTATAGCCTTTGCCTGCCAAGATACTTTTATGGTGGTGGGAATGATTGCCTCACTCTTGATAAAGTCTGGAGGATCCCTTGGTGCTCCATATAACTTGTCACAATACTCTTAACAACAGCTCATTGTGTGCTCCTGAGCGACTGATGCTTGTACCAACTCCCCTGATGTGCTTTCTGATATTGGTAGAGAATATTCTCCTTTACAGCACCTCCCACACAGGGCTGTGCACCAGCTCTTTCCAAGTTCTGCTTGTGGTTTCTTCAGTTTTCTCAACTGCTGGGCTGTTGCCTTTGGAGACAATGAAAATTTATATGTTTGCTTTGCGCAGTAACTACACAAACAATTTAAGGAAAAACATTTCCCTTGCTGCCTCGCATTTCTGTTGAGAGTGTTGTATGTGTTCTTGTACAGGGTATATCCCCAGCACTTTTTTGGAATGTAACTGGAAACAAGGCATGTTTACCTCAAAATGCCTTGTACAGAGCAGCCTGCATTGTTGCAAACTCTTGGCTTTCCATTTAGCTCAATCCTGTTGCCAGGTTCATCTGCATTTCCAGCTCACAGAAGACTACAAGCATACTTTCTGTACTGAAATGTGTGACCTAAAGGCAATAAAAGACCAAGCAATAGGATAAAATTGGTTCTTCTTAAGAGATCTAAACGGGAAAGAATTATTGAGGATAGTGTTAGGGCCCCTTGCTGAATCATCAAACTATTTTGCAGGGGTGATTGAGACAGCATATAAATACTGCACAGAAATCTCTTCAGACCCTCTTCAAAGGGCAGTTGTATTCCATTAAAGTGCTTTTCTTGTACACGTTAATCTCTCAGAATAAAAGTGGAAAATACAGCAACAAAACAAGATGATATTTTCACTACTCAATAAACCTCTCTTCCCTTGTCTGTAAATAAATGATTCCCAGAGGCACCCTCTTCAGGGCTTCTGAAAACTCAAAAGGGCAAGGAAAGGAATTAAAAAATATCACAGCCTGCGCCTACACATTCACAGTGTTTATTAACACAATCAAAAAAACAAACAAACCAGCACGTCAAAGGCTACCCTGCTTTATACTGCATTTACATGGTATGTGTGTTAAATCAGATTTAGACCCAGTCTGCCTGTAAGAGTACATGCCTTCTGCCCCCATTGACTGACATAGAAGTGAGAACAACCTCCCTGTAGATATTAAGGAGGGAAACTGGGTTTTTCTGAAAATGAGAATGGCAAATCAGGCCTGATGATCAAAAAAGTCCTAAGTGAGAAGAAGGAGAAGAACAGGTTGCATTATCACCTTTTATAATTTCATGTACATACCTCACTTTCTTTTTTTCTTGCCTTTTTTTTTTTTCCCAGTACCAGAACTGTGTCTAAAGCAACTGAACGGCACCTGATTTATTTTGGATACTAAGACAGTGCAACTACCAGTGAAAAAATACATTCTCATAGCAGCTGCACACATAAGAAAATATTTCAACATTCAGAGTTGGATTGATTTCATATTATATGTTAAAAAAAATACAAATGTCCCTCCAAAGGGAAGTGAAATCCTGCAGTATAATGGCTGGATTCCTGTACCAGGATACCTAGATAAATTGCTTTTGTTTATCTAATTATATACTATCTGTCATTCTGTTTTGACTCCTTTGTTCTTCTCTTCCTCTTCCAAAATGGTGCATAATGGTATGGCATATTTTGCCAAACAATACGCAGTTTCTTGCCCAAGAAGTTCTTCATGGGCCTTATATTTCCTCTCAAAAAGGGTGTTTAAAGCAGTTCATAAAATGCTTTGGGATCTTTGAGGGATGAGAGTAACTATATAAATCTTAGTTATTACTATTAAAAGAGCATTGAGTGAGTTTTCTAGAGGCAATTCCAGTATGTGGTTTGGATCTCTATTGATAAATCATAGAAACCTGCATTACTATCTGCTTTACTGTATGTGAAACAAGTGTAGGATGACAACTTGTATTTCACCAGTTGCTTTCCTGCAATTTCTCAAAAAAAGTAGCACAATATATGGTCCACCTGCTGTGAGAACATCTGAAATAATGCAGACAGTAAAAAGTGCTTTGAGTAAAGTTCTTCCAGAGTCTCCTTTGTTGATATGCTTTATAGCATATACATATACCTTACATATATATTCCCTATAACATATACCTAACATATACCTTACTCAGTTTTCAGACAGCATCTCTCGCTTTCCATGGAAAAGAACTATGTTATATCACTATTCATTTTTTTTAATGTGCATGAGAAGTTAGAGAGAATATTATTTTTATGTGTTCTTTTTCCTTTTGTTTAGGCTTCTGGGGGTTTTTTTTGTAAATTTTCATTTAGGTCTCCACAAAGGATCAATCAGCCCATTGCTATCAAGAACAAATTTATCTTTTGCAAGAGTCCTAACAAAGGACTAATCTTGGATCCTTCAGTTACGTAAATAAATTGTCAGATGTTAGTGGAACTAATTACAAGAGCATTGCTTTCTGCTTTCATGAAGACTTCAAGGCCTAATTGAAGCATGGTCAATATATACTACTGTCTCCCAATAATAGTTTTATTCCACATGTTGACTCAAAAAGTAGTGTCTTTGAAGAGTGTGAAAGAACTTTAAAATAATTAATTTCTGTTGTGATGTGGAGGGTGGATACAGCCATCCTACAGGAAGGTCAGCTGAGTTACAGCAAGGCTGGGTGATTCATCTGATACATCCCCATCAGCCACATTTTCCACAACCCACATAATTCTCATCATTAAATTCTGCTCGATTCCCTACAAGCACTCTGTGCCTTTGATTTATACTCAATTCCTTTAGACCCACAAAGCAGCCACTAATTGTACTGTATGTACACAGCGGAATGGGACCTTAAGGGATAGGTTTTTAGTAACTCTGATGACACCTTTCTAGTTAGTGCAGTGGAGCAGGATCCTATTTAAGATTGCTTTGTTTAATTATTTAAGAGCCATTATGGTAACTGGATATACTCTAAGTGTAATTTATTAACTCATACACTTGAATTATCCAAGTCTCTACATCCACTTCACAGAATTACAGAGGAACTAGAATAAGATAATGGTATTGAAATGCTACGGAATATTCCCTCTGCTGAGAAGTAGAGAAGCTCTCTTATCTCTCATGGCAAAGGGGTTCATAAGCTTTTTCAAACTACACACTACAAGAATCATTTTATACAGCAGCAGATGTTCATACAGACAGTATTAAGAAAATATGTGCATTTTCTATACAAGTATATATCTGTGTATGTATAAGTAAATACTACACATACCTATGCATACACAGATAAGTCTTCAATGTAGTGCTAGAATTCACTTTGCTTTTTTTTTGTGTATGTGTAAGAAATGATACTGCATCCATCTGTTCATCCCTCTTTCTCTGTTCTTCTGAAGATGTTTCTTCACACTCTGATCCTTGCCTCTTTTTCTACCCTTGTCCTTTCTTGCTGTCTCTAAGTTTTATTTAAGATAGATTGTCATGTTAAATGTTTCCTTTCTCACTGCAAATACTGCCTGTTCTCCTGGATCCCTCTTCTCCGTTATCCTCTGTGCACGCTGCCTGTCTGCCTCATGCCTGTCTGCATGGGACATCCTTTTCCTCTGGAAAATGACAGCTCTGGGAGCAGCACCTTGAGAGTGCTCTGATATGTCTGCTCTTGCTATCAGCAGCTGGATTCCCTTCTTGCCATTTGGGCACTTCTGCACAGAGCTGTCATTAGCAAAAAGAATACAGACACATGGAGCAGCAGATAAAGAAGAAAACCACCTAGTTTAAATCATGTGAGCAAACAGCCCCCTGAAAGCCATAGCGAGCACTCACAGACCGTCTCAGTGTCATAAATTAATTTGACACAGTTTAGAAAGAAAAACTTTCAGCATTTAGGATTCTTACTTACAGTAGTGTCTTCAACAGAATATTGCTTTAGTTACAACATATATCTTTCTTAACCCAAGATGCTTCCCACAGTTCTGCTGCACTCCAGACAACGTGTCATAAACATCAGGAATGTGCAGCACAGCCATTATTAGCCCTGGATTCTGGGCTGCAGCATCCCTGCTGTTCAAATATACTGGCACAGGACAGAAAACTGATAACAGTAATTCTACAGAGCTTTTGAGCCAGGAGAAGAAGAGGATTGCTAACAATTACTGCCTTGGAGGCTCAGATGTTCTAAAGAAAAAAGGTGGAAAACTCATAATTTACCTGGACTGACCACTTCTGCAATAAAAAAGTAATTTGCTCTAAATTAAGAACTTGCCAAAACTGAAAAGTTAGACAGGCATGCCTGAGAAAGATTAGGAGATACAGAATGCTTTCCTATGTAATCACTAATGCACAACATCCCTCTTACGTTTAACCTTTATGTGCTACCAAACAACAGCATCAAGATTGTCCTTCCAGCACATGTCTGCAGCTGAAAGCTTTTAATATCCTACTTCCATCTTGCTCAAAGCCAAGATATCAGGAACACAGAAAGGTTTAACCACTTATTAAACAGTGCTATCATGTCAGAAAATATGTTCTTTTCTGCCCGGCACCAGTGAATTGAATGTGCAAGAGAGACAAAATGTCTAACAAAGGAAAAAGCTGCTGCATGACAAGGATTGCCTCTTCTCTCCCAAGGAACTCGACTAGAAAGGAAAACTCCTTGTGGAGTATAAACAAGAGCAAACCTATGACAGCAAATGAGGCAATGGGAAACCACAGAAATAAAGATGTAGAAAAAGACTGGTGAGCATGATTTTTTTTTAAATATTGCTTCAATAGTAAACAAAAACTTCAAAGATTTTTAGAATTATAGAATGGTTTTGGTCAGAAGGGACCTTAAAGATTACCTAGTTCCAACACCTCTGCCATAGGCAGAGATGCCACCCACTCAATCAGGTTGCTTAGAGCCCCATCCAAGCTGGCTTGTTGGATTCAACTTGGGATCTAATTGCTTTGATTACCTGGCTCAAGATGAACTTGACTCTTCCTTCCTCTTCTTCTGCAACGTGGACTTAGAAAAACCAGGTCTTAGTGCCATGTTTCACGCAACCACTGCCCAAACACGGTGCACACCAAGCCAAGTACGGAACACAGCTGAAAATCAGGCCCTGAGACAGGAACTCATATCTGAGAATATCCTGAACTGGAAGGGACCTACAAGGATCATTGAGTCCAACTCCTGGCCCTGCACAGGATCATCCCAAGAGTAACACCATGTACCTGAGAGATTTGACCAAACACTTCTTGAACTCTGTCAGGCTTTGGTGCCATGACCATTTCCCTGTGAAGACTCTTCCTGTGTTCAACCACCCGCTGGGAGAAAAACCTTTTCTTAATATCCATCCTAAACATCCCCTGACACAATTCCAGGCCGTTCCCTTGGGTCCTGTCACAGGTCACCAGAGAGAAGAGATGCCTGCCCTCCACTGTCCCTGGTGAGGGAGTTGTAACTGCAATGAAGTCTCTCCTCAGCCTCCTCTTCTCCAAGCTGAGCAGACCAACTGACCTCAGCCTTGTGTGGCTTCCCCTCTAGGCCCTGCACTGTCTTTGTACACCCCCTTTGGACACTCTCTGATAGCTTTATGTTCTTATATGGGTAAGACCATGAAATAAGTACCATTATATAACTATAGGTATTTAACACCTCAAGAAAGCTGCCATTGGGGACTGTTCCTGTGAAAGAAAATGCAGCAAATAGCTCTCCCATGGCAATATTAGCACACCTTTATTGCCCAGCATAGATGCATGCACACTTATTGACACAGAGAAGTCAGAACGAGCTTGTATCCTGCTGAACTCCTTCACAGCTGCAGTGTATAAACACCTGCACTATCTGTGGAGACAAAACAGTGAAAACGGTTCAAGGCTGCTACATTCCTATGCTGGTGACTTTCATCTGCCTCTGAAACTGCTGCTGATACAGGTTCACACTACCTCACATTTGTTTCCTACCTTTAAAGCTATGTCTAAATCCATAATTTCCAGTGGATGTATAGTCATGAGTCATACAGACAAAAATCACCAGCAATTCTGGGCTCTTCAGATTCTGAAACCCAACCCAAGACGTGCTGACCAACCTACAGCATTTCTCCTCACCTCTGCAATTCTCAGCTAATTAGAGGACACAGGGGTTGGATCATTGTCACCTTGTTTGTTTGTTTGGTTGGTCGTTTTTTGGCAGAATTCCATCCAGAAAAGAAGATGCAGCTAAAAATGTATGGATGCATGGCAGCCATGCATTTTAGACTTACATGCTTGAAATGTTTAGCTAAAATCAGTAACTATTTAAAAAGAAAATGTTGCCTATGACTTTTACCGGGCCTGTAGCATCCAGGGCAGATACTTTTCCGTGGTCATATGAGATCCTAAGTACAGAACTAAAGTAAAGAAAAAAAAACAACTCACAAAGCAACTCTAAAACTGAATTACACCATGATTTCCACAGAAAGCTGAATTATTCATAAAAAAACGATATTAATATAAAAACTGAGAATTAACTATCCTGTATATTTCACTTTCAAAAAAAAAAGGGGGGGATTTCTTTTACAGTCAGCAAAACAGAAATTTAATTAGGCTTTGTAATTCACATATAATTGAATGAAATACATGGAAAAAAGACATATCTACCTCAACTCATTATACACCATTGTTTGAATGAATACAGCTCGCCTCCATAGCCTTTCTTTTAACAGTGACTTATTGTGAGTCATCTCTGTCAGGGCTGAGGCATTCAGTAGGCTTTGTGCACATATGGGAAGTGGACCTGTATGTTCCTGGAAAGTTGTAAACAACACAAAAACCTAATGCATATAATGAGAAGTTGCCAGAAATCAGATTGCTGCAAAAGAAATTGCTCTTGACCCAAATTTGACTTAAGGAACAGAATGTTTCATCTACCTAAAGAATCTTGCCAAGGCAGAATAAGAAAAAAACAGTGTGTTGGAGTTTTCTGTCAGAGTCTCAATTACTGCAATTGTAATAGAATAATCATATTAAAAAGTCAGAAAAAAGCATGCTGCACATGCAGATATGGCTACATCTTATTGTATACAAAAAGAGGAGGGTGCTTGAGTGCATTCAGCATTTAAAATACAAAAGAAACAAGGTGATTTATTTCAGCCAAAAAAACAGCTGTAAAATTTAAAGGTATCAGGAATAAATGAGAGAGGAAGCCACCGGGAGGCACTATTGCCACTTAGCAAGCACATGATCAAAGCCTCTCCCGCTGCTGCAGCCTTCGACCACCAGCTAAACAGCCTTGTGTGCAGGTCATCTCAGGAACAAGAACATCACTGTACAGAAAATAAGGGCATTTAGAAGCTGGGGCATTTTTACCTACCTTGAATAGTGTTGAAAGTGTTTGCAATAAGTGTGATGTGTGACAGACTTCAGACTGTGGTCATTGCAGTTTGCTTGTTTTGTTTTGTTTTGTTTTGTTTTTTGGTTTGGTTTGGTTTAGTATCTGACTTTGTCATCTAGCTTTATGCTGAGCAATCAGGGTATAACAAAGAAAAGGGCTATAATGAACAAACCAAAATATTAGGAGATTATGAAAAATCTTATTTGTTAATTAGAAATTAAGGAATGTCTACGTAATTAATTCAAAACTGCAGATTGTTATGACAAAGAGGAAACTGAAAGTGACGATAATATGACTCTCCTTCTCTTCTTACAGTTAAAGAAAACCTCTCAATTTTTTGTTTTATTAATTTTCCACTGTATCAAACTCTTTGATTGTAATCTCACAAGAAAAAAAAATGAAACAACGTTATGTGTAGCACAGATGGAAAATCAGAAACCACAGAAGCCAGAGACATCCTGTTCTTATACTGCCTCTCATCAGAATAAAATTCCACAAAATCCAACTCCTTTTTATTTTTTTTCCCAGATGCAAATAAATAAAAGCTTATTTCTCATGTAATTAAGAATTCTTTGGCAATTCTAACAATACTGTATATTTTTTTCAGTTCTTCATTCCAGTATTCTGAAGGAACTTCATGAAAAGGTTTGACTCCCACTTATACAGGATCACAGTCAGTGAAGGGTTTACTTAGTATTCTTGTCATATGCATTTATCATATTTTTAAAAGTTGCAATAGTCTGGAAAAATACAGCATTGGTTAGGATTTTTGTTATTTTTTAAGAAAACAGCTTATGAAAAATACCATTTAAAATGTTTTATTATTCATATGGACAAGAGCTTAATTCCTGAAGCTGATCATGCATATAAAACTCTCCTTTTCTGCTGTTACCTGCAATATTTCATATGCAAGCTATTCGCCTTTTTTCACCCAAAGACAGAACCACACACACCTCTAATTATTGACAAACATGATATCATCTCCCTTTACTGCCCAACAATTAACCCAGAAAGATCTGCTTATAGCATGAAGTATAGAAATACTTATAATGCAAAGAACTCGAAGTGAAAAATTTTAAGGCACATTATACTTTGAATTATTTAACTCACCATACAGAATACATTGAGAGAAACACAATAGACATCTAATTTGAAACTCCTCCTTAGTGCAGAGGTCCTATGTTAAAGTGAGTCTAGTAGGCTAATCCATGGGGATATCAGATGTTATCTGGCTCATCTGCCTGTGCCAAGAAGGCGAGGTCGGGCAGGTGGAAACATCTGGTTAAGTTTGCTTCTACTCAAAGCTAAGGAGAAGCAAATCAGCTCCAGATTTGATAGCTGTGTTCCTGTGAGAGTGTGTCAACTGAGATGATGGTTATGAGCAGAAACCAGAGTCAATGACTAAGTAATTTTGGTTTCATACCTGGCTTATCCTCTGCTGTGTGCCAATGTAGAAGAATTAGCCCAGGTCAGATCATGAAGGGCAGCAGAGGAAGGTGGTTTGCTGTATGGGTTGCTGGCTGAAATCTAATTGCTGCTCTGTCATAGCTTATCTCTGGAAAAATTTCTGTGCTTTGGATCTTCATCTCCAAAAGATTAATTCTCTAATTATCACAGTATTGTACAGATAATTCAATTTATGACTGCCATGCACTTCAATACTGCAGTAATGAGGCTCATATAAAATACTTCAGAGAGGTCCTTAGAGCTATCCTCCACAAAAGTGCAGCAAGCTGGACAAGCAGAGATTACGTGCCTCAGGCACAAGGTACCCAGAAGCTTCAGCAAGTGTTTATTTACTCCGTATTGCTAGACAAAGAAAACAAAGAGAAAACATTTAGTTCTGCTCCAGAAAGAAAGAGAGAAAATGCAAAGTTCAAAAATTAATTCACTGAAAGAGCGATCAGGCATTGAAACAGGCTGCCAAGGGAAGTGATGAAATCATCATCCCTGGAAATGTTCAAAAAACATGTAGATGTGGCACTTGGGGACATAGTATAGTAGTGCATCTGACAGCCCTGGGTTAATGGTTGGACTCAATGACCTCAAAGGTCTTTTCCAACCCTCATAATTCTATGATTCTATGATAAAAAGCACTTTGGAAATTATAAAGTTAAGTTATTTACCTTTAATGGGAGATTTCAACTTCCCAGACATAACCAGGAATATCACAGTGCTGTGACAAACAGATCTTGAAAATCCTTTAAGTTTGGAGGAGATAACTTCTCATCACAGCTACTTGGAGAATCAACAAAGAAAGATGCCTCCTAGACTTGCTATTTGTGAATAGAGGAGGATTCATGGGAGGTGTGATGGGAGGTGTCTTCTTGGCTGCAGAGATCATAACATGGTTGTGTTCAAAATTTTCAGTGCAATGAGAAGAAAGGACAGTAGAGTTGTTATCCTGGACTACAGGATCAGTCTTTAAGAAACACCTTTTGAAAGCACAGCAGGCAATTTCACTGTATCCTAAGTCAAGAAAGTGGGGCAGAAATCTAGCTTGGCTGAACAGAGAGCTCCTTGTGGGACTCAGAAGGAAAAAGAAACTCTATAATCTCGGAAGCAAGGCCAGGCTTTTCAGGGAGAGTACAGAGCTGTGGTTCATTTATGCAGGAAGAAGATATGAAAGGCCAAAGGTCCATTTGAGTTGAAACTGGTCCATGTTGGTTTTGATAAGAAGGTCTTTTAAGTATGTTGACTGCAAGAGGAAATCTAGAGAAAATATTGGACCGATACTTGTTTAAGATGATTTTCTAACAGGATGAAGAAAAACCAGTAGCATTCAATGATTTTTTTTTATTTTTCTTCCCTCCTTCTTTAATAGTACTGATAGACCTTGGGCTGCACAGTTCCTTGAGTTGGAGGACCACAAGTGTTGCAACAACTTTCCATTTGTGGACAATGAAATTGTAAGGAACCACCTGTATCATATGAATGTTTGCAAGCCCATAGTGCCTGATGGGATTCATCCCAAAGTTGTGAAGCAGTTGTTGGATATTATGGTAGGACATCTCTTAGTCATTTACCAAAGTCTTTGGAGTTGGAGGAGGTTCCTGCTGCCTGGACACTACCCAGTGTTACTTCAATCTTCAAAAAGGTTGTAAGGGAAGACCCAGGGAACTACAGACCTGTTTGTCTAACCTAAGTTCTTGAAAAAATTATGAAAGAGACTGTACTGGCTACTGTTGAAAGGCATTTAATGGATAATTCAGTCCTCAAGCACTGTCAGTGTGGGTTCACAGGATGAAAGTCCTGTTTAATTTGATACTCTTCTATGCTAGAGTCACCCATCAAGTGGGTGAGGTGAAGGTGGTGGATGCAGTTTTTCTGAGTGTGGATACTGTCCCTCACAGCATCTTCTGCACAGGTTGTCCAGCTGTGGGATGAGTGGGTACACAGTGCACTCGGTGAAGAACTGGGTGAAGGTCATAGCTCAAGGGGTTGTAGGGAACCTGGCTGGTGACTGGTCGCCAGCTGTGTTCCTCCAGGTTCAGTCCTAGGGCCAGTCAATATATTTATCGATGATCTGGATGCAGGAGTTGAACACACCATGAGCAAGTTTTCTTGTGATACCAAAATGGGAAGTGTCTCTTTTTTGAGAAACTGGAGGCCTGGTAGAGGGATCTAGACAGGTTGGATAATTGGACTATGATTCACTGGATGAAATTTAAAAAGCTGAAATGATGGATTCTGCCTCTAGGATGGAGTAATGCCTTGCACAAGTCTAAATTGGGAAATAATGGTCTGGAAATCAGCCTTGCAGACAGGGAACAGGGGGTGTTGCTTGGGCAGCAGCTCACCAGGAGTTGGCATTGAGTGTGCCCGGGCAGCTCTGAGGACAAACACCATCCTGGGGTGCATCAAACACAGCAGCATCATCCAGGAAACAGAGGTGATTATCCCACTGTGTTTGGTGTTGGTGTGGCCTCACTTGGAGCCTGTGTGCAGTGCTGGGACCCAGCAGTTAAGATGGATGTGAAGGCCCTTGAATGTATCCCACGGAGGGCAACAAAGCTGATACAGGGCTGGAAGGCAAATCCTGTGAGGAACATCGGAGGAATCTGTGTCTAATTTGGGGAAAAGCTGGCTGAGTGGTGACCTCATTGCTTTCTACAGCCTTCTGAGGAGGGGAGAGGGGGATGCTGAGTGCTTCTCCCTGGTATCCAGTGACAGGATGTGTGGGAATGGTTCAAAAGCATGCCTGGGAGGTTTAGACTGGACATTAGAAAGTATTTCTTTATTGAGAGGGTGATCAAACATTGGAACAAGCTTCCTAGAGAGGTGTTCGATGCCCCAAGCCTGTCAGTGTTTACGAGGCATTTGGACAATGCCCTTGACAACATGCTCTAACTTTTGGTCTGCCCTGCGTTGGTCAGGCAGTCGGGCTGGATGGTTGTTGTACGTCCCTTCCAACTGAAAAAGTCTATTCTGTTTAGTTCTATTCTTGTGACCCACAGACAGTGATTACAAAGCAGCTCTGGCCCCAGATTGCTGACTGTGCCAAGAGTCCCCATCACGGGGAACCTGTGATGACCTCTGTGTGTGTTTTCATCACTGTGTTAATGAGAGTTAAGAAAGCTCAGTTTAGAAGTTGCTGTTTCCAATCTTGATGTCAGAGATCACCTGTAGGTAGAAAACTGTTTCATTGGTTTTATTAAGCAACTTAGTTGCACATTTAGTTGCAGCCTTCTGGGGCTACATGCAACCAGAACAGGTTTCTTGAACTAGTTGCACCCAGTACTTCATCAGAGAGCATTTAGCAGATTATATTTCCAATGCTGTCACTACAAATTAAGCCTTCCAGGGTAGATGGTTCCAGAAAATTTGAAATTCGACCAAATGAAATTCACCTACCTTCATTATTTGCAATATTAATTTGCACAGAATTCAGATTTCTTTGTTGTTTGGTTTTTTTTTTTTATGCCCTAAACGATAATTGTTTTTACAAGTTGGTGGGAGTGGAAACCTATAAATGACTGTTGATGGGTTACAAACTGCAACCCTTTTGCAGCTGAACACAAGAGTCATCATAATTAATAACTTAGTAACATTCAGTACAATGTCATGACCTGGCAGAATCTTTCATCTATAATTAATTATACTCCTCATTGTGGATAGGCGCTTTTTAAAATTTATTTAATTTTTTTTTTAAGAAAAAGGAATGACAGTACTTGTCCTGATCTATTTAACTGTTAATGTGTCATTCACAGTGAAATGTTGGATTTGATTCGCAACAATGAAAACTGAATCAGTTGCATAAGTCCTGAAAATTACCTTGAAACTAACTAAAGCTTTGCTTGCTTTTACCAAGCTAGAGAAATAGTTTTTTTTCCATATAAAAATAAGTTAAGAAAATATGCACTTACATACCTTCACTGTCTGGAAATTGATGTCCATTTTTAATGCTGTGATAATGTAGTAACTGTGGAGCTAAAAGATAGGCTTGGAAGACATTTGTTTTAAAATTTACTACTTGGAGAGTTACTGGATTTATACACTTTTTTAATGGAAAAGGGCAAATTGAAAATAATGGTGAAAACTACAATATATAAATCGACCATGCACCTAGTTATGTCCTATAAATCATGCAGATGAGTATTTTTAACTGGGGAAAGTAGACACAAGAACAATGAAGAAATATAGCTGTTTCAAAGCTGTAAAGTGACGATATTCTGTTGTTCTGGAGTGTGGAGGTTTGGGTTGGCTCCCTGCCAAGCCCAAGGCCTGGCCACACGGATCCCCCCTCCTAGAGAGAAGGGAAAAAAAGGTACTCAAAAAGGCAATTTTAGTAAAAGTATATATATATTCACATATATTACAATTATATACAATCAAACACTATGAATCTACAGAACAAATCCCAGAACAACCCCCCAAAAGGGAAAAGGGGAAAAAGGAAATGGGACAAAAATGGGTAAAAGCAAACAAAACAAATACACACACTCGTAAACTCAGGGAAAAGCTCAATAAGAACTAATACAATCAATTCTCACCAAACTCCCCTTAAGAGAAGCAGGTCTTTCCCCTCCGTCCGGCTGGGACAGCAGCTGCTCCGAGAGGCCTCAGCTCACAGAGATAAGGGCTGGGCCGGCACAGAGAGCTGGTGTCCTCCACCACACACAAGGAAGAAGCAAAAGAGAGGGAGGAAATCTTCCGCCTGTCTTTATATACACCTGGTTATGTGACGGAATGGTGTGGAATACTTCCTTAGTTACAACCTTGCTACCAAGGAAGGCCTAAACCAAACCCAAGAAAACTAAACCACCACATGGAGACACTAGAAATGCATATAGACAATGAGCTTACTTCTCAAAGGGAACTGAAAAATGAGGGAAGGCATCCCAAGGGATTCCCTTAGTTTAACAAACCAAAAGTAGTCTTCAGTACATTGCTTTTTCCTCATGCCTTTCCTCAAATAAAATGAATTATGCACACAGATTGTTTATTGTCAGTTTGGATGCTGTGGAATTTCTGTTGTTAAAACAGGTCCCTGAGGATTTTAGTGTAAATGCTTTTCCTGTTTATTTATGTGGGTTTTATCAACACACATGCTTATCTCAACCTCAACATCTTACCTCCATCCCCTCCAAAAAAAAACCCAAACATTATTAAGTTGGAGATGCTGAGATATGTTGTAAGTTGCTGCCTCTCTGCATCTTTGCATCTGCAGAGCAAATGGAATAGGAAGGTTTACATCCCTGCAGGATCAATTATGATATTTTTTAACATTCCTTATACACTTCGAAAGTGGATTCTCTGGCTGTTTAGGATAATTTTATAACTAAATTAGCTGTAGGATTTAGGAATAGTTGTGCACAGTTAAAATGAAAAGCTCATATAAAAATCTAAGCCGAGGATATTTTTATGGTAACTCCATTCTGCACACAAACACGACAAGTTTTTTTTCAAACAGACATAATTCTGCCTTCTTCCCCTGATAGCCTGAAGCATGAGCTCTGTCAGGATCCAGAGAACATGTAGAGCACTGCCTAACACTCAGACACCCAGTCTGGAAGATGTCTTCTGAGAACAGCTGAGACACATACTCAAAAGGACATATGCTGCTAAAATGCACTTGTAGCTCTTTTCTTTATAAAAACTGACCTGCCACAGTATCTGTCATTATATTAGCCCAGTAGCTGCCATATTTACCCAGAAACTGTTAAGAACTAACTTGTATGCTTTGGGAAGATTTTCCTCTCTTAGAAAAGCTACTCTGGTCAGCAATTCACTCACATCCATTCTCATCTTGCCATATGAATTTTTCCTCCTTTACAACACAGTAAAACACTTCGAATGTATTTACAGGCAAACTTTGAAGGTACCTACAGGCTACTACGTTTTGCAGTCAATAGACAATGAATTTAAAGAAGAAATAATGTCGAGGTCAAGTCAAGGCTCCAGGACTCCACATTCTTAAGTTGAGGCATTAGGCAATAGTGGCAAAGCATTTCTCACTAAGAGTTAAACCCAGCATATTATTTTGCACAGGGAGGGCATCACAATGCTTTTAGCACAAGACTTTTTTTTCCATTTTTTCCGGTCAGACATCTTCCTTTATAACTGGCTCTGTCTCTGGACTCTGAGGAGCCCATGTAGCATCTCCTTCACAGAATTGACTGTGATGCCAAAATTGCAGGGGGGCACAAAAAATTGACTTCTCCCAGACTCAGAGTTTTCCACTGGAAATTGCTGAGGTTCCAGCAGTACCCTAGTGAATCTGAGGGTCTTTGGATTGTCTCCCCAAGGGAACTTCCACTCCTCACAGCATTGCAGAGAAAGCATATGGTAGGCTTTGGCTTCCATTTCTTAGGACCAGACACTTAAAAAATAACCATTGCGAAAAATCACTGCAGTCCTGTATCCATCTGTCTTCAGTGGTGGTGAGAGACAGTTTTACTCCAAGTTGTTCGTACTGAAGGAGTCCTACATAACTGACGTGCTGCCATAGAACATAGCTGAGTGGATAAGCTGTTCTTGGAGGATATCTCTGCTCACCAAAGCAGATGATGGTACTCCACAGACTTATACAATCCTGAAAAAGCAGGAAGATGCGGGAGGTTCATTTCAGCTAAGGTTTCTGTGGCTCTCTGTTCCCATTATAAATGTGCTCATTAAAGTCCATCATAAGAGGTCTACACATATGTTTAAAGTTAAACACCTGCACAACGTTTGGCACAAGGAAGTCATAGTTATTACCAGTTATGTTGGTACTTATTTTCATCTGCTGTTATCTTAGTTTGTATTAAAGAGGTTACAAAAACACTATAAAATCATTAAATATTGTCAGGTAATGAAAAATCTTGGTGATGAACTTCAATTCCTACTGAAAAAATCCCCCACACTTAAGCCACAGAAGAGCAAGTAATTATATTATTTAAACATTTTTATAATCACCAGCCTTATAGAATAAACTTAGTCTGTGAAAATAAATCAGCTTATGATAGATTCCTTTAGGGTTAATATCAAGGAAACAGCACATTGTCACCTCTATCATTTACAAAATAAGCTTTGTTTGAAATCAGTATATTTGGATCCTTAACTGGGATGAGAAATCCCAATCATTCCAATCATTTTTGCCTGTAAAAAGAGATGGTGTCTTTCAGAGACTTTCCATAAATTAGGAAGAAATCCTTCATGGATAGCAAAGGGTTAATTCAGTTTCCTAAGCACAAGCATCTAGTGCTACTAAGTTCTAAGGTATCTTTCTCTCTCTCTCTCCCTTAGGAGATATATAAAATTTATATAAAATATACAGGGAGAGATGTTGCAGCACAAGATCAGCAGGTAGCCCATGTCCATTTGCAACAGTAGCTGGAGGCCAGGTGTGCTATTCCAGGTTTTCCATGTCATATTAGACAGGTTTGGTACCTGCCTCCCTCCCAAATGAATACTGTTCCACCTTTATGATGAGAGTTCAGTCCTTGGTGTGCACTCGGTGCTGAATCACAAATGGTGGCCGCACTGACCACTGTTCCTGATGGACAGCAATTTAAACAAAGAAGTCAGAACCACAGTTATGGTTGTCAGCAATTCTAACTCACATTTGATTCTTCCTCCTTCACCCCTAAAAGCTGTGTTAAAATCTTAGTAAGAGGTAATTGTTTTTCATATATGGAATTTAGGGTATACATTTTTATGGCTTAGACACAGTTCATGCAAAGACAAGTTTAGAAATCAGTGTTTTGGTTTAAACATCCATTGGCAGTTCAGAATGACAGCAAAAAGAATTTGCTGAGAATTTCTAAAAAAATGTCACACAGTTCTGGCAACTCCGTTTTAAAAATGTAAAAGGTTGGTGTTTCACTAAATAAATAGCAAGTCTCATTTTCCAAGAAATTCACTGTTGGTCAGATTCAAGGGGCTAGAAATGTTCTCTAACAGTATAGCAATGGCTGCCTGCAGGGTCACTACTCCATCAGCATTGCAGGAAACTGACTTCTATAGTGTACTAAAACTACATCCTGCAAGTAACAGAGGGATATTAAAAAAAGCTGTACCACTCTACTGAATATTGAAAAAATGCAATAAAAGGGAGAATTCCAACTACTACTACAAAACCCAACCAACGAAAAATCAACCAAAAAAAAACCCCAAAAAACCAAACCAATCCAAACCAAATAAAACCCAACAAAACAAGTGAAAAACCCAAAGCAAAGTCAAACCCAACTATCTTAACTTAGAGAGTTTAACAGATAATTTATAACATGTTGCTCTCAGACCCTGCTATAAAGGAAATAATGAAACCCAAACCAAAATGTCCTACATTATGTTAATAAAAAGCATCTCTTCTTTGCAGAAAGAACCCTAAGAATTTGGTCTAA
The DNA here is from genome assembly GCA_013396655.1 of Campylorhamphus procurvoides. Taxonomy (NCBI): domain Eukaryota; kingdom Metazoa; phylum Chordata; class Aves; order Passeriformes; family Dendrocolaptidae; genus Campylorhamphus; species Campylorhamphus procurvoides. The sequence goes on from WBMV01008144.1 coordinate 354,073, forward strand.
AACCATCAAATAACCCAGACCGAATGTAGCACAAACAATGTTATAGACCCTTGTTCCACTCTAACAGTCTTGCTAGTGTCATGCTGTCTTTAAGATACAATTTTATCAAACACTACCTGCTCTTCCTTCCCTTTTCTCCAGTGTGTTATTAAGGTTTAAATAGCAAAATAACCATTTTGCAGAAGAACTACATTTCCCAGAGTGTTTTGCAAAGCAGTTATTTTTCAATTCCTCTCAAGATCCATATAACAGAGAAAACTTTTTCCTTGAACATTTGTCAGGGAATGGATTTCAAGACCCAGTTGAATCAGACACTACAAGTGATATTGTAGTGTTCTCACTTCAGGGTTTGCAGGTACTTGTAAATAAAGACAAAAGATTAAGTTTATACAGGGGCCTTATCTTGTCTCAGCTGGTTCTACTGTTCCATCTGTATAATGTTGTGTATTATAACTAATTTCTTCACAATAAAATTTAAAAAAGAAAAAAAAACCCTAAGAATTTTCTCAGCCCAAGAAATGTTAAATGACATGTGGTAAAGGAAACATTTAGGGTTATATAGTGAACACCCATTTTGAAGGCCTTGAAAGTATTTGAAACCCACAAAGGATTTGTTAATATGAGATAATATATTTTTTTTACATTTTTAATGCATGTTAACTTCTATTAATTTCAAAATTTTTAATATTGGAGCAAATCCCCTTTTTGGTGGGTGGGTTCTAAGACTGTAGGATCAGAAATGGATTCAGAATTCCAGGGCTGCTTTTTTATCAATTTGGATAAAGAAACATGTTACAAATGGCACTAGCTGTGTGTGAGGCTTCAAGGTTTTTTGATTTTCAAGGGTGGGTGTTGATGGCTTTTTTTCATTAGGTTAGAAATTATTTCTGTAAAGACTCCTGCTGTGTCAGAACATTGGGTTAAAAGCAATCAGTACAAAATGATGTGTGGGTTTCTTTTCTTTAATAAAAAACCTAAATCAAAACAAACAAAACCCCAAAAGAGAACAGAATTTGAGAGTTTAATGTAAATAAGGAAAAGCATTCCCTCTGCTGCCATGAATGAGTGGTTTAGATTGCTTAAAGAATCACCAGCAAGGGATCAGCAAAGGCAGGTTTAATATGTATTTGCTAAAGCTCGACGAAGTTTGATGCGCTTTATCTATACTTACTGTATAGATAAAGCACACCAAGGAACAGTGGTTGAAAAGTAACCTACCATGATTTTTGGTGAGATCAGGGACACAAAGGGGTAAGTGGGGAAAAAGTAAGGGATGCAAAGGGGTAACAGACACCTTCCTGTTGATTCATAAGGTTCAGAGTGGAGCCCCTTGCCAAACTTAGCCTATGACAGGATCAGTGGTTTAGGTCTAAAGGATTTAGAAGCCCTTAATCATAATAAGACCACAGAAAATATTTTCCACATATAGTGAGGGGTAATATAATGGGGGTAAATTTAGGCTTTTACCTTTTGTTTAATATAAGAAAGGGTTACCAGGCATATTCATAGATTTGAAAAGCGTCACATAATTTTTCACATTCTATAGGTAGGGTGAATATTAACAAAGAAGATGCAGGATGTGTAAGATCAATCTGTATAACCTGAACAAGTGGGATAATCTTTATATATGTTGTCTTACAGCTTCAGGGAAAAAGCTGAAGTCCTGCAGTGAGCTCCCTCCTGGTCCACTTGCATCCTGTAATGATTTACATCAAAGGAGATATCTGAAGGTGTAAGAAAAGGCTGTTACTGGGGGCATTGTATCCAATTTTGGGCAAGGCAGTTCATCAGATGCTAGTGTTCCCTGGATTCTTTCCTTGGGCAAACTGTTGGATTAGGTGACCTTGTCAGGGTCTGTCCCACTCTCCTTTTCTTGGGTTATGTATCATGCAGCTCACTGTAAGACTGTGCTGTCCAGGAAAAAAAATCATGTTGATATTTTCCCTGCATGTAGAGGATAACAGCATCTGCCAAAGCAATCTTTTATACAACTGCAGTTGACCATTGTCCAGTTGTGTTAAGGAAATTTAAATATTCCTATTTTCTTCCATATGCAAAGCCAGCAAGACTTTAACACTGCTGTAGCTAAATACCATAAATCTTGAAATGAACACACATGTTTCTTTCACACATTCCCACTTTTATACTTTAATTTGTCCCAGCCTACCTGAAGTGGTTTTACTCAAATTAGATCTGTTACTAGTATAAAATTATAGCTGTTCTATTTACGCGTTATAAAAAAGAGAAATACAAATGTATCTGGTTAGACTTACGATTGGATATTTTTAGGATTGCTTCCTAATCTTGCTATGGAAATCTAATGCAATATAGAACGTAAGAGATCATGTTATTATCCTTATAGCTATAATAGAGGCAATCAGAAATTTTAAAAAAACCCAGACAATAATGGATATTAAAAATCTAATTATTTGTGTCATTTAGAACATTTTAGTTGTTTTATAATGCAACAAAGAATATGGCACATTTCTGTAACACATTCTGTTTATTGAGAAACAAATCCGAAATGAGATAATTTTAACTGCATATTGTATCATGGGAACAAAAGATCTGTGGCAAAACACCAAGGAAAAAAAAATCACAGTAATGAATGAAAAAATCACTAGTTGAGAAACTTACAGCAAGGGACCCATTTGTTCTTTAGGATTGTTATGCTAATTTTCAGGACTTGCTGCAGCAGCAAAGTTGAGATTTTAGGATGAAGACATCAATTACTAACAACTAATGCTATAAAGATATCATTAGCTTCTCAAGGTAATTTAAGACATCCATTCATATCCTACTTTTCAAGTGCTGCACTTTTACTTGAACTCTGTAAGAGGTAAAAATCTTCAAAAGTCAATAAAACTTAACAGTTTCCTTAACAAAACAAAAGTGGTTTCCTTGGGAAATATTATGTTCTAATCCTCCATTAATCAAAAAAAAAAAAGATAATAAACTATCTCAAGGCCTTTGAATAAGACCCAGAATTGAGATATTAGACTATTGACGTATTATTTTTAAGGAAGTATGTGCTTAGATTCACTTTAAGCTTTACTAAGCACTTCTTACCTGAGCTTCCATCTGTGGCTGTTCACTGCCAAAATAAGGCACTGCATGAATAAAATTCAAACTATGGATTTTTAGTAACTTATTTTTGACAAAAATATATTTCTCACTTTAAGTCACAGAACTACATTAAGTCAGTATCCCAAGTTATTAAGGAAAATGATTGGGTGATGGAGGGACACTACATTTAATGAAAACCTTCTAACAGTAAAGATATTTTTGCCTTAACATTTCAGTTTATACACTGACCTATAATGAAATAGTCCTGCTATAATGAAACAGTCCTGCTTCTTACTTTCCTTCATCTTGCTAAAACTTAATACATGGACAGAAGTGGTGTGATACTTGTGAATGTACGGTCAGGACTATTTTTTCCTTATTGAGTTCTAAATTAAAAATCTGAAATCAGGCCATTATCACCCACTGAAGTCTCAGGCACACTTTTTAGAAACAGGTGGTTTGGGTTCGTTTTTTTTCTCAGTGACTTATCTTTCTCTTCTCACAGCCACATTTCCTTTAATATCCCCCCAAGCAACAGTTTTCCCAACTCTTCTTACAGTGCTCTACTCTGTCCTGATCCCACATTTAGATTCTCACAAATCTGAGACAACCTCTAGAAGCCAGCTGACAAGAGACCACCTTATAACCATAAAACTAACATGAGGGGTTGTGACAACTGTTGTGGTAACTCTCTCTCCCCTTATCCTCACATAATGATCCCTGAGGGTGTGAGCACTTAGCATATAGACAATGCAGACAGTGAAACTATTAATGGGAGCATGAATCTTGAGAAACAATTTTGATTGATGCTTCCATCCAAACTATTTTATCACAATAAAGAAATAAATACATGGCAATATATTTCATATAATTTTTATAAAACATGTAATTATTACAATGGACTCCAGATTACTGTTCTCATGCACTGCCATATTGTAGAACAGGCAATTCAAATATCAGTTCATGTCTGATATACAAGAAAACCTAAAAATAATATCAGGTTACTGACATGGAAAGCACCTCATCTGGTAATTTCTCATTGGGTGCATCAGGCACAGCATCACCAGATGATTGCCCCTCTCTGTTCTGTGCTGGTGCAGCCTCATCTTGAGTCCTGTGTGCAGTTTTGGGAGCCATAATATATAAAAGACACAAAGATACTATAGACTGTCCAAAGGAAGGCTGCAAAGACGGTGCTTGCATATAATGTGAGAGATTTAAAGAGCAAATTCCTTAGAATGTGACACAACTCTGCCTAGGTACTTTCTCCATTACTAATACCTATCAATATATAAACAGCTGAAATATTTTTCTAAACAACTATTTTGCATATATTGGCTACTTGCTTTGGGATATTACAGAATTAAGCAATGAGATACACATGTAACAGTCACATCAACATTTCAGTGTGGAGATGGCATTGATTGGTGGCTTGAAAGCATTGGGCCTTAGAAACAGACCTACTTTGTGTTAAAAGTGCAAATGACATTATTTGGAGTTGGACATAAAAACACTCCAGCCTTCTCAGAAACTGCTAGTGAGCTCAGAAAATCTCTGTTGGCAAAGGTTTGGTGATTCCCCTTCTGTCCCTTAACAGCATCACAAAAGATACCAAGAACAGGGTACTGAGGACATTTTGCACTGCTTGATCCTTCCATTGTACATGTGCCTGGCAGAGTGAGAGCATGTATAAAATCCACGTTTCACATACTGATTTGCCTGCGTGCTTTGAGCAGGAGCTGTCTGACATGGTGAATTCCTCTTTCACCCGTTGCCTTGTAGAAAGTACAGAAGGAGGACAGTTCCATTCCTAAACAGAAGAGGAGCTTGTTCAAATGTTTTATGCTTTTTCTTTTTTTTTTCTCCTTTTCCCATCAGTTCCTTTGGGACTCTCCTACAGCTGCTGCTTTGTTTCATAATCTAACTTCATGTATACAGTCTTTTGAAGGTCATTGAAGAGCATCATTACTTTTGTTTGCACTTTGGTCTCAATATAGTCTGCAAAGTTTTCATGAAGTATGTTCTGGCTTATCCTCCAGCACTTTAAATAAGATTTTTTTTCCAATAGAAAAATGGATATTTTACTGTTATTTTTCCTTCTTAAGAAAATGTTGATAAATTCTTTTGATAAGACTGCTTCATTACTACTGTGTCTGACTTAACTCTGTTTAAAAGCAAATGCAATAAATCGCCATCACCAAACAGCCTCTATTATATAATAACTTTAGTTTACTCTGACTCTGAGCATCTGAGCAGTCTGAACAATGTTATTTTTGCATATATTATCAAAGAAGAGAAACTAAAGTTTTCATGCATAAAAATGAAAGAAATGGGCCATGGGTAGATCAGAAAAGAAATATTGCAGAAAAAAGTGGTATACAGAAGATACTAATGAAGCAAATTTCTTTCAGGATTATAATAGATAATGTTCTTCACTCTGCATAGCCACTGGTTCCACCAGGTAACAAGGAAAAAGTTACATGTATTGTTAAAGCTCAGGTATCCAGTAAAGTCATAGAAGACAGGAAAACAGATTAACATTTTGAATTGAGTTCTGTTTATTTTTAAAGAAAACATCACCATACAAAGATAAATGTTTTGAGACACATCAAGGTCTTACTAAGACAACTGATAAGTTATTCCTCATGAAGCCTCACTAGTTAGGAAAGACAGTCCGTGAAAGACAAGCTTTTAATGGATTAAATATAAGAGAAAAAAATTAGCAACAAACAATTTCACACTGTAAAAAGCTGTCCTGAGAACAAAAGAGAGCATTCATTAGTACACAATACAATGTGCTGAAAGAGGTGAAAGCAGGAAGAAGACAGGTATAACAAAGATAAGGACAAACTGGATTTGGCATCACCCACGTTCAGAGCAATAAAAGAGGTATGTGGGAGGACCAGATGCATCAAGGTCTGTAATACACGTTGATTGTCCCAGAACTAGAGAACACAGTCACAAAGTGCACAAAGAAAACCACTTTTATAAGCATACTACACAGGAAAAGAGGAAATTAAAGAGCATACCATTTTGAAAAAGCTCCTAGCAAAGGAATTTAGCAATAGTACAACACTCCTTTATAGCTACAGTATAAGATCAAGAGAGGAGTAGTAAAATAGTATTTATATTCAAATATGACACAAGAGAAAAAGAATATCCAGAAAAAATCTTTTTGCCATGATAATGTCAGTACCTTTTGCATCATTACAACTATAGGAACCAAGCATTAACAAGTACATAACAGAAAATGACAAAATTTAGATTTTTAACAAATACTTGTAACAAGTCAATACTGGGACAGAGAGCTGTAAAATCATTGAACCTTATTTAAAACAAAATTAGAAAAGACCCTTTTAATCTCACAGAATATTTGAGAGCACAGAATATAAAGATCATCAAGACACCTACAGGCACATCATATGACCAAGATATATTATTTGTGTGCAGCTCTAGGACTATGTACACTGCTACAACTGCTGCATTTGCCATTAGCAAAATGCCTAAAGAAAAAAAGCCCTTTAGATCATGGCATACATGAATATAATGATAAAGGTGGTGAGCTCACTGTAAAGCATTGCCTCAATTACTGCACTAGAAACTGGAGGGACTGATCTGATACAGTGTGTTTGCTTTTAAGACCTAAAAAGAACAATGAAGTGGAATGATAAAATTTACCTGCTACACATGATGTAATCTCTTTGCTCTACAGGTCTCATATGTCCTCTGTACTGTGTTCTACTTGGATAACAGGAGCTCAGGCCAAGCACAGTGTTTCAGCTCTCTGGGACATGGCAGTTCAAGAAAATGCTTTTTATCATGACTGATGCACATGAGATTTTAAAGGAAAGTACAGTGATACACTAGAAAGACTTTTTGGAATTAGCAATTATCAATATTATACTGAAACAACAGCAACAACAAAGGATTATGGCAAAATCCTAATGTCATAGGCAAAAGGTACAAATAGATGCAATTTAAATTCCACTTGATGAAAAATTGGTGTTAATTTTTTGGATTCTGTCTAGGAATAGAGATGTATCTAACTCTCCAGAGTCAGAGCTTAAAGCAAGTAAAAATATTTTCTTGTTACAAGAGTTGAAAAACATAACGAAGATTATGACTAAGACTGGCAGAAATCTAGAACAACTGGGGAGGGAAGGATGAAAATGGTATTGTGATCACAGTCTGAATGATTTCACAGATGATGTTTTCCATAAAACAAAAGATTTAGTCACTTACTTGTTCTACTTTGGTATTTTAGCTTGTTCAAGGAAACACAATCTAGGCTCATACATAACATGAAGAAGTTAAGAGTAATCCTGCGTTAATATAAAATTACAATTATGAGAGTGGGTAAAGCCCTTCCCAAATCTTCATTTGCAAAGCCAAGCCATGATGATGGTTATGAGAACAGTAGGTGCTTGTAGATATTATACATAATTTTTTCCCCCATCACAGATACAGGATCATTACAGGAACAATAGAAACTAACCATAATCAGCTCAAGTTCAACAAAAATCTTGACGAACTTTTGGCTCTTTCAGTGTAAACTCTGTATTAATACATACAATATACAAATGTACAACTCGAATGAGGCACATAATCCTTAAAATATATATTTCTGCATATGTTTTCTAGCATACCGAATCTTTGAGGTTGGGCAGGAAGTCTGAAGGTCCTCAGGTCCAACCCCCCTGCTCCAGCAGGACCACCCAGAGCCAGTGATGCAGGATTATGTCCAGACAGTTTTGGAATATCTCCAGAGATTGAGGGCTACACAAACTCCCTGAGCAACCTGTGCCAGCGCTCAGTCACCCTCACAGCCAAAAAGTGTTTTCTGATGCTCAGAGAGAATCCTCTGTATTTCAGTGTGTGCCTCATTGACTCTTGTCCTATAACTGGCAAACAGTTTTTGGATCACACCAAAAAGAGCCTGGCTCCGTCTTTCTTGCACCCTTCCTTCAGGTACTTAGGTATATTAATAAGATCTCACTGAGCCTTCTCTTCTAGCTGAACAGTCCCATCTCCCTCAGCCTTTCTTCTTCACAGGAGAGATGCACCAGACCCTTCAACACCTTTGTGGCCCTTTTGTTGAACTATACCCAGCATGTCCATGTCTGTCCTGTACTGGGGAGTACAGAACTGAACACAGCACTCCAGGTGTGGCCTCACCAGTATGAAGCAGAGGATGAAGTTCATCTCTCCCAGTCGGGAAAGGAATACTCCTCCTCATGTAGCCTAGGATACCATTACCCCTCTTTGCAGCAAGGACATATTGCTGGCTCGTGTTCAAGGTGGTGTCCACAGCACCACCACGTCTTTTTTTATTACAACCTATTTTTCATCTGGGTGGCCCCTGGCATGTGCTACTGCCTGGGTCGTTCCTACCCAGGTGTAGGATTTTCCACTTCCCTTTACTGAATTTCATGAGATTCCTGTCAGCCCATTTCTGATATTTAATACCATAAAGTAAGGTATAAAACTAACGGAACACTTGGATGAACAGCTTCATCATGCTAGTTACTACAAATATGGTGCAAAGAACAAATGTGCCTAAAAGCCTCTTTTTGTTCTTAACACAAAACACTTGCTTCCTGCAATCTTTGTTCTCTTAGAAAAAAATGTAGAGAAAGAAAGAACAAAATGTTACAACAATAAAACAAATCTTTTAAAAGAAGAAACCTTAACTTGGCAGATAATAGGTTTGATTAGTTAAGAAAAGAGCCTAAACTTTGAACTATGAGGCAAAACGTATAAAAGAGAAAGCAGTAAATTTTTAGAGAAAAGCTTTTGAAAACAGTTAAGAATGGATGTCTTGATGTAACAATATACTCTTAACCTATTTTTTCATAGTTTAACACATATGCAAGTTAAAAAAAATAAGAAAGAAAAGACCACAGGAACATTGGAGAAGGGAGTGCTATGCTAATTTCATCATGCCTAATAGAAATTGGCAAGTGATGCCCTGGAATATTAAGGAAGCCAGCACCTACTTAGCAACATGCTAATCAGAACTGTGGTGAGTCACATCAAGGACATATTCAGTAGATGTGGTATTTGTGACAAACTATTTCCCAAAATAGTCCCTGCTTCTGTAGGTCTTCAGCTGGCAGAATTTTAATGAGTTGAAGTCTCAGATAAATAATGATTCTGTAATAGCCTGTTGTGGTCTGAGATTTAAATCAAGAAGCCAAGGGTTAATCAGAGGCAAGCAAAATATACCACAGAATCACAGAATGGTTTGGGCTGGAACGGCCCCAGCAGGGTGACAGCCTGCGAGTGAGATGCCTTCCTGTAGCTGGAGTGAGGGTGGTGCATCATCAGGCTCCTCTTGATCGGGCACCTGTAGCAGACACAAATCACAAGGTTAATTTTGCCTAAACTACTGTCCACTGATTTTGTTTTTCTCTTCTGTGAGTAGTATTCCACTTAATGATCACATCAAGCTGCCACTGACCACGGTGCACCTGCAGCCCAGAAAACCAAGTGTGTCCTGGGCTGCATCAAAAGGAACGTGACCAGGAGGTTGAGGGAGCTGATTCTCCCTCTACTCTGCTCTTGTAGAGTACAAGACTGCCCACTTGGAGTGTCGCATCCAGCTCTGGGGTCCTCAGGACCCCCCTCCTCCTCTGTTGTAGCAGGTCCAGAGGATGCCACAAAGATGAGCAGGGAGCCAGAGCACCTCTCCTACGATGACAGGCCAAGAGAGTTGGGGTGTTCAGCTTGGAGAAGAGAAGGTTCCAGGGAGACCTTATAACAGCATTTTGGTACTTAGAAGGGGCTTATAAGGAAGATGGGAACAAACATTATAGTGGGCCCTGTTGAAATAGGACAAGTGGTGATGATTTTTTAAGTAAAGGAGAGCAGAGTCAGATGAGATATAAAGAATAAATTCTTTGTAAAGAGTATAGTGAAACACGGGCACAGATTGCCCTGAGATGCTGTATATGCCCAATTCCTGAAAATATTCCGTCACGTTTGAGGAGGGTCTGAACAACCTAATCCGGTTGAAGATGTCCCTGCTCATTGCAGGGGGAGAGTTGGACTAGATGAAGGTCCCTTGCAATCTAAACCTTTCATTGATTCCATGGAAATTACAAATATTTAGCTGTACCTAGAATATTAGGAATAAAGACTTAATGTTGAAATTACTTCTTGTTATGGTGATCCAGCAAATAAAGAAAATGTAACTTCAGTAATTTGTACAAAACTCACATACCAGAGAGAGGATGCAGCTCAATTTCAGCCTCTTTAAGCAGAGTCCCCTGATGTCCTGTCGGTGCAAGAGGTAAGGAAGAGAATCTCACTCCCGAGAGGGAGGGTACCAACACATCCCAATGCTTTTATTACATATGAGTATTAATTTCAGCATCTACAATTTTTGCTTATAGGTAGGCAGACACACTGACAGATCAGACAACTGTTTGGGTTTTTTTTTTTATGAGAAGCAATGGATATTAGTCTGACATGGGTCCTGGCTGATGTAACCTACGAAACTAACTTCCTGAGACTACCACATGCATTAAACAGTGGAGGGGATGTGTAAGAATCCTTGTTTACTGTTGAGAGTAAACATTTAAATCATGAGTTTTAAAAGTTTGGACTCATGACTTTTCAATATTCATGAATACTAAAGCTTACATGTACTGTGCAGCTCTTTGAGCAAATTGCTTTTCAAGCTTTGTATAGATTCCAGTAGCAAGAAAGCAATCAATCCTTAAGAAGATAGTGTTTCCTGCCTTTCCTGGACAGTAAGCACCATGCTCAGCAAGCTTTTCCAAGCTAACCACATCCTGGGCTTCTTTCTACGTCCCGAGGCTCATAATTTCTCATCCTTTCTGCCCTCCTCTTGTTTTATTGCATCCTAGTGAATTTCATTGGAGAAAACAATATCCTACACTTGTTATGTGCAGGTTTGAGTTTGAACAATAGGGTACAATGTGGATAATTTTATAATTCCTATATTATCATAGAACTGGAGAGAAACAACTCTTCAGACTTCCAGTAAGTCTTCCTCTATTGAGAGCCAGAGGGAACTGGTATAATTTGGGAAGAAATACTGTGGTTTCTTGAAACACCAAATGTTATTTAATGAGATACCAGGGAGAACATGACTCTTTCCAAGAAAGGCACATTGTGTTTTACACCATTTGTAATAATATAGCTACCTTTCGGTCTGAGGTCCTGCATGCTATAGTGGGACTTTAAATACATTTAGGTTTTACTGGCAAAGATAGGGATTATTTTGCTCCAGGTCATTCAATAAAGATTACACTCCTACATACTTTTCTGTGTCAGAGTTGTATGTGCCTGCCTGTTTCACAACAGATGGCTGTATTTCAGTACTTTTATATAGAAGATGTATACGGAAGGTTGAAAAAAACAAAAAAAAAGAATTTGTTTTAATTCAGCTTCTTCCAGCTGCCTGTATGCTTTAGTTGTATCTGTCAAGCTTGGTGCCATGCAAGAGAATTTTTTAAACAGAACTTTGCAAATTTGTTTCTGCTCATCCTTGGTCAAGATTTATTTGGAATGGTCGTAGAAAGAATGTAAATCATTGTATTTCACGTTGCAACATATCAGACATTGTTTTGTGAGGTATTCCAGTCTGTGAAATACAAAAAGGAAAAATATGGCCCCTGTTTTTGTTTTCAGGGTGAAAGAGAACACGTAATTCTGAGAAAGGAGCCTTACTCTCTGTTTCCAAGCTTTGAGTGAGCATTTCTCACACTGGCTTACTTTTCCACGGCTTTTTTCCTCCCCATCTTGCAAGGATATGACTAAGATACATCGCAGATTTCCTTCTTGCATGAAACACAAACGTAAATGTGTGGTTATCCTATTCACAGATATAAAAGTATTTTCAGTGGTCTTTTAACTCTAGGTCATCACTTAAAAGTTTCTTATCAGCTTTCCCAGTAAGCGTTGATTTAAAACGCTACTTTAGCATTACGGGTTTGGCTTCAGTGATTTAGTAATTTTCCTCTGCTCTGCCCTTGTGCTCTGTGAGCTGGTCCGGCTTTGTCACCCGAGATTCATTGAGGAAACACCTAAGGACTAATAAGAGTAAAGCCTCAAAGCTAAAGATCAAAGTGAATAATGATCTAATATACCAAGTGTATCCACCGGAAAAAAAAATAGGAAAATAGGCTTGAGCAAGGTCTTTTGAACTTTGATTCTCGCAATCAAACAAACGCCCTTGGAGCAGCGCGTCAATTCGTCGGAAATGGGATTTTCTCAGTGGTGTTTGTGAAGGGCTTTGTATTTACCAGAGGCATAAGTACGGAAAGCTCCATAAAAAGAGCATACCGCTGCTTGGGGGAGAGGAAAAAAAAGTTAAAATCGCCTTTTCACTCCTCCTTTCAACGGGAATTTGTCTTTCTCTCTGAGGTCTGAGAGGGACTGTGCGGGGGGACCGTCCTAGCGCCGCGACCGCTCCCACAGCCTCGGGGAGCGGGGCTTCTCATGGGTGGGAGTGGGCAAGGGCTGCCATCCCCTCAGGACGGCGGCGACCGTGGGGTCTGAGAGGGCTCCGCACCCCGCTCCAGCAGCAACATACCTCACGACCTCACCGGCTCCCCGCACGGAGCCGCTCTGAGGGCGCCCCCCAAGCGCCGTGCCCACACGGAGCGCGAAGGGCGGGTTAAGCGGAGCCCACCAATGAGAAGCCGCGGTCCGTCCTGACTGACAGGCCATGTCACCCAATAGAAGTCGTCACTTGTGCAAGGGGAGGCGGGGGCGGGGCTCGGCGGTCACCTCCCATTGGGTGGAGCCGGGGGGCGGAGCGCAGCGAGGGGGCGTGGCATGGGGGAGCGAGGGGCGGGGGCTCCACGGGGGGATATAAGCGCGGCGCGGAGCGTCTCGCCTGCTCACTCGGCGCAGCGCCGCCGCCGGTGTCAGTTTGTGCTGTAGTCTCTGCGCGCTGCCCCGCGTTCGCCTTTTTATTGTGTGCGGCGGGCTGTCCCGCCTGGGTCAGCCTCTCCCGAGGCGCTACTCTTCCCCCGTGCGCCTCCGCAGAGGGATCTGTACGCGCCCCTTGCCCGCTACAGGGGGGGCGACCCCCGGCCCGCGCCCCTTCCCTCCCCGCTCCGGGCCGGGGACTCGCGGCGCTTCCTTCTGGATGCGTCCCCGCAGCCCCGGGCAGGAGGCGGCCAGCGGGAAGCGCTGCCTCCGAGGATTTACCGCCGCTTGGAAGTCGGACCTGCGCCTTGCCCGCCGCTGCCATGGACGAGAAGTACCTGCCCGAGCTGATGGCCGAGAAGGACTCGCTGGACCCGTCCTTCACCCACGCCCTGCGGCTGGTGAACCAAGGTGAGGGGCGGCCGGGGTGCTCAGCCGGGAGTTCCCCTTTCCCCGGCCCCGCCGGGAGGGCTTTGCTGTGCCCGGGCTCCCGGTGGGATGCGCGGCGAGGGCTCGCCCCTCCCTTGCACGCTGTTTGTTTACAGTGTCCGGGCTGCTCGTGTTCCCGGCCCTCCCCTCCCTCCGCCGGGCAGCGCATCCCTCCGAAGGCAGCGGTCCCTGGATCCCTTCCTGCATTCCCCCTCTCCCACGGGTGGTTTTTCCTGCCGTCACTCACTGCTTAGGTTATGGGTTATTCCGAGCTGAAGGATCGCGTAGAACAGCTGAGTCTGCTGTGCTCCGCTCGGGGTTAGCGTCAATTAAAACCCCCAGAGGTTTTCCTATTCCACCTTGTTTCTGAACAATAATCAGCTTATTGCTTATATGTGTGAGCCTTCTTAAAAACGGACCCACAGCCGGTGTCCTTTCCTAGGAACTTTCGGCTGTGTGGCTGAAATATTAAGGAACCAACAATACATTTTAATAAATCTTAAACCTCCACAAAGCATATTTTCTCTTTTAATTATATAACTTTAGATAATAAATGATCCCCACCCCTTCTGCATCTGACATGTCGGATGTGCTTTAAAGTGCTAGCTCTTTGTTTCAGTGATGCTACGCTTGACTAGAAAAGTCATTCTGTGTGAATTACAGTATGATTTAATGTATACTTGGAGATTCTGTGTAATTGGCAGGTGACTTTCAAGTACAACTCTGGGGAGACTCGATACAGCGCTTGGGATGTTTCTGGTGAAATAAGTTGTGAGCTCATCTTCTAATATGGCTTAGTGACAGCCAAAATGATTTTGGCTTCAATTGCAGTGATTACGAAGCTGTACTGCTGTACTTTACATCCAATAATATGAACAGGTTTAAATCAATGTGGTTTCTTTTAATGTCTTGTGGATTTTGATGTGTAACAGTGCAAATACCTGTCTCTGAATCAGGAGGAGAATCAACTATTGTCTGAAATACTCCGGAGTTAGGGGTAGCTATCACGGTTTCAGCTGTGGAATGCGTATGCCCTGTGAGTTGTATCTTCCTGTGGTTGGTATTTTGTGTATTTTTCCTACCTTTGAATTTGTAAAAATGTCACTGTTGATAGTGGGAAAAGATTATGTTCATGAGCATACATTTGTTTTGTTTGGTGTAAAATTTAGCTTGATGATTGTGAATTAGTAAAGTTCCTCTCCAGGCAGTGAAGAAAGAATCTTTTTTGCATATGTAAATTATTCTAGGGAGTTACAGATGTGTGATTTACTATTTTGCGAATGGAGTTTAAGGAAGTATATCTAACTTTATGGCTGTTATCAAAGTGACTTTTTGGGTTTATGATGCTTTTTGAGGTTCTCATTGAAATGAGAAATTAGAGGACTGAAACTTTTGCCTTTCATCGTGATATCTCTGTGTACATTCAGATCCAAAAATAAATGATGATATCAGTAGAAAAAGTGAATGTAGATAGACATGAACCCAACCTCTTGCTATCTAGTATATCTCTTGATTTTCTTGCTTACTTTGAAAGTAAAGTCTTGGATTAAACCTGAAGTATATAGGTTTAAGCATTTAGAGGTGAAAAAAGATTAAGGAGGGTGACTATTAACTGGTTCACTGTGGTTTAAAATGGGAATTTATATAACATCTGTGTAAAATAGATATTTCAGTTGTAGAATCACCAAAGAGCCAAATAAAATGAAGGGACTGTATAATAAAGATGGAAATATGACTGCAGGAGAGGACGTTTTACAAACCCATCCTGCCATAACACTAGTTTTATCAGGGACTGTTCATCACAATTGTAGCAACTATGCACTTAAATGAATGAAAAATTATTAGTGGGAATGTTATATATGTAATAGTTTTGGCTTTTTTATGGTAGTTCAGTGTGCAGGGAAATGAAGTGACTTGTCTAATTTTTTAAACTGGGTTAGTTTAGCTTTTAGTTTCAGAATGAAACAGGTTTCCAAGTTTTATGTCTTTTGGGTATCTGTGAGAATGTCTTAGCAAAGGTTTTAAGTGCTTGAAATAACCAGCTTAATTATGTAATAGCATTTTGATGTCTTAATAGTATTAAATTTGCTGTCTGTATTTACCTAAACCGAAATACTGTACGTCAGCCAGCTTTCTTCAGAAAGACAAATTTGATTTGTAAGAATTGTATGGCTGGATTAGGAAATCCGTATGAGATCCTGAAGGAATTGAGGTATTGCTTACATGAAAGAGCCATGTTGCTAAAAATTTCTAATCATGTTGAAATTTGGTTTCTAGGGAAAAGTCCTGTGTTTAGACTTCTGAAATCTGATAATCATAGTTTTCAGATGGAAGTGGACACATTTACATATTATGTGTATAATTATAAATTGTAATTTGGGTACACAGAAATTACATGCTTTAAAATGATACAGGAAAAAAGTGGAGTTTGAGTTGCTTCAGCTCCAGGGTAACACTTTGGTTGAAGAACGAAGTGGAGATAACTCAGATGCTGTAAGAATATTTTTGTGGACAGTATTATTAATCTGTCTTTCCAAGTTAACATATGGCAGCAATTTCTCTGCCTTAAAACCTTGGTTTAAGCATTTTGAAAACACTGAAATAAAATATCAGTTTCCTTCAATATTACTGCATAGTACTTGGAAGTGCTGATTTTTCTTGTTGAAAACTCTGCTCAAGGATCTGCTGCTTGTCTCTTTGGGAGACCTATTGCTTAAATTTTGCTTTAAACAAACATTCAGTTGCTGTTTAAATTTTGGAACAGTAGAAATCCTTTTCAGGAGACTAGACTGTATCCCTTGCTCTAATTAAGAAGATTTATTTGCATACTTGAACATTAAGCCATCCTAAAAAGGGGATTTTTTGCCTGTAAACCATTAAACATGTTATAGATTGGAAGTGGACTAATTCTGCATGTGTAGTAAAGTGACCATGCTAATAGGATTAATTTGCAGCTGGTACCAGACAATAGGAACTGGAACATTATGTCCAGTTATTAGCTTATAATTTCTGTAATTGAAGAACCTTGGGAAAGATGAGGTTCTATGAAGAAGCAAGAGCTTAGTAACATTTGTGGTTTTGCTATTTGCAACTTTAAGGAGCTCATTTTTATGGAAAACCTGAGAAGTATTTCTGCATGTGGAAGTGATACTTGTTCTGAAATCAGGCTTTATATTGAAGGCTGACTTTGTGCTTGGGGTTGTGTATAAACCTTGGTAAATGTGCAAGTGGTTGTCGTAATTTGGTTCTTGAGTAATGCTCTAAAAATATTGAAAGATCTGTAAGAGAAAAGTTACTTTATCTTGTTTCACATCTGTGTATAGTATTGATTCATGACAAGTATTTTGTGAACGTTGGGTGAAGTTTGTGAAACTGCAGATGGAAGAAGGTAACTGTAAATAAAACATGTTGATACCAGACACATTTTGTAACAAGGGAGACATTAACATGAGTGCCTGGCAGTTGTTTGATTTGTGTAAAGTTAAATGTGGAGGTGAGGAGAACCCTGTCATCGAAGCTAGGGCTGCTGAAATCCTTATGTCAGAAGATAATGAGTTCTGATGCCATTGCTGAAAGACAACTCTTCCCTGTAGACTGGACCTGTGGAATTCTTATTTGCATGCTCATTTTAGCTGCTCTGAGATTTGAGGTAATGTCTGAAGTTGGCAAGGCTTCCTTTAAGCTGTCAGTGAGATGATGTACAGGAATACCAAGCCTTCCTATCAGTAGATGGCTGTATGTGCTAGCTGTGTGGTGGATGGCTTCCTTGAGCCACATGTCTAGTAGTGATCAGACAGGACCTGCTGTGTCTTGTCAGGTTTTGAGCAGGAGTTCAATAATCAGAGTAGTACCTCTCTAAATATCAGGGAGAATGGAATGTGGGGAAGTGTACTCACTTCTGCTTTGTGGAGGGTGTTAGTGGTCTGATGTTTTTTAGCAGGTAAAGAATGGCTTTGTAAAAATGATTGAAATAGGAGCTTAATAAATTAAGATTCCATTTATTTTACTGATTTTTGTTGTGGTTTAAACCCCAGCTGGTAACTAACACTGTGCAGCCCCTTGTGCTGTCTCCCCTGGTGGGATGTGGGGAGAATTGAATAAGGGTGAAACTTGTGGATTTAGTAATTGAAATGAAGTAAAATATAACTGCAATGAAAAGGGAAAAGAGGAATAAAACCCATGAGAAATAAGTGATGCACTGTACAGTTGCTCCCCACCTGCTGACGGATGCCTAGCCTGTCCCTGAGCAGTAATCAGTGGCTCACAGACAAATTCCTCTAGTTTATATACTGAGCATAATGTTCTGTGGTGTGGAATATCCCTTTGGCCAGTTTGGATTTCCTGTCCTGGTTGGTTACACAGTCAAACCAGGGAATGTTGACTTGGGTTCTGTTTTCTTAAAGCAGCTTGAAAAGTATTAAGTCTTGGAGGGGAGAAGGGATATTTTGGAGTCTGTCCCTCATCTCAGCCATCTGTGTTCGGTAACACTTCAGAAGTTCACGTTTTTGTCATGGTTGCCCTTTGCTCGTAGTGCAGTAAAACTGTATGGTGACAGTCGTAGGGCTTATTAAAAATTAGATTTCAATCTTGGCCTCCTTAGAAGGCTGGGGAAGTGATTTATCAGTTATTCCAGTCATGTTAACGGGGCTTCTGTGAAAGGCAGCTGAAGATAATCATACTTTCTTCAGCCCTGGGCTCATCTGCTCTGGAGCATGACTGAGCCTGCAGCTGCTCACCGGCGATCACAGTGAGTCTGAAGCTGACTTCTAATTCACTTGCACACTCACTTTGGCAGTCAATGAGAGAGATCGAATTTAAAGGTTTCAAATGCAGACTGACGTGGTTTGTCACTTTCAATCCTTTTCGACACCAGCCATGCAAATTAAAACTGTAACCTTCTGAGTACTTATTTACTAGAGGAATCAGAAGGTCACAGCACTGAGTGGCTGCACTTCTGGTGTGTGGCTTGTTTGACTTTACTTGCATGTGCTTAAAAATTTATATATGTGACCTTTCTGCCCTCTGAGTCTTTTCCCCCCTCTCTGACTTCAAGTATAATTAAGAAACAAAAGAATTTAGGATGCGCTTTGATTTGAAAGAATCAGGTATCAAAGTTCAGAGTTGAGTGGCCTCTGTAAAGTATTCAGTGTGGTACTGCCTGACTTTTTAATTAGTATTTAGCAGGTTCAGTAAAAAGCATGTTTAAATGGATTAACTGAGAACTGACACACCTAATATTTTATGGTGAATTAACTGACTGTTCTTAGCTGAGCTCTGCAGGAATCTTGCAAGCTTAATGTTTACCTTATTAATACTGTTTTTCAAATAGAAAATTATGGAGGACAGGACTTTTATACTGGGCAAGTGCAATATCTTGGTTAAGTGGGGCTGTCTGCCCCTGGATCCTGGGAAGGCAAGTCTCACACATGCAATGGGAGCTGTTTGGTAAGGGTTGTAGTAGTTCTGGGAATTACTTTAGAGCCATGTAGTTCTAGCTGAGTGTGGCTTTTCAAGTATAACACTAGAAAATTAATACCTTTATGGCCTTAAGCTAAGGCCATAAGGGCATATGGATTCGGGAGTTTCATTTTCTTGTGACATTCTAGGTACAGAAGTCTGTATGTCTTAATCTTTGAGGAAATCATGATAAAAATACAGTGCTTTGCAGGCTTGAGAAGGCCTGTAGGACTCTTGCTAGTCTGATTGGTGTGTGAAAGTGATCTTTTGCCTGTGATTTGTGTACCTGGCTGCCTTTAGAGTTAAATAGAGGTGCTATGAGGCCCTTTAAATTGATGGTGAAATGCCTATCCAAAAAAGTACAAATGAAGTAAGTGTTTAGCAATGGATGATTAACTTTTAATCCAGATATAAAGACTGATGGATTTTGCATGTCTTGACATCTTTGATTCTGAGTGAGGTGCATTTGTGGACATTTGATCTCAGCTAGATTGTGAAGCTCTTTGAACTATCAGTGCCTTGGTCTGTACACTAGATATAAACTGGTTATTCATGACAGGGAGCAAATTGAAGAGCAGCAGCTGGACAGGTGGCATGAGGAAACATTGTTAAGCTGAGTGATGCATTTTTGTGTCTCAACACCTGAGCAGTGCATGTTTTATTCTTTGTGTGTTGCGTATCTTTTCTTAAAATATTCCTTTGCTTGAACTCAACTTTGTCATATTTATCACTATTGCTCTTTTATGTTGTGGTGTTGTTTTTCATTGTTTTACCTTATTGTCAAGGCAAAATTAATAAGAAACTAGGCAGCTAAATGGATTTCCTTCCTTCATATTCTTCATCTCCAGTTGCTATATACTGGCTGCCTTTCATTTCTTACTTTGTTTATCAGACTTTTGGCTTCAGGTAGCAGCTCAACATCAACCGAGTTGCAAGGCAGAAAACAAATGCCAGTTTTATTTTTGTAGATGGTAAATATTTTGGGTGTTTTGGCTTATATAGGTGTTCTTTTATAGGCCTTTATTTTCTAGGAAGAATTTCTTGACAAAGTAATTGGAAACCTAAAAGATTAAAAATAGTTTCAGTAAACCTATTGTACTCGATCCAAAAGAAAATTTGTTTTAAAAACTGCTGCTGTGCTGATCTTAGTAAAATATGACAGTGAAAACCTAAAGTTGCAAATTCTTTAAGGGTTTACTGGTTTTCTTCAACTTTATTAATCCTTCTGGATTGTTCAAAACGAATAGTCAAAGGAAGATGCCTTTTTATGGACAAGACGAAGAATACCGGATAAAGTCTTGACTACTGTGTGTAGTTTTTGTGCATCACAATATAAGAAAGATATAAAGCTATTAGAAGGTGTCTGAAGGAGGGGTACAAAGATGAAGGGCCTTGAGGGGCAGCCATTTGAGGAGTGGCTGAGGGCACTTGGTCTGTTCAGCCTGGAGAAAAGGAGATTGAGGGGAGACCTCATTGCAGGTACAGCTTCCTCTTGAGGGGAAGAGGAGTGGCAGGCACTGTTCTCTGCTCTGTGGGGACCAGGGACAGTACCCAAGGGAATGGCCTTAAGTTGTGTCAGGGGCTGTTTAGGTTGGATATTAGAATAGGGGCTTTCACTGAGAGGGTGGTTGGACACTGGAACAGGCTCCCCATGGCAGTGGTCATGGCACCAAGCCTGACAGGGTTCAAGAAGCATTTGGATACTCTCAGGCACACTATGTGACTTGTGGGTCCTTTCCCACTGGGGATTATTCTATGATTCTGTAAGTCAGAATTGCTTCTGCTCTGACACTGCTGCTGCGTTTGCTGAATGCTTGGAGAGGAAATGTGTCTGCAGCCTTTTACTGCCTCAGATAATTCAGTAGCAGTACTCAGGGAAGCAGATGTGTTTGAAAGTAAAAAGTTTTAGATTTTTTTAGCCACTTTTTCCTGCTGTTTTGGGGTAATAATGTTTTTAAAAGCTGTAGAAATGGAAGGACTGCTTTTAATGTGGTCAGCCTTCCTTTTAGGGGTCTCCTTTTCCTGTTGCTGATGATGGACAAAGGTTTTTGTTACTGGTTCCTTTTGATCTGTGTCCTAAAAGGTAGAGGTGGTCAAGTACCAATCTTGGTGTCTCTGGTCAGCAGCCCTGTTTTGCTCCCTAAGATCAGATCCGCAGTATGAGGATTAAGGAGCTTTTGTTGTCCTGTTTCCTATTACCTGCCCTATATGCAGACTTCAGTGATATAGCTTCATTAGGTAAACTAATGAAGAGAAAAAAATCACTGTTTTCTTATCCACCCACCTCCAGACTAATGCTAAATGATAAATTTCACTTTTGTGAAAATTGAAGCCACTAAGGGCCATCATTTCTGCTTGATTCTTTGGCTTTGTTATGCTTAACCATATCCCATAGCCCTTACTGAGTTTGAAGGAAAGCAGATTTTTCTCTGCTAGACTTGCATTCACAAAGTTGGAGTATCATGTTTTTGATCCATTTGTTGAGTCACGGAAGTTCAGAAACCGTTTTATTACTTGGTGTCTGACTGCTTCATGATCACTTCTAGCCTGCTTTTTTGGGATCAAGAAGTGCTAATTTTGAGGAAACTTGGTCACGATTTTTCTGCCTTCTTTAAAGGGATTCCACAAAACTTTTGTGATGATTGGAGGTGCTTCTCAAAGCAAAACAGTTTGCTCCTAATTCTTTGATTCAATTTCTCCATTTAAAGCCTGATGTGTTTGAAGGAGCTAAGCTGCTTCACTTCATGCTTTGCAGCAGATAGGCTGCAGTGATACCTTGAGCTCTAATTAACACTTGCTGTTTATGTAGAGTTATCCTGGTGATATTCTAGGCTGGTTCTGCAAGGGGAAGTGCAGCACCTTAATACTGGATCTTAAAGACTGGAAAGGACAGTTGTGGTCCAATTTGTCTTGTGTAACACAAATTGGTGTTAAAGATTCTTTTCACTTATGGTGTACCCTTGGCCTTTTTATTACACTATGCATGCATGGTCTAGAAAGCAATTAGGTTTTTATTGAAAAGTGTATGAAAGTGTACAGCAGAAGATATATTGTTGTTAAAGTTTACTGTACCTGTTCTTCAGACTTCTTTTCTGCGGGCACCTGAGGTTTCACAGAAGTCTGTTAATACTACATGGTACAAATGTTGGGAATAAGTGTACCCTCACAAGTCCTTTAAAGGGCTTGTGAGGGATGTGCTGCTTTTGGCTCTGGAGGACTTTTCTTCCCAGTAGCTGGTATTTGACTGATATTTGGATTTGTGATGAAAATGGGTTTGCTAACAGGGGAATGTTTTCATTACTCCTGGGCAGTGCTTATGCAGTGTCAGGATCTTTTCTACTGCTCACCCCACCAGTGAGGCAGCTGGTGGGGCATAAAGAGTTTGGGAGAGGATGCAACCAGGACAGCTGATGACTGACCCAAGGGATATTCCAGACCACGTGGTGTCATGCTCAGCATATAAAGCTGGGGAAAAAAGGAAGAGAGGAAGTTCAGTTTGTCTTCCCAAGTCATTATTGCATGTGGTGGAGCCTGACTTTCCTGGGGATGACTGAACACCTGCCTGCCTATGGAAAGTGGTGAGTGAATTCTTTGTGATGCTTTGCTTGTGTGCATGGCTTTTGCTTTACCTATTAAACTGTCTTCATCTCAACACATGAGTTTTTTCACTTTTTCCCTTCCAATTACTTCCTCACCCTCCTGGAGGGAAGTGAGCACCTGTGTGGGGTGCTCCCATGACAGGGAGTTAATGACCACTGAAGATTTTTTTTCCCAGACTTATTTGTTCTTTGTATTTGGGGATCTTGGGCAATGATGAACTATTAATAGGGGCACACTTGGGAAGGAGCAGAAGCTTTCCACAGTGGGTTTTCCAGTAGGAAATGGATAGAGCATCTTGTATGTAGTGATGCATAAATCCTGACGATGTAGCTCACACAGGAAGGCTTTTGGATGCGTCTCTGTCAGGGAACTCCGTATGATCAGTAGAGCAGTAGGTATTAGAGAGGGCATTATTCAAGTTTCGTTTTGCGTGGAGCTGTTTCTGGAGGCTTTGGGGAGTCTGTGCCGATCCCTTCGGGAGCCAGGAGGGGGCGGCAGCGGCCCGGCCCTGCGGGACACGGGGACCGGGGTGGGGGGGGGTCCCCGGGGGATCCCTCGGGACACCGGGAGCGGATGGGAGCCCTTCTGGATAGCCGGGGTCGGGCGCTACACGTGGGTCTCGAGTGCTACCGGTGTCTGTCACAGCAGCTCTCGCAGACAGATGTGTTCTGTCTGTTCTGCATCCTAAAGCCACAGGTGTGTCCCTGTCCTGGTTTAACCCCAGCCGGCTGCTCAGCCACTCGCCGGTTTCCTGCGGTGGGATGAGGGGGAGATAGTTGAAAGGGTAAAAACTGGAAAACTCTGGGTTACGATATGGTGACTTGATAAGCAAGGCAAAAGCTGTGTGCCTAAGCAAAGGAAAATAAGGAATCTCTTCACTGCTTCCCGTGAACAGGCAGATGTTCAGCCATCTCCAGGAAAGCTGAACTCCATCACTCCTAATGGCTTGGGAAGACAAGTGCCACTGCTTTGAACATCCTCCCCTTCCCTCTTCCCCCCGCATTATATGTCAAGGATGACACTGCATCATACAGGGGAGATGGTTTTAAACTAAAAGAGGAGAGATTTACATTAGGTAGTAGGAAATTCTTCAGTCTAAGGTAGTAAGGCATTGGCACAGGTTGCCCAGAGAAGTTGAATGCCCCATCCCTGGGAGTGTTCAAGGTCAGGCTGGATCGTAGTTCAGACAACCTGGTCTAGTTAGTGGAAGGTGTCCCTGCCCACATCAAATGGTTGCAACTAGATGATCTTTAAGGTCCCTTCCAACCCAAACCCTTCTGTGATTCTGTGGATGGCAATTGAAATAGCCTTGACCTGTGGTGTTTTCTTCATGTATACTCGAGCTAGTTGGACTGCTGTCAGTCCAGTTTAAGTGTTCAATGGAGTTTCTTTCAAAACTTTCCCAGGCTTTTAATCTTCAAGCTCTTAGAATATCACTTTATCAGCTGATTAAATGGAGAGTGCAGGGGAATTACCATAGTGTTATTTATAAATGATTTGTTTATAGATGCACTTATACAGTTTGCAGACCTGAAATAATAGGCCTTATTTGGAACACTAAGTAATAGTTCACATAGTTCAGTATAAGGTTAATTAAAAATGCTGATGTGTATTTCATTACCACATAAGTGGCAAGTAGCTGGCTGTGGGATCAGTTCTATGAAGAATTCTAGGCCAATTATCCTTCTAATTAATACCCTGACAGTGGGAAACGGACGTGATTTGCTTTCTTAACCAATAGGTTATATTTTCTGGAGACTGAAGCGGTACACTGGGCACTGTGCTAACATAATGTATTTTCTGCCTCTGAGCAGGTTGTAGGTCCTGAATGCACTAATGCCTTACCCATGGCCATGTGCTCAGAGCAATGGCCAAAGGTTCCAATGACTGGTTGTCTAGGCTGGAAGACTGCCTGCTGCAATGGGTTACATGAAGTTGATGCTGAGTAGTTACTTTAGGCACTAACTAAAGTGCTCAGGTTGCTGGGTAGCCTCCTAGTAGATCTTTCTGCTGGAGAAAACAGTGAAGTGGGTTGGAAAAACTGAGCTAAAAGTACTTTTCTTTCCTACTTGGATGACGTATAATGTAAAGCTATAGCTTTAATTCTGTACAGTCCTTTCAGAATATTTTATTAACTTAATATTATTCCCCTGGAGTAATACCTGGCTAGAGCTCAAACCCGTAGCTTGCGTTTGAATAAATTTTTCAGTAGTAACTATTCATTATTTCTAAGCCTCTGTGAATGAGGCTAATCATGTAGGTATGTCTTGTCAGCATTTGTATGAGGTGTTTTTGGGCACCTCATTTGGATTGTTTTGTTGCTGTTGTCAAAGCTGAGGTTTGAAGCTTTTCTGCAGAGTCATCTGAAAAGGACTGAGTGCAGGGAATGCAGAAAGCGTAAAGATGACTTTTGTTTAGGCTTGGTACCTTAAACATGGCTGTGCATAATGTCAGTAATGAATGTCAAGCTGTGCCGTAATAAAACAAATGTCACTGTTATTTTTCTTTCATGGTATTGATGAATGATTAGCTGTTTGAGCTGTATCAATTATAGTCAATCAGTTTTTGCTAATAACCCCTTCTCCCTTTGCACCCTACACTAATTCTCAAGATAGCCATCCTGACATGGGAGACATTTGTACATGTATCTAACTGAACTCCTAAGAGAATAGTGAATGCAATTTCAAGCTAAACCACAAAATGAAGAAATAAGAGCAGATGGTTCATTCAGGAAAAAAATAGACTAGATGCTTCTGGCCAGCTACATACTTAATCTCATCCTTCTTGTCAAGAGGTAGTGCCAGTAGATGGTTATTATGCAAGGGTAAAGTAAAAGCTGTATGAATTTACTGAAAAAGTTTGTCCTCTTTCCTACTCTTTCTGATAATTTAGTGTTATGTTCATGTTTTTAAGATGATACAGTTATAGCAAATTGAAATAATAACTTGTTAAATTAGTTTTGTGTTGCTTTAGAAAGGGATGCTGCAAAAAGAGCAATCCTGGGAGTGTAGTTCTATTTATGATCAACAAAGATTATAAATGCATTTCTGGTATTTTTTTGGTCCTTTGACACACTGATGATTTGGTCTTTAAAGCCACATGTCAAATTTGGTAGAGGTATTTGTGCCTGTGTTTCTCCTGATGGTGTGAAGAATAGCTTATCTTCCCTGTGGTTAATTATTCTTTTCAGATTTATTAGTGGACAGTCAGTTCAGTTAAGCATTTTATTTCTTTGGTGTATGCAAAACAGCACATTACAGCCTTTTACGTGGTTATTCTTTATGTAGGTGGTTATTTTGGCTATGTCATTCCTGCACTTGCTCTAAAATCAATGAACTGAGAAGGGGAAGCAAGATATGAAGTTTACTAACACATGACCCATTTTTTAAGAGTACTTCATAGGTCCACAAGTATCCATTGTGACTATTTGGGTTTCTTGTTCTTACCAAATGCACTCTTTGCTCTGTTTCTCTCTAGTAGCAAGGAGTGATAGAACAATCTACCCCATTAAGTGATTATTACTCATCCTTTGGGCACCCAGACTCTGAATTTCTTAAGCAGCTGTATTTTTTTTAAATGCATCCTCCTTGTCTTCTGAAACATCCAGAAAGTAACATCATTCTATACTTCTGGAAAATGGAGCTTCAAAATTTTCTTTCCCATGTAGAAGCAATTTGAGCATCACTGAACCAAGAACTAATGGCACCTCAGGTACTTGGTATTGGCACTTTCCTTATTGTTTCTTGGCAGACAGAATTGATGGAGTAGAAACTTGAATATATGGGGTTATGAAGGCAGGTGGGGGATAGGAAGGGCAGGTGTCTGCTTGGTAGCAGCTTCTGTGGCTTTTCAGTGCAACTGTTTTAGTTTAGGTTTTGCTGTCTCACCTTAAATTTAGGTGAATTTCCCTGGCTGTGAATTGTTCCTCTGCACCTGAAGGTGTCAGCTGCCTTGTGCTTCTGATGCTTTGTAGTAGTTTTTCTGTGCATAATTTGTAGAAATGCACTGAAACATGCTATTTAAACTATTTAATATAGGGATTGCTCCCCTAGGAAAGTTCATAATACCCTCACTCATCACAGGGAAAAATGTGTTTGGTGAAAGGTGGATCTTTGAAATTAGTGTGATTAAAACTGAACCTGTAACATGTCTAAAGTTAATTCATCACATAACTATGTGACATAATGTGGTTGCAGTAAAACTCAGGCATCATGTTTTCCACTTCTACATAAGCATTTGATTTTAAACTCTTCAAAATAAACTAATAAGAAAAATGGACTTTTGCTATCTTGACTGCTGAGTAGTTGCATAGAACATACAGGTATCCTGCTTCTTACATCTACACCATAATCATGTCTGTTGGAAAGAACTTGACATTGGGCTTTTAAAACGCTTTCTACCAAAGTGTACGTTTTTATAAACAAATTTACTAACCTGAAATGTAACTTACTCAGAAGGAACTGCTTAATTTTTTTAAGGTAAACATGAAGATGCTTTCTTTAGAGAGATTTTAGGTAAGAGCTGTTTCCTTTGGCACATAAAACTATGCCACAAGTGCTACTAAAACTGCAGAATATTTTAACTTCATAACATGTGTTTCAGTCAAAACTTGCTGGCATAACATGGTAGCTACTTCAGATACTTATGCAGGTATAAAACATGGTTCATTTTTTTCTTAATTTGAATAATGTTCTATTAGGTGAATGCTAGAAATATTAGTTTAAGAAAAAAACTTTGCCACCAAAATTCAAAGATTTGCCTTCCTTAGTGAAGGTGCTACATGGGCAAGCACACGGTTCTACAGAGACCAGGCTTAGTGCAGGTGTAGGTGCTTTCCTCCCAAAACTGGTCTGTTAAAAGATGTTTGTTCCTCCCCTTATGAGTTGCAGCTGGAATGAGTCTGTAAACAGGACTTGCAAGGCTTATCACATTTTAAGGGGAGTGTGATTGTGTTATAAAATTCCATGAAGTGATTCATGGAAATTTTATGAGAATAAGTTTAATAGACTACTAATGGGGAAAAAAGTTTGAATGTGGTAGCAGATATGCTTAATTCTATGTAATATGTATCTTCATACACAGAAAATATATTTGCATTTACCTGCTACTGAGCATGTGGAAGGGATAGTAATTAATGTTATCCCTCTGCTAGTTAAAAATTAATTGGATGCTAACTTTTTAACATCCAATTGATGTTAAGGCTCATAAATAAAATTCCCACACCAATTTCTTTAAGCTGCACTTTCCCATAGGACAGTAGATGTATAAGCTGTCTTTTGTATGTTTTTCCTGCCCAGCTGTGTTACTGCAGCCAAGGACTGTAACAGGTGGGGAGAGGGGGATAAAAAATAAAAGTACTGCCTACAATAATTTTGTCAAAACTTAGTTTTGTGTCTTTTATCTGCTGTCACTGGGTGTAATGGCCTTCTGAAGGAATCATAAAATAGTTTGGGTTGGAAGGAATCTTAGAGGTCATCTAGTTCCAACCTGTCTGCCATGGGCAGGGACACAGTTCACCCAACTATCTTGTTTCGAGCCCCATCCAACCTGGCTTTGAGATCAGAGGATTAGGGGTGTGTTAATGTAATCTGGAATGGTCTGTTGAAATTAGTCCCATTTCTTTTACATGTGCCAACTAACCTCCATGGGTTTGTTTCATACATCTGTGGATCAGAATACACAAATGCTTTAGAATATTTGAGTTGTTAACTTTTTCTTAAGAATTATGTGAAAGCATTTTTCAAATTCTTGAGGATTTTTTCTTTCAGATTAATATACAACCTGTTTATTTTATGTCCCATGACATCCATCTATGGCTGAGTTCTTTCTATACAATTTTCTTTGCACAGCTTACTTGCATATCAATGGCTTGTGCTTTAGTAAGCAAAATTGGAGATACTGTGTCTTAGGAATCTGAGCACTTTACATCAGAGGTCCAGGAAACATGTTAGAATGAGCAAGCTGAGAAAATTGAGCAGTAGGTTTAATAAACAGATACACATAAAGGTTACTCCAGCATATACTGTTTTCAATGGTTAATCTTTCACTGGCTCCAAAGCAGTGGTTGCATTCACTTTCCTAATTCAATTGACCAGTGCAGTGTCACAAAATATATAGATGTTTTTATCAATTCCCTAGTAAGATTGAGGTTATGCTTGTTGGTAATGGTTAAGTTGGATCAGTGGATATGAGTTTTCTATGTCCTAACAGCATCTGTTTACCCTGAGCCTTACTGAGTTCGGTATAAGAATTTAGAAACATTATAGGTACTTGTGATAGCCTCATCTCTGTTGCTTTCCCTAACTCTGTGTGAAATATGAACAATGACAAGTGTTTATTGGACAGAAAGTGTATTTCAGACAATGATGTTCTGGGAAGCAGTTGGAAGAGCTATGTCACTGGAAGGATGTGTGCATTTTCAGCCATGCAGAGTAGAGTAACGGTTGGACTGTGGATAGGGAAAGCAAAGGACTGCTGTACCCTGGTTCTCTCCATATACATTTCTCAGGACTGTTTGAGCATATATGATGCATGAATAACATGAATTTCTAGCATGCTTTCAGGGACCAAATCATGGCATTCTGGGCTACAGTATTTTGTGAGAAATAAATCTTGTGGTGGAGTCAGAATGTATTAGAACTAGTTTTTTTTAAAAGTACTGAAGACAGAACAAAGCTTTCCTTCAAACAATCATTTCAAAACTCTTCAGTAAAACAGCAGAAATCAAACAAGCAGCTTGCTTAAAATTGCATGAGTGCTGGGTAGAGAGGAAGGATCACCACTTCCAGAGAGCTGGCAGTGTTGTTCTGGTGCGGCCCAGGTGCTGGTGGCCTTTGCAAGTGCAGCTTCCTGCCTGATGTTCAGCTTATTCAGATCCTCTTCTGCAAAGCTGTTTTCTGGCTCTTTGGTTTCCAGGCTGTTCTCATGCATGGGGTTATTCCTCCACAGGCGCAGGACTTTGACTTCCTTTTGAACTTCATGAGACTGCTGTCAGCCCATTCCTCCAGTCCTTCAAGGTTCTTCTGAGCGTCACCATGATGATCTGATGTTCTAATCAGTCCCAGTTTTCTACTACCTGCAAACTTGATAAAACTGCACTCTGTGCTGTCAACCAGGCCATTGATGAAGATGTTAAACAGTGTTGACCCACTAGTGTCCAGCCTTCATCTAGGCTGGTGGTGATGCCCCTAAGATAAGTCTTTGAGCCACACAGGTTAGTTTTTGGCCTGTGTGTGTAGCTTATACCTCATCAGTTCGTGTGAGGATGTTGTGGGAGACAGTATAAAAACCCTACTACAGATGCGGTGGATGAAGCAGCTGCTTTTGTTGCATCTGTAGGGTGCTCATGTTATTAACTGCTCTGTTTGGTTAGGGGCGACTTCCCTGTCACAAATTGATGCAGACTACTCATGCACACCTTGTCCTATGCTTGGAAATGGTTTTCTGGGGCTGTTCACTGCATCACCTTCCAAGGGATCCAAGGTGAGTTTTAACATCCGGTTGCGCACCAGATCCTTCTTCCTGCTCTTTAATATGGGACTGGTAATTACTTTGTTTCAGTCATCAGTGCTGTTCCCTGATGACCATGACCTTATAAAAGGTGGATGACATCAGCCAGCTCTCTTGGCATTTGTGAATGTTTCCTGAAATTTTGGATTTAGGGGTGATTTCAAGTAAACTGACTTAAAGAAGGTGTGAGTTTTGTTTTATTGGAATTTATCAGTGGGATATGACACATTACTGAGCTAAGAATTGCCTGAGTGTGAGGCTGTGGCCTGGCCTTCTGTCAGCTGGGATGGGTGCTGGCAAGGCTCTAGTTGGTCAGTGATTTTTTTAGGGAAGTAGGGGAAGATAACAGTACTATGTCTTGCTGATAGCTACATGTATCTTGCATAATGCTGGATATAAACATCTGTACACTTATTTGTGTAACTATTAATTATACAAAATAGTGATGGAAAAATCCCTGGTGAGGATGTGTTTTGGTAGCAAAGCTGTCATTCAGTATTAAATGTGGTTTGTTTGAATGTTCATTAGGTTTTTAGACTACACTGTCTTTGCCAGTGCCCTGGAGCTTTAAGTGTGGTCTTTAATAGTACTCAAGTCTGTCTGTTTTAAAGTTCACTAACTGGATGTGCTGTGGTTACTGTTTCAACTTGACAGTAGTATAAAATGTGATATTTGCATATTAAGAGCTGCGGGTTGTATCCATTTTTCAAGTGAGATATGACAGTCTTTTTCTTGTGAAAGTTGTCAAAGGAGTTGCAAAGTTTGAGCAGTACTATGTGCATAATAATGGAGAAAGATTATAGATCCTTCTTGATGCCTCACCAAAATGACAAGGTAAATCTCATGTAAGGGCTACCTGTCTGTGTTCGTACATATAAATGAAAAAAGATGGAATAGTTGCTTTTAAGGGCTCTTGATACAAAATATTAACTTCATTTTGCTGAAGCTCTGTGCCCCAAGTAGTATAAGATGCTCTGTATGTTGGATCCCTTTCTGATATGTCATGGCTTGACATTTAAAATCTGCATCCAAAGTAGCTTTATATCTGTACTGCCAGCTATCATGTTTGCACATGCTACTTTTGAGGGAACTCATTTGGGCTCATGCTTAAAACTCCAGAAGAAATGTCCTCTAAACAGAAAGATCACTTAACACTAACTCCATTTTGTTTTTACCATACCTTCTGTATAGTTCACAGGGCTTCCAGAGCTTTCCCTTTTGGGTTTTGGTGTGCTACTACATAGAATAATTTCTAATCATTGGGATTTGAATAGATCTCAAAGGGTTAACCCATGACCAACATATTCATCACTAAACCATGTTCCCAGCTGCCATATCCATATGCCTTTTGAACACTTTGGGAGTGGTGATGCCACAATTTCCATGGGCAGCCTGTTCCAATGTCTGACCACCCTTTCAGTCAAATTTTTCCCTAATATCCAGTCTAAACCTTCCCTGGCATGACTTGATGCCATTTCTTGTCCTATCACATCTTACCTGGGAGGAAGAGATTGACTCTCATCTGGCTGCAGCCTCCATTTTTGTGCTGTCATGTGGGAGCACGGAATTGTACTTGCAGAAAGGGAATGGTGCTGGTAGAGGGTCTTGTGCAATAGATAAGGTAACAAGACAGGATCCTTTTTTAAGGCACTTCCTACTTACAGGAAGGATCATGAGGTGTCAGTGGCTCTAAGAAACCTCTGAAGGTCAGCGTCCTGCTCCAAGAGGGCCAAAAGCCAGTATTTCTGCCAATATTTAAGCAGTAAGATTAGGTATTCCTGAGGCCAGGCTAAACATGGCAGTCAAGTTTGAAGGGCTTGGTGGGTGTAGGACATGGAGTATTTTGTTTCCACCTGTATGTTTTAAGTTAACCTTAGTTTTTTTCTTTCTTAATTATGGAACAAATGAAGTGTTTTTTGGAGTGGTTTTTTTTGTAGTTAGTGGATTCCTGACCTTGGTAATTTAAAAATATTCATGTTTAAAAAAATATTCATGTTTAAAGAAAGCTGTAAGCAGTAGGTAAATCATACAGGTGATTTAGGCATTATAAGTTATCTTTAGAATGAGAAATACTTTTCAGTGGCATATGGTGGGTATATGATGCTGCCTATGTCTGCATCTTGTTTGCTTCCTGAGCAAGACTGATTAAACATCTATTAATATTTTATATGTGATTTTGACAGTTCCTACTGTGGTACTTTCTACCTTATTGCTAATATTAATCAGTCTAAACAGATTTCAGTGGAGTCATTTTTGATGTGAAGGTAATAGGTGTTCAATTAGTCTTGAATTGCTGAAATAGAGGCCCATTCAAAATATTTGTCATATTGGTGACTGAAATATATTTTCAGATCAGTGCAGGCAGTAGTACTTAGACTGTAAAATAGAACTTAAAGTGCCTGTGAATGCAATTTAAATAAAGATTGGTTTGAGTCCTTCAACAGGGATATTATTATTAACTTGAAGAATCTGAATGCTGTAGACATCATTCTAGCATGAACTGCTTATTTTATTGTAAATTCAAATTAGATTCATTGTCAGTTGCTTTTACAAAATTAAAGTGGCATTTGAAAGACAGTTATTCTGAATTCAGCTATTGTAATAATGTGCGTTAATTGAAACAAATTCCTATGTTTCTCATGCAGTTTGTGCTCTTAATATATTACTTTCTATGCCAGTTCATAATTAGGACCTATTATAGAGGTGAAATTTGTGATTTTAAGACTACTTTTTGTAAGGCATCAAAATACTGGCTGAAGAGGGTCGATGAAGTTTTCAGAGGCTTATGAAAGAATGGGGGTGAGTGGAGTAATAGAATTGCGTCATAAAACAAATTTATTGATTTTTTGTCTTTTAGACTAATTCAGTATGGTTTTAAATGTTGTCATTGCACATATATTTAGCTTTATCTTTGAGGCCATTTTTGTTTGCTTGATTACTTTAGTTCTCTAATTTGCCTCTTATAATGGAGATACACTAATATTTACTTTGGAAATGTCTTGGAGGTGGAAAAAGGGATATTTTTCTAAGCATTTGCTTACATCATAAAATGGTTAGTTGCTGCTCTTAATTGTGTGGTTTTTCTGGGGGATTGGGATGCTACATACTGTTGAAATTGGGGAATTCTGGATCTTTTTGAATATCTACACAGAAAAGCTGCTTTGAAGCAAACTAGACTATGATAGTCATGTTTTAAAATTCTCAAAAGCAAGAGACTAAACTTGCTCTTCTGTTTAGTGCAAAAATTGGGGGGGTTGTCCAGCTTCATGATGATCAAGAGGACAGTGGGAGAGAGCAGCAGGTTTTGCAAGGAAATCTGTGGGGTTTATTTCAGCAAGCCTTTTGAAATGTATTAAAGCCTTAGAGTGATGATTCTAGTTCAAGTTTGTGCTGTGCATACTGTTTTCAGCTCAAAAGTCAAGTGTTTGGAGAAGTACTGTTTCAGAGAACTTTTAATCATCCCCTAGTGGGACAGGGAGTAAAGGAGTCCAGTGTGAGAGATGTATAACCAGAAGCACAATCAAGACCACTTTACTATGAAAATAATGAGATTAAGCTCTTATTGATATTATCAAAATTTGAACTATAGTTGGGTTCACCATTCTGTGTTACTGAACTTTGGATTCACCAGAAGTTGTGAAAGGACTTTTAGGTGAGCATCCAACACAGTAGACTTCCTATGACTTGGCTTCATTGTGGAAATTCAAATTGTGATTTTTTTTTTTGATGTTAGAATAGCTGTTTTAAATGTGCCTTCTGAGATAAAGTGTGGGTTTGCCCAACAGTATAGAATGCTAGCAAATTCAAGCCATGGTATAAAAGTAATGTTTTTACTGCAGAGACTGTTTCAGAAGTTCTTACTGGTACTCTGAACCGGAAAGGTTATCGGAAATTTGGGAAACTGAATTGATACTGTCAGTTTTTCCCCCATTAAGGAAAAACTATTTTTTGTTCTGAAATTGTTACAACTAACTTGGGGTCCCCCTCTTACTCAGGGAGCTTGTCCCTTGCCAAAGCTTGAGTGTGTTCCTTTAAGGGGATCTTCATAAAGTGTGAACCAATAAATAAATCAAAAACTGTTTTAATGACATCAGTTTGATTTTTTTTTTCTGAGGTGAAACCAGAAGGAATCATGCTGCCAGAGGAGATGGCCATCTGGCTCAGTGTTCTTATCTACAGCAATGGTCAATAGCAGTGATTCTTTAAGAACTAAAAGAACAGGAAAAATATGTAAAGATGGTTCTACAGCCTTCAGTTTGACTTAAGAGCTTTCTGAATTGAAGGTGGTGTGATTTTTCTAAGTCAACTGTGAAGTCTTGAGAATTTACTGAGAAATGCTGTGGCAGTGGGGACACTCCTCAGTAGTTAAATGATACACTTGATTGATTTGGTCTAAATTTTGATGTTTTTCTTAGATACAAGGTAATAAAGTTGCCCAAATCAAGCAAAATATATTGGTTCTATTGTATAATGTTAGTAATTTCCGAACTTACTTTATTTAGGAGTGTTATTAAAGGATAATATGCTTCTTAAAATATTCTCGCTTTCAAGAGGAATGTGGAAAGTACTTCTACTGCAATTGCAGTGCAGTTCCGTCAATGCCCTGTTCTATGAAGCCACAGTCATTTGGATGTCCTAGAATGAGCCTTGGATTTCTGTACTTATTCTTCCATCTGGAGTAGTAAAATATTAGTGTGAAATTATTTGGATTTAATGGGGTAGTTGATAAGACCTCTGAATCCAGGGAAGAATTGTAGATTTCTTAAGAATTTCTGGGGAAATGTACCTGTTTCTCTTGATCTTGTGTTGAGGAAACAGTGTCTTAAGGGCAAACACAATAAACTTTTGTTTGACATTTGATCTTATATTTATTGATTTGCTGCAGACAAATAGAGCATCACTTTGCTCTGCATTAAACGGAAGTATTTATATTGGCCTAACAGAGGGAGCTGGCATCTGGGTTTGTAGTTCTGCCCCAGGAAGATTAGTTCTAACTGAAGATTAATGTGAAACAATTCTACTTTGTTATCTGATGTATCTAGCAACATTATTTGGTGAATTAACTGAGGACTAATCATTGCTTAGATGTCTCTGCTATGATTAAATGTAAAGAAAAAAATCCATGCAGTTATTACTGCATCCAGTTAAATTCCTGTTGCATTAGCTGCATCCTTGGTCTGGGAACTTGGGATTTTAATCTCTAGCATTATGGGAAGCTTTAATCACATGTTTATTTACTGTTTGTGATCTAGGAAATGTCATTGCTTCATATAGCTAAGCAGCAGGGAATGTAATCTAAGGATTAAGAAAAGGCAAATCTTCCTATCCATTTGACCTTGAAAATCTGATTGGATTTCCTGTGTGATCTGGCACAATTTTTCTCCAATTATCTAAAGCTTGATGTATGTGAATGACATTGCATGAGCTATGCAGATACAAATAAAATTCTGATGCTTAACTGTATTTCATATTCCTCTGATTTGTGTAAATAAATGAAAATTTGTACAGCTATGGCAATGGAATGTGGCTATTAGAAAAGTCATTTGACTTTAAAACCAACGGGGAAAATTTTAATCCATTTTGCTGAGAGTTGATTTGCAGTCTCTTATTTGTTTCAGTAGCTTTTTCAAGCAAATGGAAAGTGGTTTAAACAGTGCAAGTAAAAGAATAAAGCATTTTTTCTTAAAATGATCAATAAAAAGTGTGTAGGTACTTAGGTTAGGAGAACTGATTTTTAGGAGTAATTACTGGATTTCTTTTCATGTTTACTTCAGTTCTTCAAGACCAGTGCTTACCAGAGTAAGAAGGGAATGGTCTTTTATGACCTTTTTAATCTTTTTTATTAACTAAATCAAAATACTCACAAATTGAGTGTATTTAGCATTAATCATGTTGTGGCAATCAAGTCCATCACATACTGAATTCACCATCACATACTGAATTCAAATAAACTTATGTAAGCTAAAATACTTAGGAAATACAAATAGAAGTGTATTGATCTCTTAAGGAATTTATGCATTTGTCTCAGCTGAAGAAAGTTGCTGTGATAGAACTCTATACTTAACTCTTGAAATACAATTTAAGCTAAAGTCCATCTGAGATGTCTGGATCTTCCTGAAACAACTCACTTCTAGGTGTAATATTTCTTGGCAATTTCTGGGAAGGTCCGTAAACATCTGTTAATTTATAAACCTGTGGTTTTCATTTTCAGGTGGGCAGGCGTATTGCAGTGCATGCCATGCTGTGCATTTGGGGACAGGGTCATACAGCTCACCAAGACAAAACAAATTTCTAGCTTTAGCATGTTGGAAATAAGTTTTGCTGAAGCCAAAGGAATTGCATGGGGGTGGGAAGGTTAGTCCCGTTTCTAACAGTTAGCAGTTCAAACCTGTTCTT
>WBMV01008144.1:390526-673252 GCA_013396655.1 Campylorhamphus procurvoides
GGGTGGTGTCTTGGGCAGGTAGGCAGTTTAGTTTTGCTTCAATTACTTTGTCCCCTTCTGAATTTCATTGGTAAGTGTGAGCATTTCTCACAACCAGTTCATAAAAATGTGGTGGGCTTTGCTAAAGATACTTTTGTTTCAGAAGCTTAGATTCTTCAGAAAAAAGTCCTTCATTGTAAGAGTGGTTATAATGGGTGAAAGCTTGTAAAGGCGTTGTATCAGCTTAGTATCAAGTGAACTGGCAGGAGCTTTTGGTGCACTGATATGTCACAAAAAATACAGCACAGTGCATTAATAGAATTTTTAGTATTGAATGGAGTTGAACTGTGCTTTTCTGATTTTAGGCAAATTCTAGTCCTAACATTTCAAGTCAATACTAGATTAAGTCATCAAATTTTGTTGTAACTGCATTTGCTTCAGTCATAACAAATGGATGTATTTTTATTAGGTTTAATATTTGGTATTTCCTTTGTAAAATATTGCTTATACTAACAATGTATACCAACAGTAGCCTTAAAAATATAGCGTTGTGTTTTTACATGTAAAACATAAAAACCTCTTAAGAATCTAGTCTTGTTTTGCCAAGACAGTTTTACAGCTACTGCCCCTGTTATATCTGGAAAGAGGGGTGTTAGGGTTTATCTGTATTTGAGTGCTGTGCTAGTACTACGCTTTTATGTCTGAGTGTGGTACTTGCAGAGTTTGACTTCTGTACAATACCAGTCACCTACTGTCTGAGTGGTAACATCACACCCCATAAAATTTAAATTCCAGAACTTAATTTTACCTGGAAATGAATTCCAGGTTAAACAGATATAACTTTACATCTGTTTAATTGCCCATAATTCTCCAGTATATAAAGTGGCATTTCCAAAGAACATGTGAATTCCATTTTTGGCTCGATTTGGCTTTTAAAATTTTCTTTAGTTGTTATTAACCTGTGGGATAAGGGTCTTGAAGGTTTGTTTTGGTGGGGTTTTTTTTCTGAGCGTGCTGAAACAAAACACATTCTGGAGCAAGGTTGCTTTTTTAGGGCTCCTCCAGAATGTTTATGTAGCACAAATCCATATAAATAAATTCCTGGGCATTTGACAAGCTGTGACAGTATTGCTAGGGAAGGCTTTTTCTTCAAGAAGCCTTCAGAGCCACTCAGGCTGGTTTGGCTTCCTTGATTCTTCAGTCACTGATCACTAACTTAGATAAATTGTATTTATTTCCTGTGCTGTGCTAGCGAGGTGAAAACTTGCATGGAAGACTGGAGTTGGTTATTGGGAAAGATGTTGGTGTAATGAGTAATAGATGCAACAACATATAATTTGCTAATCAAATTAAAACTTGTGAGAGTTTTCTTGTTAAGAGTTCTTAAATTGCTAAATGTTAAACCACAGTGTTGTGTATGTTGGGCTGGTTGTGGGTTTTGGACTGTATTGATAAAGGGAGGATGTGCTGTCTTCATCTTTGAAGCACCTAGCAGCTCCTAGCAACAGGAACACAGAGGGAGAGGACAAAGTGAAACCAAAAGAGAACTGCTTCTAGCAGCGAGGCAGAGCCCAGAGAGAGGATAGACTGGATTATAATTGGAAGATTGGAATGAAAGTGGGAATGGGGTAGATTTTGATTGGAGAACAGAGGATATAAAAGTAGACTGAAGGTCCGTTAAGGGTGTGGTCCGTGCGGAGCAGGAGACTCCCCGGGCACCCAGCGCGCTGCTTTGATCACTTTCCTTCATTAAAGTAAAATTAAAGTTAATATTCCAAATTTTCAAGATTATGGTCTTTTGCCTATAACATTGGCATCTTCATTTCTGTAGTAGTAAATGGG
The DNA here is from genome assembly GCA_013396655.1 of Campylorhamphus procurvoides. Lineage (NCBI taxonomy): Eukaryota > Metazoa > Chordata > Aves > Passeriformes > Dendrocolaptidae > Campylorhamphus > Campylorhamphus procurvoides. The sequence goes on from WBMV01008144.1 coordinate 392,348, forward strand.
AATGGACTGGTGGTATTCATTAAATAAATCTAATGATGCATGGTTTTTTTTCTGTAGTAAGAAATGTGTTGATTTATTCTGTTTTTCATTGAATTTCATAGAAGAACTTTTGTGGCATGTTTGAGATTGATTGGATTTTTGGTTGTGCTAACATGTTTAATGCTGCAACCCCAGCATGCTGGAGCTAATCTAGCAAATACCTCAAGCAGTGCTTCCCTTTTAGTCTCCTTGTATGCTCCTTATGATTCCTCACTAATGAAATGCAATCTGCAATTTTTCATTAGCGAGCTGGAGAGTCAATATTTAGAGAGAATTATAATCAAGACTCAGTTTTTATGTATATCTGGAATGAGTAGAGTCATGCAGCCTCGTTTGAACTTCTAAATCCCATTCCTAATCATGTCATTGTTGGTATAACACTAATCTCAGATTTTGGGGTATGATCTATGTGCCTCAATTATGTTCCTGAAATTCTGAAAGATTAACTTGACATTTGCTCCTAAGTACCCTGTAGACAGACACCATTAAGACTGCACACTTTGTTTATAGAGGAGGAATAAAATTATTGAATATTATGTTTTGTTTTGGAATTTAAACATGCACAAAGGTACCTGAGAATATTTACAACTTGAGCCATAAAAAAAATATTTCCAAAGGGTTAAGTTAAAAGCTAGTACAATGTTTGCTATGCTATTCAAGATGTTGATAGAAACAAGAACATAGAAAAGCCTGGAAAAGCAAAACATGCTTTATTCTGTGGGCTTTGTATAGCCAATTACATGTATTAATTACACAGCATGCCATGCAGTGTTAGTTTTGAAATTTATTTATACTGATTGTGAAGATTCTCAGCTTTTCAATTGTTGTGTAAGACTGACAAAATAACTTTTTTTTAACAGAAATTGAAAAATTCCAAAAAGGGGAAGGAAAGGAAGAAGAAAAGTATATTGATGTAGTCATCAATAAGAACATGAAGTTGGGTCAAAAAGTTCTGATTCCAGTAAAACAGTTTCCTAAGGTAAGCCCAGTTTTCATACTTGATAAATTTGAGTGCTTGTAAAAGGTATTTTACTAGGGTTTTTTTAACTGTTATGTTTAAAATTCTAAAAAACCCACTACAGTTGCTGTTCTGCAGCCTTTTGTGTAAGGGCTTTAAGGCAGAAGTGGTTCTTGTTGGAATCAATGTGCAGGAAAGTTGTGCTGGCCATACAAAATAGTCCATTGAAGGCAAATAAATGAATCATATTTCCAGGATAGCAGGATTTTCCTCTTCGGAATATCAGAAGGAAAAGTAATATTGCAGTTGACTGTGATGTCAGGCTTTGAAACTTCTCTATTGTAACAGCTTAAAATGCACTGTTAAGGAAGTAATTGTGTAAACTTTCTTCTCATCCTCTTAAGTTTCAGCCATTGTTAGTCCTGAATGAGTTACAGCTACACTACTAAATTATGCAGTCTGTTCTGGAGGGGTAGGGACTGTTTCGTTAATATCTTTGACCACCATGAATTCTTAACACTACTTTACTGCCAAGTATTATCCTGCACTAAAATATTGCTGCCTGGAAGCATTTATTCAACATGCAGGAGGCTGTGGAACTTTATTATTTTGGTTCCATTTAAAATTCTGAGGTTAATGTTATGACAATCATATTAGCATTTTTCATTTGTTTGAAATTGTTTTTTCTTCCTGTTAGAAATTTCAAGACTGCTCGTGGAGGAAAAATTCCTTCATTACTTCTTCCGTTTGTTTAGGAAGACCTTTTCTAATTGTTTTTTCCCTGCAGTATCAGGTTTTTTTTTTTCTCACAGGCTTATGCTGAGTAACTTGCATAGATTGCTTTGCTGCTGTTGAAAGTTTCATGAAATACTGCTATAGTGAGTGCAGGAGTGCATATCATGTAGGCACCTCTTTGGAACTGCGACTTGTTATCTCTGACTAAGTAGAGCTATATACAAACATACAGAAGCATAAATATGGGAAGGTAAAAGATAGGGACAGCTTACACATGGTCAGTGTTTGTAAACAGAACATTTTTGTTACAGATGTTTGGATGTGGATATTTGAGCTCAAAGGGAAGAAAGGCTATTATAAAGGGTAACACTGCCTTCTGCTTCTTTAGTGTCGACTTTCTTTGCAGGACTAAATACTGAAATAATTTTGAATAGCTAGTAGGAAAGCCCTTGCCGTCATTTGAGAGGGTAGATACACTCTGCTGTGTGATCGGTAGTTCTGGCCCATAGAGACAGTCTTTGACTGTCTGAGCTGTAATAAAGCCTGGTATATGCCATGGAATGAAACCTGAATTTATATCTAATACTTAGGCAGAGCTTTGTAATCCTCTGTTTAGATCACCAGAATCTGGGGGCAGAGAGTACAGACATGCCATGTGAGTTCCTGTGTCTCCGCTAGGACTTGCTCCACAGAAAGCAGAGTACTGGTATCTCTACTTACACAAATCTGCCTTCTGGCCAGAGTGAATACAATCCTGGATATTTGGTATTTAATAATATTTTTACCCCAACATAAAGGGGCTCAACTTTTCTTAGAAATTTCCATTTTATTACATAAAAATGGGTATTTGTGTAAAAGGTTAGTTATTAAAGATTCTGTACAGTCAAAAGGAACTAAAATTTCTCACTGTATAGGAATAGTCTGGGGGATGAGTATCACTTCAGAGTTAGGATAGGCACTCTGGATCTTCTCTGAAAAGCATCGACCCATAACCACAAGCAGTCACTGCAATTCACTCTCACTTGTTTATTAGAACCAACCTTGTTTTGTTCGGGATATAATAAATTATGATGCATTGCATGAAGTTGCATGGCATCAATATGGCAAACTAAGAACCTTATCCTCATGTACTGTAGTCTGCAGTGAGTGACATGGTTTTTAATGCCTGTACAGAGGAACAAAGTCTTCTTGTGCCCTAATTCTTTCTCTGAATGCTAATCCTGTTCATATTTCATGTGTTGAGTGGAAGGCTCAGAAGTTAAGGATGTTTTGTCAAGACTTGTGGACTAGATACGGGTTTGCTCCAGTTGTCTTGGTTTCACTGAGCTCTGTGTAGAGGACAGGTGGCCAACGTGGCTTCACTAACGGCAAGTTGTGTCTGACAGAACTGGTGGCCTCCTACAATAGGGTTACAGTGTGATGGATAAGGGAAGAGCAACTGGCATCTACCCGGACTTGTACAAAGCATTTGGCATGGTCTCATATGATGCTTCTGTCTCTAAACTGGAGAGACATGGATGGACCATTGATGGATGGACCACTTAGTGCATGAGGAATTGGCTGTGTGGTTGCACTCAGAGCTGTGGTGTCCTAGTGGAGAGCAGTGATGAGTGGCATTCCTTGGGGGCTGGTACTGGGACACTGCTGTTTAACATCTTTGTTGGTGACATAGACAGTGGGATTGAGTGCACCCTTGGCTAGTTCCCTGATGACACTAAGCTGTGTAGTGCAGTCAACACACTGGAGGGAAGGGATGGCATCCAGTGTGACTTGGGACAGATTTGAGAAGTAGGACTGAGACCCTCATGAAGTTAAGCAAGGCCAAGTGCAAGGCCCTTCCTGTGGGTTGGGGCAATGCCAAGCACAAATACAGACTGGGCGGAGAATAAATCAAGAGCAGCCTTGAGGCTTGCTTGGGATGTTGGTTAACAAGAAGCTCACCATGAGCTGGCAGTGTGCTCCTGCAGCCCAGAATACCAAATGGGTCCTGGGCTGCATGAAAAGGAGTGTGGGCAGCAGGTAAAGGAGGTAGTTCTGCCCCTCTACTCCACTGTGGTGGAACCCAGCTCGTGTATTACATCCATATCTGAGGTCCCCAGCATAAGGACATGGCCTATTGGAATGAGTCCAGAGGCCACGAAGATGATTGGGGTCTGGAGCACCTCTGTTACGAAGACAGGGTGAGAGAGATGGAGAAGAGAAGGCTCCAGGAACACCTTATAACACCTTCCGGTACCTAAATGGAGTTTAAAGGGGGGTTGGAGAGAGGCTTTTGACAAAGGACATGTAGTGATTGCACAAGTGAGGATGGCTTTAAGTTGAAAGAGTGGAGAAGATTAGACAGCAGGAAGAAACTCTTTACTATGAGAGCAGTGAGGCACCTGGCATAAGTTGCCTAGAGAAGTTATGGCTGCTCCATCCTGAACATTATGGAAGTGTTCAAGGCCGGATTGGACAGGGCTTTGAGCAGCCTGGTCTAGTGGAAAGTATCCCTGCCCATGGCAAGGAGGCTGGTGTAGATGATTAAGGTCCCTTCCATCCTGTACCTTTCTGTGATTTTCTTCTGTGGGACTTACCAGAAAGTATTGTAGTGTTCATGAAAACCTGAAATGGTCTTTCATGTAAATGTGTTATGTCTCTGTGCCGCTGTTCTCTGTGCGTGTGTGCAGGTTCCTAGATGATTTTGCCTATGGGTTTTGGTATTGGTGTGAATGTGTTGTCACTAGAAGGTACCAAGAGAGTTTCTCAGAAAAATGGTTAAGATTTATTTCTCTTTTTTGCACAATTTTCTTTCCCAGTGCTCATTATTGGTGACAAATGATTCAGAAGAACGAAATTTAAGACTTAAATATGGATGACATCTGTGTGAAAAGATCTTTTGTGTGTCAGTATAGAATTTAGAGTTCTAGCAAGCTGGCATACTTGCCTGCAGTGCACACTGATGCTGTTTCCTATTGTGCAAGATCCTGGACAGAGCTATACCTCCACTTTTTCAGGAGATATAATCTTTATGGTGTTAGTTACCTGAGAATCTGCTGTTTGAAGCTTACAGAATCATTACAGGAATTGATGAGTCTTTCAAACAAGCATTGGGTTACCTGTTTGGGTTTAATCAGACTAAGCTGGGTTTAATCAGACTAAGGTGGGTATCCAGGAAGTGGTAAGAAAAAGTTTGGTTTGATTTCATTAACAAAACAGTCCGTCCCTAAATATATGGCACAGGTTTTTAATTGGATCAGAAAAACCAAAACACCCCCCCTCTGCCCGAAAAAAACCCAAAAAAATCCCCAACCAAAACAAAACAAACCAAATCCACAAATTTTTAAAATTGTTACATCATGAACAGGGTTAAATATCTGAAAATGAAAATAACAGAAGTGATTTTGCAAGCAGAAACTATTCCTTTGCTTATATTTCCCAATGATGACTCTGGGAAGGAAAGATGCCCCTTCTGTTCAGGTATATTGATATTTCATTAATCCTATCTTAATTTTTTATTATAAGTGAGGTATGTGTACCAAAGCAGACCATTAGTGCCCTGCCCCCATTCAGATATCCTCCTAGACCTGATATGTATTTCACTGCCTTCTTTAAAACTTTTCTCCAACTCTGACTCCTTAAATAAATCATAATAACCTCAATAGAGGTCAGGCAGCCCAGGCTCTGATCTGATCAGCCTGGCATGGTAATGCTTGCTCACATTACCTGTCCTGTCAGATACATTCTCCTGAGCTCATGGCCGGATCCTGTGCAATTACCTATGACAGCCCTGGAAGGTGACAGGTTAACTGCAGCAGAAAGTTATCAACTGAAGTGCAGAGCGGCAGAGTTTCTGTTGGAGAGGAATCTGTTAGAGCTCACATTCAAAAGTTTGCAATGCACTTTTTGGTGCATCTTTGCTCACCCTGAAAAAAAGCTTAAGTTTCTGGTCTTCTTCTTAGTGCACAAATAGTTGAGTGTCTCTGGTGATGTGCTTAACTGGCCCTCTACCTATGGCTCTTGGTTCCTTCTGAGATACTATTATAATTGACCTTTAGCTGGGAACTTTTGTCTTGTTTAACCCTTGGCACTGTTAACAGGCCCAACATCTCATGATAGAGCTAGCTGGTCTAAGTGTTTTAGGTTTTTTGTTTGTTTTGGGTTTTTTGTTTGTTTATTTTTCATATCTGGACCTTGATATAAGCTGATAGAATAACCAAGATAAATTATTTCATAGCACAGACAATATTCAAGTTAAGGTGGTTAGTCCCAAGAGTTATGCTCTATTTCTCCTGGAGACTAATTGTGCATTTGAATAAATTTAGACTCCTGTGCACATTCCAAAGAGCCTCTGAATTACTGTGTTGTGATATGGTGACAAATAGTCTTGCTTGGTAAGACAAAACCTTGTGGAGACCCCTCTACACTGCAGGTCCAGTCCCATCTTTTCAAAATCTGATTGTACACAGTCTTAGGACTTCTCAGTTTAGTCCAACTCTACAGATTCCTCCAAGAGGTCTGAATTGCTGTGATGTGGAAATTAATCTGAAGTATTAAGGTGAGGCTTAAATAAGCTTTGGCAGTACTGTCTGCAGTCCTATTGTAACTGGGATATGTACTACAAGCAAGGATTAGAGAGGTAAGGGCTTTTACACAACCTTGTAGGAAAAGGGCCAAGTCTTTGAGATAGGGTTCAGTTCTAAATCATGTTGCCTATAGATAGGAGCCTATGTGGATGCTGGATGTCTAAACTGCAGTTAGTGGAATGAGATCTTGTCAGCTTAGCACTTTGAGGTCAGGGTGACTTACATACCTTGCTGTTTGATCAGCTGAATACCTCAAATGACTTCAGGTCTTGTGTGAAAATGTGACCCTTAAACCTGTATTTCAGTTGCATTTCTTGCGCAAATAATCTTTAGACTTGAACAGACTTAAAGGTAGGAAAGGTAAGCTGGCCACTCGGGGAAGGTCATGATGTGGTTGTCCTAGTGGTGGAACTCTCTGGATCCATCCTAGCACTGCTATGAAATGCCAGAACGTGTGAAAGATATTTCAGACTGTCACTATTTACAAGAGAGGCAAGAGGGTGTTACCCCCTTCCCACACATTTAATGAATACACATTATGAGGTAATTTAGTGTCAGAAATCTGACTTTGCTTTGACAATTTGCTGAACTTGGCTATTCTGAATTAGGTGGAAAAAATATCTTCCATTGATGATAAATGGAATGAGGATGGTTTTCCATGAGATGGATCAAAACTATGGGAACAGTTATTTCCGTTTTGACAAGTTACCATTTTAAAAATTGCTCATAGATCTACACTTTAATACTGGGTAAGTCTCAGAAGTCAGGAAGAAATGGTCTGCGTTGTTCCCTGAAGTAATACTTTATATATAATTTTCTCAAAAATTATTGACTTGTGGTACTGCTATCCATCTAAACCTTATAGCTCAACTTTGAAAGTGAAAAAACCTGTTTTAAAATGTTATGGTCATATGCGATATATCTGCAGTTGTTACATAAATTCATGGAGAGATTAATATTTTAATCACATGACTAGTTAGAAACCAATTTTTCATAATAGATTAGTTCTAAGGATTTCTTAGTGGAAATGAGAAAATGTGGTTGCATAACCAGAAGTGATGTAGAAGGACAAGCATCAGTTGTGATACCAGGGGTAGCTTTTGAGCAACTTGATAATTCACCAAGCTTTCTTTTGTGAATAAATGTTTAAAGATGTATTACTATGTTATGTAAAGAAGAGTAGTTTGTGGTATAACATGGGTACTTGAAATATTTACCATTCTACAGAAATCTTAACTTTTTGAGATGAATAAGAGAAACCTTGAAGTTTTCCTTGTTTCAGGTCATTGTAACAGAAAGTAGTCTGAATCTTAAATTAACTTTTTATTTTTTCCAGTGACCCTGTCACAGAGGAACCATTGCAGAAAACTAATATGCCAAGAAAGCTTTCTATGGTTTTAATGACAATGGAGTGCTTAGAGCTTTACAGGAAAGCATTTGGTCAAGCATTTATACTTTCACTAAGTATTTTAAGCTGGATGAACCATTCTTAGCAGACTTGCCTTGGTGGGGATAAACAAGGATTACTTCTTCTGTTATATCCCCTTTTCTGTAATATATACATTTTAAAATGCTGTAGCATTTTTGTAATGGTATTAATTCCTCTTTTTCCCCCCTGAAATTCATGTAGTAGATCAAATGGTTGTGCAGAGAATACCTCCCCCTGTATGTTCTTTCTAACTGTTTCTCCAGAAATGTTTTCAGGGAATAGTTTCAAGCAGTGCTTTGGTAAAGAAACAAATCTCTAGGTAACTGTTCAAGTCATGTTTTGATGTGGTGATTCTGAAGAATTGGATGCTATACAGTCATGTCCATAATCTCCATTGTACGATAACTGCAAAAATGTTTCTTAAAATGAGGATTTATGAATATCTAAGGACATAATTTTCAAGAAAAAACCTGATTATCAATTTTTTCCTGTTTCTTTTAAAAATGTATTCTAAATTGGGAGATTTGTTTAGTTATAAAACACTTACGCTTTTACAGATTACCTTACTTAATCTTTAAAAGGGAAATAAATACATGCTTTGATTTAGTTAACCAGTACTTGTGGGCTAATGGACACCGTGGTCAAGAGATACCTCATGTCTCAGGAGTTTGAGATGATGTTGCACTGCTTGGTGCATCTTTACCCATGAAGTAAACCAGAAGTGTAAATACAAGGGGATGTGCTTTCAGTGATCAGATTTTAGGAACAAGAACATCCCTTAAATCTTGAATCCTTTTCCTCAAACTTATGTATGTCTGGTGATGTTTTGTAACGTAATGGTACAGTGTACCATTCATAAATGATGGCGTATTATCTGGCTTGAGGTGTGGTTGAGGTGGTAATTTTTCCCATTTTATCCAATTGTATCTTCCCATGTCTGTTAATCTGTATCTTGATATTGTTTTTGCAAAGATGCCTGAAGCTCTGCTGTAATTTTGCTTGAGATACTGTTTTTGCCATATCATTTAGATCTGGTCTAGAGCAGCTTTGAATTGGGGACATTATCTCCAGTTTTATATGCCATCATCCATAATATCCTGATAGTTATCTTAAATATTAGAAGCTGTTTAATGCAGAGACAATCCTTGATTTAACACAGGTGATCCAGTATAGAGTAACATTCATGGCTGGACTGATTTAATGCAATGTTAAGCTGAAGCTAGTGAACTCAAGGACAATTTTGGGTATTTACAGCAGTTTGGAGGTGACTGTGCTGTACTTGAGAAAGGTGAGTAAAGAGGGAGGTCTGTCATGTCTGATTCTGAGCCAGAGCTAGTGAATGTGACTGATCTTACTTGATTAACGCTGCTTGTTGCTATCCAGTGCATCTAACTCAGAGGTAGCTTATAAGCTTGAGTTCAATACTAGACCTGAATTTATTCTTTGTTCTTGTGCTCTTGGGGCAAATAAACCCTAAATGTGGAGCGTGGGAAGCACCCATGAAACTTGAACGTGAGCTAACCTGGATATGCCAGGCTTATTTGCTTCTGTTTCACCATCAGAGAGGCTGGATTTGCGAATTTTGGAATTAAAACTTGTCTTTCTGTGTTGTTGATTTGTACCTTTTAGCTTTGAGTCCTTCCACTCTTTGATTGCTTGAGGATAAAGCAGTGTAAAAATAATGATAGTAACTTAGTGATGGATTTTTTGGTGTGTCTACATCTATGAAATATTTCAGAATAAACCTTTGATCAGATGTTTCCAATTTGATGTAAAAGGGAGATAAGCCAATAGCTTGAACAAAATGCAGTATCTGTCCAAAGTAAATCTGTTTTCTTCTGAAAGGATTCATTCAATATCATAAATGGGTTTTATTTATGGAATAATCAACTGGAATGTTCCAAAGCTTTTAGCTTTATGTGTGGGAGCAAAAATACTTTGTGACTGCATTGTAAGCCATTTTTTACTAACCTTTAATGTCTGTTTTTAAGCTCCACCTAAATGTACTGTGCTTTCAAATGAGCAGAATTTCAGACTTGAAACACAAGTTTCTTATGCTTCAGATTCGTCAAATCTAATGTTTGAAGCCATGGTGCACAGGAAAGAATAATACTGTGGATCTCATGATACAGTTCCATGTTCATTAAGTATCTATACTATGTCATGTGTGCAGCTCCTTGTATGGCTGCCATAATGTCTGACCTTGGCACTAGGGATGTCATGGTTCTGATAAGATGACAACTTTTGGAGGTATTAAAGTTGTAGATTTCCACAGCATTCAACTATTGGACTTTAAAATAACTAATACTGCTGGAATAAAGAGTGTTTGTTTTTCTTCCTAATAAGTTATAAGTCTATTTTAAAGTAAATTTAAGTAATCTTAAGTAATGCTTGAAAAACTAAGGTAGTGTTCCAGTCCATGAAAGCTTTCATTTGAGCATAACTGAACTTTCTTTAATTTAAGGAAGCTGTTGACAAGGAGTTGCTGACTTCTGGAAGTTCAAACTTGTTACAAATAGTTTGAATTAATTTGCTTTCCTTAGTTATACCTTCAGAAATAATAAAATCAGAAGTCCAAGTTGGAAAGGACCTCTAGAAAATATCTGGGTCAGTCTTCTGTTGAAATAATGATTGTTAATTAGAATTCTCAGGACCCCATCAGTGGCCCTGAATCTGAATATCCTGTGCAAAGGAAATTTCTACTCTTCTCTTGGGCAGTCTTTCTGATGAATATTTTCCTTAACTGCATCTTAGGACCTATATGAAAAAAAAGGAATTTATCTAATAGAAGAATATTAAAGAATTTGCCTGAGAATTTCTTTGTGGCCTGATAATTTCAGAAGACTGGTTCATGCAAGACCTTAAAAGGTTCTGTGGACTGTAATCATCCATAAGCCATTTCCTCAATTTTTTTCCTGTTTCTACCTCCTGTCTGCATGGGGAATTGAGCTTGCAGCTGCTAAGGGGAATAGAGTTTTTTCGTACTTACGTGACTTTTAATGGTTGCTTTTCTATTTTGTCTAGAGCTGAAGAAAATTATTTGGATCTGTAGACTTTGTGCATTGTAGGGTGAATGCAGCTGGCCCTCTTCTGTCAGCAGTTCTAGTGTAGCAGCAAAGGATTTTGGGCTGCTACTGTCCAAAAGTATTGTCAAGTCCTTTCAAATTACTCTGGATGAATAGGGAGATTGAAGTAATCCATCCTGGCTCTTTAGTGACACAGTAGTAGAGTATAAGTATAGTGATAAAGCTGTCTTTTTAACAACTGATGTGCCACAATCATGTTGAGTACCTCAGCCATTTCCTAATCCACTGTTATGTTTGCCATCATTGTTAATCATGGGATAACACCTTTGACCTTCCTTTTCTGGTTAACATATCTGTAGAAGTCTTTTTTTTTTACTCTTTGTGTTCCTTACCATCCTGTTGACATCTGGTGGAGCCACTGACATTCCATTGACTGTACTACATGATTGTACTTAATGTCTTTTGATTTATGAGCTAATTGTTGTTTGCACTGGGACCAAAAGTAGTTTCAGCAAATAGTCCATTTTACATATTATTATTAAAAATCTAATGAGCTTAATGTTTGTTTTTATTTTTTTCTTACAGTTCAACTTCGTGGGAAAACTTTTGGGCCCCCGTGGTAATTCTCTAAAGCGTTTACAGGAAGAAACACTGACAAAAATGTCTATTTTGGGAAAAGGTTCTATGAGGGACAAGACAAAGGTAAGACCTGAGTATGTCAGTGCAATTTGTAACTTTTTGAGGAGGAGAACAAACCCTCTAACAAAAAATGGAACAAATAAGGATAGGAGATGCTAGTATTGTTTACATGTAGATGGGACCTGTTTTTTGAGGAGTCAGTTCTCACTGAGCGTTTTAAAGCTATCATGAGTTGTATTTACATCCCCCCAAGCTATGGTCCTTGAGGATCTAAGTGGGGCACTACCAGTGGTGTGTTCTAGGTCGGTCTCGAGCAGCTGATAATGGGCAATTCCTAACTGAACATGGCAGTGTTTCCACTCTGGAGGGAACCTGACTTCTAAATAGATTCTAACAAACATTTTCACATAAAATAACGCTTAACCTTTAAATTTAGTAACATTTAATAGCGTTACTAAACAAAAATAAAATGACTGATGGAAGCAGCTAAAATACAACTGTAAAAATTCACAGCTCTGGGAATGACGTATGCGGATTAAGTAGTTGACAACTTGGAACTGTTTCTGTGGTAAGTACTTGGTTCTAGTGGGTGTATCCATTGCAAGAGCTAAAGCAGACAGCAAAAGAGAAACCTTTAGCTTATAGGTGTTTCTAATAATTGTTTTCACTCTTTACTGAAATAAATCTCTGGCTAAGTTTGTGGCAGGTAAGTGTCCATGAGTGAAATGACACATGTCTACTAAGCTGCATTTTTTAATTGGAACATCCCTAATGATGCAAGTAAAAACACTGAACATATTTTTTGCCTCCAGCATATCATGTTTTATAGGCCTTGAGTGAAATATTCTTGTGGTTATGTCATTCGAAACTTAAAAATACTCTGTACTATAAAGATTGATAATGATGATATGCAAGAGGGACTTAGAGGACTGGCTACTGACTTTCTTAAACTATATAATTTTTAGCACATTTCTCCATCAGCAAGATATAAATGTTATGTGAGTTAGAGTATTTATTAAGAACTTAATCAGACACCATAAATTCTATAAAAGTTGAGCTAACTGTTTTAATGACTCCTTGAAAATATTAAATATAAATTAACTGAATATAGTTTGTGTATATAAATACATTCTTCTATAATAACGGCTAGAAAACAAGAGGGATACAGCTGATTCAACTTCATGTGTTTCACAATTAGTTATCAAAAGCTACAATTGCTACTACCTTTAAGAGGAAATGACAGTTCATAGAATCATAAAGGTTGTAAAAGACCTGCAGAATCAGGTCCAACCTTTGCCTTAACACCACGACAACTAAACCATAGCAACAAGTGCTGTGTCCAGTCACTTCTTGAACACTTCCAGGGATAGTAACTGCACCACCTCCCTGGGCAGCACATTCCGATGCTTAACCTCCCTTTCAGTTCAACTAGGAAAGAAAGAAGAATGTAAAGTAAACTTGCTCTAAGGATGGCAAACTTAAGTATTCAAATTCTGATTTGTGACACTTTGTAAACTTTCTCACTCCTTGCAGACTGTGTCAAACTGACATTGTTCTGTTGCTGCATTATGTGTTGCTATATCAAAATACGATGTGGTGTGGAGTAGAAAAGTCTGAGTGTCTTTTAGTGGTTCTGCAGTACAAAAAAGTTTCTTTTGAATAAAAGCAAAAGCTCAAATTCAGTTCAGCTCCTAACTTGAGCATCATAATCCTGGAGAAGAGTCTTAAAGGTTTCTATCATTTGAGCTTCTCCTGTTTCTTTTGGTAATTAAGAAATTGTCTTTATTTTTATTTGACTGTCTCTTGTGATGCTAGCTAAAACTGCTTAACTAATTTGTTTTTCAAATTAAGTGTCTAATAAAGGTGCAGGGTCAGATCTTCATGAGTTTATAAATACATATTACTATAACTGCTACATTACTATTTTAAAATTTGTTTGGGGCAACAGTGTTTCTTCAGTTCTGGAGTGTAATTTAGAATGCCCACTACGCTTTCTAATAAGAGACTTGTGAGAGCCCATTCAGGAACGTTTTTTGTCATACTTCTTAAAATGTGTTCTGGAATCAGACTTAGGTTTCTATTTGTCTCTTGTCAACATTTGGAGGACTTCTATGTACATTTATATACATTATCTAAATTCAGTAGTTTTTGTCTTCTGTGCTGTCACTTCATTAACTTTTTATTAGTCAGTGCTGAGACACTTGTTTGGCACCACAGACTTTCATATGTCTATAGGAGAGTGAAAAAGTCTGACTCATTTTTGAATTTCTTTATTCCATTACAAGATTGTTCTTATGTTGTAACTGTGCAGGAATAACTTAAAACCCTACACCCCAATTGGTTATTCAAGTGTTAAGAGTACTTGGAGACTTGTGTATTCTGAATGGCTTATAGAGTCTGACAGAAGGCAAATTTAAGATAATGTTAAAAGTAGGTATCAGACAGTACCTACAGAAATTTAAAACCTCAATCAAAGGCAGTGTAGTGAAGATAAAGGATGGTACAGCGTATTTTGGTAAATGCTGCTGTACAATTTATGGTTCTTGATGGCTTGACAAGTAGAGTGAAAAGCAAGATGTTCTATAGGTACAAGAAAATAGTGCTAGTGCTCTTTGTTCTGCACCATGAAAATATACCAGGAAATATAGGAGCAGAAGGTACAAAGCAAATAGGGCAAGCTTCCTATGGGATAACTTTCTCTTAGGGCTCCCAGATACAGTACTGCAGGGATGTCTGTACTGAAACATGAAAGTAAATCAGGTTGAGCTCTTTAGTGTGATAAATTTTGTGCAAGAAAACGGAGGTTTAAGGGACAGATCTGAAAAAGGGAACTTACTATCTTCTTGTCTTTTATCTTCCTTGTTCCATATCTGGTTATCTTCCATCCTTTCAGTGGCTCTCAAATCCCCATGGCAGTAGAATTAAAATTTCTATTTTGGCCAGCCAAGCAGCATCCACATGCAGTGGGCAAACCAAGCCAATGCAGGTACTGTCAGGTAATGAAAGACAGAGGATTTCGTGGGAGCTAAAAATGCTGCCAGAGAATACTGTAATGGGAAGAAGTCGTGGCTTTTGTGTTGGTCATCATGGGAAATGAAAAAAAACAACCTTGAAATGCTTGATGTGTGCCCAGGGCTGGGAGATGTAAGCCAGTGAGTGAGCTCACTCTCATTTGTCTGCTGCTAAGAGCTGTGGACAGTAGTGTGCTCATAGTCATAGGATATCGTGGGTTAAAAGGAACAGGGATCATCCAAGTCCAACTTCTGGCCTTGCAAGCAATGGAGGAAGTAATGTAAGAGTTGCCAAGTCATGTTAGTCAACTAAAACAAAATACATTAATCGAAGTGAACTTTGCAAAAAATGGATAAAATTATTTTAAAAACTTGATTGTGGGCATGCTCTTAGAAAAACCTACACCAAAATTCTTATGTAAAATTGCTAAATTTTTTTTTACTGGGTACTGCACAGAGAATTGTAACTTTTCTATTGCTTATTGCTGTTACCAGGCAAGTTGATTGACAAACACTGAAGGAAAGTTTATTTGCACTGTTTTCTGCACAAACTGCACAGTGATTTTTTTTCCTGACTTTAGAGAAAAGGAACAGGGAATGCTTGATGCTGGTATATGCTAACAAAAAAAGTATATGGGGAACTCAACTGATGAAAACATCTAGCTTCCAGTGCTAGTGATGGCTTGTATGTTTTGAGTAACTGAACTTAAAGTATTTAAGTGAGAAATAGTTCCTATCAAAACTAAACATTTGAGTTGTGATGCTGATATTGAGTTACTTCCTATTTTTAAGATCTGTTACTTGTATTGACAAAACAGTGGTTTTGCTGACAGTCTAACCCTGATCAATGAACTCTTAATATTCTTGCTGTGGGTGCTCTAACAGCAGACTAGACTTTTTTCTTAAACATCCTCCCAGTTAAACATGAACCATGATGACAAGACCATTATATATGAGAAGAAGAAATGGATTGTCACATGTGAACCTCAACCCATAATTAGGGGGTGTGCAAGGGAAGAGATTTCAACTATCACTGCAACTATAATTTAAGCAATCTAAAGGGTGAAGTGCTTACCTGGAGCTTGCTAAATACAGTAAGCTGCAGGGGATCTTTAGTTTTTTAGACAGTAGAACTGCTAAGTATTTGATATAATGCTATCTGATAAAGCAATGAAATTATTTCTAGTAGTGGTTTCATCTCTTGAACCTGTCAGATACACAGGGGCAGCCCATCAGAGACTAGCAAATTATGTCCTTTAGGTCTGTGAAAATTTTGCATGTGAATGTGTTTGAGAACTGAGCTCTGCTCCACTACATTGAACTCAGAGCTTCTCAGTCATTGAAGTGGGTTGGGTGAAATGGGGTAAAAGAAATAAATTCTCTTCTGAAATAGCCAGTGAACTCTTTTTGCTAATCTTCTCTTCCCTTGTCCCATATGCTGCTAGTTTTATATCCAGTAGCACAGTACTGTGCACTTGTGGCATAGAAATTTCAGTGAGAACAGAAAATAAGTATTAAAGCAGTACAATAATACCAAGATTGAAATAATATTGGTAAAAAGAATTTTACTCTTGTGGAGTATTATATCAAACTTGTATCTGGAGATGTGAGAAGAGAGGCTTCAAGCTGACTTATGTTTTTTAGTGTCTTCTACATGAAACTTGAGAACTGCATTTTTTACATTTTATTTGTGCTACAGTTCTGTATGTGAGCAGAAGCTTTTGGGTCTTATTTCATGTTACTTTCTCAGTTGCAGACATCTGAATGGGAGCAAATAGTGTCTTCCGATTCCTCTGGAGAAACTTCAATACTCACATTACAATGTTTAAAACAAGGCATAAACCCAACTTTTTTCTTGTCTCCTAGGAGGAAGAGTTGAGAAAAAGTGGAGAGGCAAAGTATTTCCACCTAAATGATGATCTGCATGTTTTAATTGAGGTATTTGCTCCACCTGCAGAAGCATATGCCAGAATGGGACATGCACTGGAAGAAATCAAGAAGTTCCTCATTCCTGTTAGTATTTTATTTTTTTAATGAGAATTCTGGTACTCTTGAGTGAGAAATGCAATCTCCAAAATGGAGCAAGCTGTTCTAGTGGAAGCTGGCAGGGAGTTGGAGCTAGATGATCGTTAAGGTCCCTTCCAACCCAAACTGTTCTCTGAACAGTGCACGATATTGGTCAGGTTGTATTGCTTAATTTCCTTCATTTGTGAAAGAAGTGGTGATGTTTCCAAATACTTTTCATTTTGATATGGACAGTTATGGGGTGAATCTGTAACTGTTCACATACTTCTCTCATGGTATGAGCTGGAGTAAAAGAGCAAATCATTCATACTTAACTGGTCATGTACAAACTATCTAGGTCTAAAATAATTGTAAAAATCTGTAAAATGCATGGCTTTTCTATTTTTAGCGCAAGTGAAGCAGCAGGATAGGGTTCTGTTTCACTAAGAATGAATGAATTTGAAGTTTTAGTCCTTCTCTCACCCATAATCCAGATTTAGTGTTCAGGGCTGAGAATCAATAGTTTTGTCTTGTTTCTTTATCACAAAGCTAGTGATGTCAGTTATACTTTTGGTATATACTTGACCTTGCCAGGTATACAATTTCCAGTGTAAGTTTGTACCCCAGGTTTGGGATATATGCAGTCAATGGGTTTCTAATGTCTTTCTACAGGCGATAACTTTATTTGCTTCTCATACAAGGACTAACCTCACTGCTTTGCAATATTAAATAGCTTGGATCAATCCAACCTCTTAGGAAGCTGGGACACTTGAGGTGATATTACTCTGTGAAGTTCCTAACTGTATTAGCTCTTCAGTGAACATTGTTCAGTCTTTATTAGTAATCAAAGGAATGAGTATAGAAAGTAAAACTTTCTCGAGGTACATTGGCTTCTGTTTATTTTTACTGCTGGAAATGTTGTCCAAGTGTCTTGATTTGTCAGATCTTGGAAATATGGAAGACCTAGCTAAGAAAACTTTACTAAGGCATGTATCAGCATGTAAATGTTTGAGATCGATGTGGGTCCTTTCCAACTCAAGATATTCTATGGTACTAAGTCCCCAGGTAACTGGAGTTGTGTTCTCCTTGAGTGTTTCTTCTGGCCTGTTTTTTTCTGAATGAAAGTTAGTTCATATACTCCAATACTACTCCATAGCATCAACCAAAGCGTGAGAAGTGATGATCGTTACATAGGTCATCAGGGGTGCATCCTGATATGAAATAACACTAATGCCGATGCACCTTAAGACAGTGTAAAAACAAAACGATGTCCTGGGCATTATGTTTTTGTGTTATAAAGACTCAAACACCATGTTTTGACTGCAGGTTCAAATGGCTTTTTTGTGATCTATATGAAAAGAGGCAAATAAGCATACTACTCTTGAAACATCCTAATTGCTTAGATAGGGGGTAGTCAACAGAATTCGTAGGATTGCTGGGCTGACACAAAGTCAAAGATTACTGTATTTA
Source organism: Campylorhamphus procurvoides (assembly GCA_013396655.1). Classification (NCBI taxonomy): domain Eukaryota; kingdom Metazoa; phylum Chordata; class Aves; order Passeriformes; family Dendrocolaptidae; genus Campylorhamphus; species Campylorhamphus procurvoides. The sequence continues at coordinate 410,224 of WBMV01008144.1, forward strand.
CATGATTCTTCATGTAATGGTATGAAGAGATAAGGGAGAATTAAGTTTTTGACTATTCTAGTGAGCAAACAGCTGCTTTCTACGTGGAAATATGTGCAGTTTGATAAGTGCTTTTGCATGTGCTGGAAGTAAGGATATGTCTGATCCCCTTGCCCCCTTCATCACAGATCTTATTTTTCTCCTTGGGCTTGATTTCCCTAATGTTGTCATAAGTGAAGTTAGCTTATCAAAACCTGGTCATTACTCTGCTAAGCCAGTAGAATTAGACTGATAATGAGCAATTCCAGTCACTGGGTGTGCACTTTTCCATTTCAATTTTTGATCATTGCCACTTTATTGTACTGAGCTGAACTGATGCTATGTAATCTTTTCTGAACTCCAGGATCAAGCCAACACTGTCTTAATTTCCCTTTGGCTTTTCAAATGTAATCTTATCAGAATGGCTCTAAATGCCTTAATCTCTTCTGTCTGTGCCCTTTTGCAGCAGGCAATGAGGAGCAGCTTTTTCTAGAGCTACTGTTGGGTTTACTGCTGCCAAATGTAACTTGAATTTTTTTTCCCTATAAGGTCTGTAGTGGCTTTTTTAGGAAATTACCCAGTTTAGTTCAGAGAAGTCCTGCTGTGAGTATATATGATTATGATTGTAATTGCTGTTCTCCTTACAATGTAAACTAAGTATGCCTTCCTACAGTTTTAAATGTTGGGCCTACTTTATGAATATGGCTGTTCAGTTTGCAGGTCAAGTCCTGAAGACAGAATCTCATTCAGTGCTAGAATGTTGGGTACAAAATATCCTTATGGTGGCTGAGTATGGCAAAAATGCTTCAGCCTCTTACTGAATCTTTGGATCCATAGGCAAGCACTTTTGCATTGAAGTTCAATGCTCAAGCAGCTGCAATGCTGTAATTTCCTTTAAACTACTGGCATAACTCAAAACATTAAGTGTGTTTCCTGCACTTATGTTGCCTTGACTCTTGCCAGTCTTCTGCAGGTAGAATTGTGGCTTTATATATTTTGTCTTCCTTTATATTAGCCCATCCCTTTGTTCTGGCCAGGTCTTCTGGTCAGCATTCTGTTTGACTATATGGGTGGATGTTGGTTTTGATATTAATTATCTCAGAATTACTTCTGTCAGGGCAAAAAGCCAGGTGCTTTGAACCTCACCTCCCCCTGATTGCTGTATTAGACCATGATTTCAAGGCCAGGTTGAATGGAGCCCTGAGTAACCTGGTCTAGCGGAAAATGTCCTAGGGAGATTGGAATTAGATGTTCTTTAAGGTCCCTTCCTTCCCAAACCATGTTACAATTCTACGATTACTGCAGTTTTGGCCATTAGAATTTGGTCTGCTTTGGATTTTTTAATTTAGTCTATTGCTTAATTTTTTAAGTAGTGGCTGTCATTTGTCTTTTGGCAGCTACAGCATTAATTGTTTTTCCATTGACTACCAGAGTTTTTTCCTTGTCTTTAAAGTGTAGAAAATATGTCCTTGAGAGAACAATATGTAGCAGTTACATGGCAATGTGAGCAGAATTTATAAGCTTTTCCTGTAGTCTGTTTACCTTCTGCATATTTGGTTTGTAAGATATGGTGACGAATAGCATTTAATGGCATTTGGAAGAGCTTGGTGACCTTTGGAAACTCTCACAGACTTAAGCAACCCAGCAGATACTGTAAGGTGTTTAAAAAAAAAAAAGGGGGCTGGAAACTTGATAACTATTGACTGCTCACTGCCAGGATAAAGATCTACTTGAGGGTTTTGCAAAGCTGTAGAGGATTTTGTAGGGATCTGTCCTAGCATTATATTTTAAAAAAGGCTTTGCTAATAGTTTGAATGATAAATCGAAATAAGGTCTGAAGTTTAGTGAACCCAGAGAGAGCTGCTCACAATGTGTTGATCTGGTTGGGTGAAAATTGTAGATTAAACTTTAAAAGAAGGTTATTTAGTTGAATCATGTAAATAATTCTCTCTGGGATGAGAATCTTACATGTGTCTTGATAACACCCTCTATAGCTGGAGAAGACTGTAGACAGTCAGAATGGGCGATGTACGCATAAGAAGAGTACATCTGTTCAATTGAAATTCAGCAGCAGCATTAGACTGAAATTCAATTGTTGCCACTGCTGAAGCTGTACAGAGGAGTGCAGTCTGAAGGGTGTTTCCATATTCATCTTCTCCTGTAGGTGAGAAAAAGATTGTCTCCTTAATTTGGCTTGAATTGTGCTGTTTTCCAGCAGTGAGTATTCATAAATTGACCATCTGTTACTTTTAATTGAAGAATCCATTTCAGAGTCTAATGGTTTAACACTGCTGCTTATCATGGCTTCCTTGCACTGCCCCTTCTTATCCTCCTGCTGCCTCTGGCTTGTGTGATAAGGACCATATTTTCTGTTCTGTGCTTTGCTAAGTGGAGCCCTTGTCTGTGACCTAAGGCTGCTGCTGTGTCTAGTAATGTGCTGCAGGAAAACAAGAGCATCAGGGAGAAAAGAAAAAGGATTCAACATGCACAGTGGCAACCCAAGCACATCTTTGCTAAGGAAGTAAATGAAATTAATATAAAAGGATCAAAGGTATTTTTCCAGGGGTCCAACTCGAAAGAGGATGTTTTGCAGGGAAGTTTATAAAGGGCATCTCTGATACAGGCTGTCAGAACTTTCATACCTGTGTTGTTGTTACAGTTCCGTGGCATTTTGTGTCAAGGAGCTCCATACATTACATAGAATTTCGCATTTGTAGCCATCTCTGATCCAGCAACAAATAAGAACTGGGTTTCTGTACACAAGTTGGCCTGAATAGTGCTCAGTTACCTGTTTCTAGTCTGCTCCCTGTCGTGGATTGGTTGTGTTGGCTCTTGGCTGTTCAGTAATGGAAACTGTTTCTCAAAAGCTTCAATTGTGCTATTTGAAACAGTTAATTGAGGCTTCCAGACCTCTTTCTTTGTGTTTGCTTGTTGATTTCTGCTGCTAAATAGGAGATCATCTCAGGTGTAAAGTCCAAAGTTAGATTTCAGAACCTATTCAAGACAGCTTGGACAAAATGCACTTCGGGTGCCATTTTTTAACACTAGTAATGATCTTGAGCAGTGGCATGTAAAGGAGAACTTGCTTATTCCTGTTTGTAGAAATCTAGGAGAAGCAGTGTTTCAAGGACAATTGAAATATTTGAATTCATATTAGTTTTTATCTCTTTTTGATGCAGTTATGTTTCAGAGTTGTTTGTAAGACTGCCTGACAATCCTTTAGTACATGCCTAGTGAATAAATGTAATAAACTCAGATTTGCAGTGAGAAGCAGATTCTTTGTTTTGCAGTTGAATTGAAAAACGGGTGCTCATAGAACAAACCTTTCTTGAAACGGGAGGACTTCCAGAAGATTATCCATTATCATTTTAATCGGTAAAGCTGTATTGAAATAATATGCAAAAGGAGAGAAAAGCATGCCTGAGCAAAAATGACAATATGTAGAATTTTGAAATAATTTTGTGACTGAATAATATTCCCATCTTGCATATTAAACTTTTTCACAGAGGTGTTCAACTTTTTAAGAGGAAACTTTCAGGAGCATTGTGTGCTGGGAGTAGTGAATGAACAGTTTGGTTTTTTTTCTCACTCTGCCCTCCCCTTTCTGTTTTAGGACTACAATGATGAAATCAGGCAGGCACAGCTTCAAGAACTAACATACCTGAATGGTGGTTCAGAAACTGCAGAAGTTCCAGTCGTTCGTGGCAAAGCATCTATTCGAGCAAGAGGAGTACCAGTTCCTGCTTTGTCCAGGTAAGTGGCATTTCATTTGAATGTACAAATGCTAGGCTTCTCCCTTCAAACACAATTTCTCCCTGGAGTTACAACAGTAAAATACATGAAGGACTCCCAAGAGAACAGCGAAAGATCAGGGAAACAACCGTGATTCATTGATTGTTAGTTCAGTCCAAACTAATTAGACTATGGTGCTGGATTTTGTTGTGTGACCCTTGAATGCTGCCTGTCTTAAGCAATGGAAATCATACGAGATATTCCATCTTACTGGGAGAATCTTGACTTCTAACATGGAGTTGCTCTTAGGTGCATAGAGGGTCTGTGTTCGGACCCTGTGGAGTTCACAGCTTTGCAGAAACTGGTAGATCTGTCTTACCTTGATTGACATATGAATTTCAGGCAGTTAACTTAAAAGAATATATGTATTCCTTTTTTACTATATTACTAAGTTTTCATACTCATGCTGAAGTGATACAGAAGCGCTCTGGAGGCAGAAGTGGGATTTTCTTGTCTGAGTGGCACTTACTTTGTGAAAAGTGGCTTTTGTTTGACTCAGGAATAGGCGAAGTCTGCTGCTTTTGCTTTCTTTTTCTTTGTCACAGAAGATGTTTTATTTTACTCTAGCATCCCTTATTTTCCTTGCAGTACTGAGATGACAGTTTCAACTCTGAGTTGTGGAGTATGAAAACAAAACTAAAGTTCCTAACTGTTTGTGTTACAGTACAGAGACTGTGGCTGCAGCAGCTCACTGTGACTGTATTCTGTGGTAAACTCAGATGTGGATACAGTTTTTGTTAATGCAATTGAACTTGCATTTCTGCTTCTAAAATAATTGACAAATAATACTCTGAAGTGTTTTATCTTGTAATAAAGCATGCTAGAAAAAGCAGTACTAAGGAAATACTCCATTTATACAGTTCTGTTTAGTTACATGTATCCTGATAATGATTGCAAATGCAATGCAGAGTGCATCTTAACCTAAAGTATAAATTCTTTAAATTACGTCTTCTGAGTTCTCTCAAACAAATTTTTGGTCTTGTGTTAAGTAATACTGTGTAATACATGTTCTGCTTTTCTTGATTTTGATGTTCTGAGTAGTGGTAATTATACACCAAGGTTCACCTCTTTATCACTGTAATCAGTCATACAAAAGTACTTTCAAATTAGAGACCTCACTTGATTTTGAAGTTTTATGGGGGGGGNTTTGGAGAAGGGAGGGGGGTGTTTGCTAATTTTATTTTGCTTCTTATAACTGCTTGTAAATTGGCCATAGATGCCTGTAAGGACTCTGCTGCAGATGCTCAGTAAGATAGATGAGCAGTACTATTGAAAGTTTATTTTGTTATTCATGTCCTTCAACTAGTATTTCTGCAATACAAAACTTACTGTTTGGTCTGATCTTACTGCTAAAGCTTGATAACTAATTTCCATTGCTAGTACCTCATATGTGCGTATATAAATAACTTTGTACAGTACTGTGTTTCTAACATGACTAGTTCAGTCCTCTGGATTTTGGGAGATTATTTTTCTAAATCTGGATTTTTAGCAAGAGGGATATGCTGTTACATAGCTCAGTGTCCCTTGTCTTTGGCCTACAATAACAGTGTCTTCAGGGTATATTTAAATTTTATAGTGTTTGATTTGGAGATGGCAGTAAGAGTTTGTGGTTTTGTCATCACCACTTTTCAATTATCTTTTAAAGAAAAGGAGAAGGATGTCAGTTTGTGTGACCTGGAATTTAAGCTGAAAAGCAAGGCCAAGACTTTTTTCCCCTAAAATTGAAGCTCACTTTTATCGTATTCCTGAAATGAAATTCAGTGCTATTGCTGCTGAGATTCTTCAGCCATTGAGCTGAAGATCTCAGACTCAGTTTATAATGCTCTGATTCTTTTTTAACAGAAATGGATTTCAGTGAGTAATACTTTTGTTGAAACAGAGCTTTAAAGGCTTTGTCTCAGGGTTGGATAAAACAGTTTCAATAGAAAGCATCTCTGAGATCCAGGAGAGGTTGAAGCAAAGCCTCAGAAAACTTGTAAAATGAAGTCTAAAACCTTAATCCTAACCTTTCTTTGTAATCTAGGGAATGGTTTTAAGATACAAACCTTGATACATGAAACATTCTGTTGAGGATGCAATATCTGAGTGTGTTTAAGTTCTCACTTTTTAAGCCTTTATTACTCCTGAATAGTTTCACTGCAAAAAAAGTACTAACTTAGGCTTCTTTTGCTCCTTATCAGACGTGTTGATGTGGGAGATAATGCATCTTATCAAATCTGTTTTTAGGTCCATAGCAATTTTATTTTGTAGAAAGTAATACATTTGGGCTTGCATACAAAAATTTTAGCTTATGCACAGGTATTCCTGTATATGCTGAATAACTTGCTAATGGTTGTGATTTGGTAACTGTTCCCCTTCTGTCTAGTTCCAGATTTTCTTGACTAAATTTTTATTACTCTAGAGCCAAGTAAGGTTTTGAGGGTGAGTGGATGGAATTTGTTCTAGAAGGGTTGTGTGTGTGTCAAGAGCTTTGCCTTTAGAAATATTCATTTCTCATCATTCATCTTGGAGCTGCTTCCTTCTCCCTTGCCTTGTTCTCAGTTTTTGTCCCTAATGCTGTTAAAGATGACCTTCAGATGTAATCACGACACTTCTATTTTCTCTAGTGTTTTTGCTGAACACTTAACCGATTTTAGCATACTTGTGTCTTCTGTACAGCAAGAAGAGGAAATGGTGAAAGTCTGGTTTTCATTTTTTGTTTTTATTATAAACTGTTAGTGTTATTTTTTTGGTTTTGAGTCAGCTATATAAAATGATCATACCAGCTGCATTTCAATTTATTATGGTAGCAAACTTACAGGATCCAAGATGTTTAATGTGGTGCTGTTGTGGTGAGAAGCTAGAAAATGTAACTTTTAGAATCAGTGTTTCTTTAATGCATTTTTATTCCCATCCTGGATCAGTGCAATGTAAATGATAACACAACCAAAATGTGAATTGAAACTAAAGACTCAAAACAGACATGTTACTATTCTAGTGGAAGGTGTCCCTTCCCATGGCAGGTGAGTTTGGAACTAGATGATCTTTAAGGTCCCTTCCAACCCCAACCCTTTTGTGATTCCATACATGTTAATGTACATCTCTGACATTTTTCACCTACAGTAGTATTTTCTCTTTAAAATTTCCTGTTCCTATTTTAAGAAGAAAAATAAGATTTAAGGATTACTCAATTGTGACTCCAACTAAGATGTCTTAGAAAAGTGACATTCTAGATGGTGATAACATTAAGTCTAAGAATATTGCTAAAGGTTCCTCGATACCTTGGGGTGGAATACAGGGAACCACTTTGTCACTCTACACCTAGAAATCAGTGCTAGAATTACAAAATAGTTTGGATTGGAGGGGACCTTAAAGAACATCTAGTTTCAGTGTCCCAGTCCTGGGAAGGGACACCTTCCACTAGACCAGGTTGCTCAAAGCCCCTTCCAGCCTGGCCTTGAACACTGCCAGGGATGGGGCATCCACAGTTTCTCTCGACAGCCTGTCAGTGCCTCACTACCACCATCACAAACTTCTTATGACTAATCTAAACCTGCCACCTTTAAATTTAAAGCCCTTACCCCTTGTCCTATCACTGCAGACCCCGGTAAAGCATCTGTCTTATCAGCCATTAGATATTGAAAGGTCACAATAAGGAAGAGCTGGCTGAGTTCACTCCCCAGATTGAGGGGAATTGTATTTGAAAACAGGTATTTTGGTTTCACTGAGGTGACAGAATTAAAGTAATCATAAAGCCAATATCTAGGAATAGTTTCATTAAAGAAATGGTGTATTTCTGGTTTATGCTTTCATGAGTGTGGAGGTTGATATGATTAAGAATAAATGGGAAAAGTAAAACTGTATGCATGGCTGGGATCCTGATGGTTGAATGACTGTCACTTGGTCTGAGGAAAGATAAAACTTAGAGAAGTTGTAAGTTAAAACTTGCTGTCTTAAATATCACAAGTAAGATGAACTGATGTGGATCACTGCTGCAGCGTGTCTACAAATTCCAGCTGTTCTCCTGCCATATGTCTGGAATTAACTGGTTTCTTTTTTTTTGGGCAGTAACTTTTTGTTGGCAACTTGTAAGTAGTGAAATGCAGAAGGTCTGTAGCACAAAAATATTTGATGGTGCTGGTTCAGGATCTAGTCCTGAATTAATGTTCACTGTTTGTTTTAATTTTGTGATCTCCCATTTTTCACAAAACTGAAACATGAACAAATATTACTGTTTTCAAATAGAAATGGGAAATAAAACTTTCCGAGGAGTGTTAGCTTCAATGGTGACTCACTGAAAAAAACAGAAATCCAAGCTCTGAGTTGTATCCTGATATCAGTGTTTAGTCTTTTAAAATGTCAGCACCAAAATAACAAGTCTGGGTTTTTTTAGAAGTCTAATATAAAACATGAACAAAAATATTTGCTGTTTAGGGAACATTGAATGTAGCTGGTTGTGCTCAAAGGAAGAAAATGTATCAACATCTGATAACCAAATTTGTTAGATCTGTTTATTGAAGAGTCTAAATCCCTGCAGATGTATAGAACTGAGAATGCTAAAATTAAACAATTCCAAGTGTTTCCTCATTGAATACTATAGTATTAGGGAACTTGTCCTAAATTTTACAAGTATTTTTAGTTTCAAGCTATTTTTTCATTTACTACTTCTAGGGGGAGATATTGAAATGGATCTTCATAATTTTTTTTTTTACTGAAATGAAATAAAGCTATGAACTGACTCCAGTTGTGATTTCATAATCAGTAATTTCTCTAACTCAGCCCTCCACTGAATGGTGACACTTGAAATAAAAATCAGTATGACTCTAGAGCAAAGACAGGGACAAATGAAAACATAAAGTAGCTATTGCTGAGGCAGCTGGAGAGGAGTATTGGTGAGATGCTATGCCTGCCTCTGTGGTCAGGGGCAGTAACTTAGTTTGCTGGAAAGAAATCCTAGGAACACTAGGGGACTGCTATAAAGTAGAAATGTCAAGTATTATTGCTAATTACAGCCAAATAGGAAGTATTTAAATTGTATGAGTTGGTAAAATATTATTTCAGTGGGAATCAACCAATTAGTACTTGTGAATTAGTTTTAGACATTTACAAATCTTTTGAGTCTAACACAGTATAATGTAGTTCCAAATGGTAGTAGATTTTCCTGAGAATGTTTTTCCACACGTTAAACTCTTGATTCAAACAATGAGATGTTAATCACAAAATGCAATACTTAAGTAATACTTTAACTGGACTTAGTAAGATACTATCCAGGTTTTTAGACATTAACTATCTTGTCATTGCTACACAGTGTTTACAAATCACTTTAACACCTTCTGACACTTCTATTATAGGCTCTTTTCTCTCCTCTGCTGATGTATATTTGATAGCATTATCAAAATTGTTTCTCTTATTCTTTTTTTCCTTGTGTACTAAATTGCAAGTATAAGTAATGAAATGTTATGGGAGAAGAGTCAGGTTCCAACAAAAATAGCTTTTGTGATATCTTTAAGGGATGATGTGACATGTGAGTTAAATTAGATTATTCCTCCCATTTTGTAGTGAAACTAAAGATAATAAATGAGTTACTGGGGTTTGCTTTATTTAGTCTAGTCAACGGTACTCAGATGCAAAAGACCCCAAAAACTTTAATGCAGAGCCCACAAGTTCATTATCCAGCATTGTCAGTAAGATTATTCAGAATTTAGCTGTCTAAACTATCTGTATGTTTAATGGGGATGGGATAACTTCCTTCACTGGACTCACCACTGCCAGATGAATAAGTTCAGGAAAATCAAAGCCAAAGTGATGATAAAGATGAAACAAATATTTCAAATTTTCTTGATGCCATAATAATCTGGCAGTGAAATGTTTGATTGAGGGCAGGGCACAATGGTTTCAAGGGGAGAGATAATTTTGTTGCTGAAGTGTCTGAAAGTGGCAATAACAGTGCCTGGCTAGAAGGTATGATTTGCTGAGTGTTTAATGTCGATCTAGCTATTCTGTGTGTTTAATAGAAGTTACACTTAATAGGTACTTAAGAGTTTTTCTTTAAAATGTAACAAAAAGAAAATCAAACACTAGTGTTCCTGTGATGCTTTGGTACTTGCGTATGTGCAGTGTCATACATCTGAGGGGTTACTGGCAAGGACCTTTTTATTTCATGTGTCCTGAAAATAAGACACCTTAACTCTGTTTCAAAGTCTTTACACCATCGAAGTACTCAGAGTTTGGAGACAGACATGGGAGGTTCAGTGCTCATTTGTGTACACCAATATCTTTAATGTATTGGCAGTCTCAACACTGTAAAAGAGGTTCTTCTGGGTACTGGGTTATAGAGGATGTTCAAAAGACTTCTAAAAGGAAGAGAGGTGACAGCATGGCAGTGAGGAGGGAAAATAAAGCCAAAAGACCTTTCTTGTATTTCAGAATATGAGCGGGTAGTCAGGGCTGACATGGACTGATAAATGAGTTTTGATAACTTGCAACTTGTTGCAAAGTTTCTGTAAGAAAGTAAAACAAGTCAATGGGCTCTTGCAAAGACAGGAGAGTTAGTGATGGCAGCTGAACCTAGGGCTGCAGAACGATGTCCTTGGGCAAAGAAGCAGTGAAAGGGGTCTAGGAACCATGATAAGTTTGATTTGATGGCAAGGTATCTCTGGGAATGTGATAAAACATAGCTGAGATGTCTTAATTTGGTTGAAGTATGTGGGAGGATTCATGAAATTTTAACAATTTTATCAAAGGTTTTTAATTCACAAGTAAGGCAGTTGTAGAAGAGAAAGAGTAGAAAACAGACCCTCTGCAGTTTCTTCAGAGGCCCAAGAAGCAGATGGATATCCTTCAGAAGTAATTGATTAGGGGATGGAAATCCCAAGGAAATCAAAGATCAAAATTTCAAAATCAGCTTTGTTCAACTTTTTGTCCTTTTGCTGGTCACCAGAGAGGAGATCAGCACCTCCTGCTGCACTGTCCCCCTTGAGGAAGGTGTAGACTATGATAAGGGCACCCCTCAGCATTCTCCATTCCTTTGATGTTCCCATTGGATCCATCAGATAAGAGTCAATTGTCATTTCTAGTATGAAGTGCCTTAATCTACTTCATTGTTCCTGATATGTAAGTGGTTCTCCTCTGTTGGTCATCTTTGACAGTTTCTGTACTTCCAGTTATTTTGTGGGTTTTTTAAAAGTTAGGAAACAAGACTGTGAATACACACAGCTGAAAATGAAGTTGCACTTATTCTAGTTTCTATTTTTTTCTATATTCTACATATTCTAATATTTATATTTTCTCATATTTTCTAATATTCTCATATGTATAATTTAACATCCTGATCTGAGCCAATTTTAATTCTAGATGTTCTATAGGTAGTGATAGTGCTGAGCCTATTCCTTTGTATAATGTTAGGATCTATAAATTTTTATATGCATATGTATTAATTTCCAAGTGTCCCCTCTTATAATCAGATTTTTTGCTTTCTGAAACATTCAGGTTGGGATTTAGCTGCAGATTAAAGAGTAGGCATCTGAAGCCCAGTTGCAGTTTATAGAAACTTTTATTTGTTCCTTTTGTTCTGTAATTTGTCTCTAAAACATTGGCAGCACTATCCAATGTATTACTGAACAGGTCTACCATGAGAACCTTGTTTAAAGGACTTCATCTCTGACCTGCTTTTCTGAGTATTTTGTTTAATTAGCATTTTCTTTGAGGGTTACAGTTGCATTCAGCCTTTCAAGTGATGCCTCTTTTAAAACCTGTCTTAGCCTTGCTGAGCTCCTATTGCCCTTTCTCAAGCTTTTTTTGACAATTGTTGTGTATTTGCATGGACTTCCTACGGAACTTCTGTCTTCCCATGTGATGTATATACATTTTACTCGTTTAAACATTTTTAAACATAATTCATGTAGCTGCCTTTTTCAATTTAAGCAACACCTGAGCTGATCTGTTTTGGAAAGGCATGCAAAGTTCCTGTTCAAGTGGTTCCTCAATATTGTTTCTGTTCACTGTTAATGTCAATCAGGCTTCTTTAGTTCCCCAATACCTTCTTAAAGGAATAAAAATTCATAATTTCTAAAAGGTTGCTCTTAGCATCATATGCTGATATGACTCAAATCCACTGTGATGATTGAACACTCCTGTCACTGGGTTTCCTTTATTAGTGTCTTTCTAGTCTCTTCCAGCCTGGTGCTATAACCATCTAAGTTGTGTAATACAGAACTATATATCTCAGACTATTCATTCCTTCTACAGTAACTCCTAAAGTTAAAAGTTAATATCATGAATGATCTCATAAGAGAAATATTTCCCACCCATCACCATTCCAATCCTATTAACTGTTTTGAAATGCAGAAAAGACCTCATCACATGGATCTGGTGTTCTAATTATTCCTCAGGAATAAATCTATGCTTCCTTGAAAAACTGTACTTTTTCCTCCCTCAAATGTTTTTTCCATGTTTTTCAGCATGTCCCATTTCCTGCTTACACTTGCACCCTGTCTGAAGGATGCCATGATGATTATGCCTAGTGGTTCTTGAGCCTTTTAATGATTTTTTTTTGCCTTGGTATTGACTATTGTCTATGCCAGTAGGTTCATTTCCCTTTCTTTGGCTTGGAAAGTATCACATTTGCTATTTCTTTATATTACTTCAGCAGGCTGTGTCTGGGAACTTCACTGCTCACCCCTGCCCCCACTACAATGAAGTCAAATAAGCAGCTGGTACCCTGTCCTGAGGAGGCATTCTACAGATTAGCCAAAACCAAGTAATAAGCACAGTTTTAAATCACTTACTCTCTAGGCTTGTTTAAAATACTTTGTTGACTGTGTTTTGATCAGTAATTAGAATTAATAAAATGTATCCTGATGGCATCTTTAAATTTTTGCATTCCTTATTCAGTGATGCAGTTTTTGAAATACTAATTATGTAATGATTGCCTTGTTTTAAGATTATTTAACCAATGTGAAATTACATGACAAATATGAAATGGGGTAGGAAATCTGAAGGCCAAATCTGAATCTTTATAATATTAAGCTGGAGACTTCTACTGAAATGAGGACATATTATTTTCACTCAATTTCTATGCTTGAGATTAATTAGATTATGGCTTGATAGGTAGGGAAGATTGTGTAGAGCTTGTACTTTGTTTTCTTCTGTGTATCTCTTAGGATCTACACTGAGGGTCTGGCTTCCTTGGAACAAGTGTATATGCCCACAGGAGTCATTTAGACTCAGTTATAGTCTATGGGGTGAAATTATCTCCTTTAAGAAGGAGTTGTCTATTAGCAATGTTTAAAAGAGTGAATGATGCCAGTTTCTCAGATTGTACCTCTAAGTCTCTCCCTTTACTACAGGGAGGCAGGAGGAAGGGCCACCTCTAAATGGATCAAATGTTTTTGAAAACTGGTTCAACTGAAGTCTCATATTTTTCATCCATATGTTAAGTGTCCAAAGTTACGGAATGCAAGTTAATCTTACCATGCTTTCAGAATTTTTAAACCAAATATGCTGTTATTTCCTGTTCTCAAATACGTATAGAACATCAGGTTATATCCTATAATCACCCTGCACATTTGTTATGTGTTTGGATGTTTACTGCAACAGCTAGGAATCTCTTCAGAACCAGAAAAAAAATGTAATTGTGACCCCCTCAGTATCTCACATGCAGTGTGATTTTTGGGTTGTATTTAGAAGCGTACACAAGATTAGAAGTGAATTGCAACTGGTGCCTCTGTGCAGGGTTTGAGTAGGATATAGCCTGACACCTTCCTATTGATCTGTTATTCTGTGATTGAGATTTCATGTACTAGAAGTCAAATTCTAGTGAAGCTGACTGACTCCAGCAAATTGTTCCCGCTGTCTGTGTATGTGAGAATGGCTCAAGCCCATGCAAAGTTCAAAGTTCATCAGTGAATCCTGTGTCTAGTTTGTATCAATATTTTTTACATAATGTGTGTGATTGGATTGAAGCATACAGAAAAATAACAAACCCGAAATCTTTTAGACTTTTTCTGGCTGTAGCAAAAGCAAAATTGCCGTGATGTGGGGGAGGGAGGTTTTGAAATGGATGCCCAGGACCTGATGTTTAATGGTAGGTGATCTGTGTGTTCACAGGGGCCGTGGAGGAGTGCCTCCACCACCAGCGGGAGTACCCAGAGGGGCACCAGCACCCAGGGGAGTGCCTCCCAGTAGAGGACCAGTCAGCCGCAGCCGGGGACTTCTGGCACCCAGAGCAAGAGGAGTTCCCCCTCCTGCAGGATACCGGCCCCTCCCGCCACCCCCGGCACAGGAGACGTATGGGGAATATGTAAGTGAAGCCATGACATGCTGTGCACAGGTTATGTGTATACACTACCATAAAGACACTGCATTTGACAGGATAGTAATGTGCCTCTTAAATGTGTTATATTAGGTTTCTGCTTTACAAAAATTGAAAAAATCACGATGTTGTAGGCTTTTAATTCTCAACAAAAACAGAATAATATTCTACTCTTCTTAAACCTATCTTTGTGATCATTAAATTGTTCAATGATTAGACAAATAAAATAGTTTTATGAAAGCTTCAGAACTAATACTAAATTTGTAACAATGTACAGTGTATCTCAATAAGCCATACATATTTATCTTGATTTCATTGTATTAAACATTAAAATTATATCAATGTTTTTTATATTGTACACTGCAAAATTCTGCACCTATGACTTGTTAGGGTAAACTTAAATTGGAACTTGCAGAGCAGTAAGATAAAGAAAAAAGATCATTAAATCAAAACTATAGTCATAAAAATAGACTTAGTCTTATAGAAAAACAATATCTTCAAGGACATTGCTTTTAATGTTTTATATTTATTGAAGCTTTGTGTGCCCTCTTTACTGCCAAGTGTATCTGAACTTTGTTATTTAGACTAGAAAAAAAAGGAGTACCCGAGTTCCAGAAAATAGTTTTGCTATCTAGACAATTTTTGCTTTTCTCTCAGCCTTTTTCACTTACCTTCTCCCTCTCCTTTCACTGCCCCTTGCCAAAACCCTCTAAGTCTCAGCCTTTGTCTTTGCAAACAGAAACCAACACTTACAGCTTTATGCAGAAAGAAGTTTAATGTCATTAGTATAAACATTTATGCATATAACTGTGCAGTTCAGAAGAAGTTAATGTCGTTCATTAAGTTTGAGGAAGAATACTTGAACATGCCTAAATTTCTCCTGGCTATACTTGACTAGTCAAAGTAGGTACTGCAACTAAGTGGCTCTGTCACGATGCTTTCAAAGGAATCTGTCCTTGTTAAACAGCCTGTTTTCCAGGACATACACTCTAGAACATATGGAGATATGATAGAATATAAACCTCTTTGAGTAAATTAATATTTATATATAATCTGCTATTTATAGTGTGTGTATATAGAAGTGGCATGAAAATAGCTGATTGAGTCAGTATCCTGATGTATACTTTATTTCTGAGAGAATAATTAGAAAATAGCACTGTAAAGAAAAGTAGTGCTGTGCTAAATAACTTCTAAAAGGAATCTTCTCTAGAACTGGATCACTCATCTTTCAAACAAGATTCCTTAAATAATATAGATATACTTAAAGTTGTACTTGATAAAGCAGTGTTAGATGGTCCATTTAAAAATGTCTATTTTCTGTCTCCTTTGATAAAATTGAGTTTCTTTAGAAGAAAGTTTAGCTTGGGCATGGACCATGGGTGTATTGTATGTTCAATGTCAGATTTAATGCATGGTGGAGGGGTTGTGTCCATTTGCAGTATGTTATCAAGGTGCCTTAACTGCATCTGTAACAAGTTCAGGTAGTATGTCAGGAGTCGGTAGTATTTCTGCCCTTCTCTTACTAGTTGCTATTTAGCTATATCAGATACTAAAGTGATGCTTTGTCAAACTGAGCAGAATAAGGTCTCTCCGGTTGGGAAGTATCTGTAGGATAAGAACATCAGTAAGGGGTATCATAAGTTATTTTAAGCAACATCAAAGCTTTTGTAGACTTGAATATCCACAGAGATTACAGAGAAGCCTTTAGAAGTGTTTTGGGTTCGTATGGCCAGGTTTTGATAGCAGGAGGGAACTACAGAGGCAGCTTTTGTGAGAAGCTTCTGGAAGCTTTCCCCATGTCCAACAGAGCCAATGCCAGCCAGCTCCAAGGGGGACCTGCTCCTGGTCAAGGCCAAGCCCATCAACAGTGGTAGTGCCTCTGGTGTAATGTATTTAAGAAGGAGGGGAAAAAAAACCTAAGCTGGAGAAATGTGTTCCTAAAGGGCTTCATCCCATGGAAGTGACTCACTGAAGCAGTTAATGAACAACTGCAGCCCAGGGGGAGGGCTCATGTTGGAGGGAGTTTGTGTTGGCCTGTCTCCCATGGGAGGGAACCCACACTGGAGCAGCTGAAGAGTGTGAGGAGTCCTGTCCCTGAGGAGGAGGAAGCAGCAGAGACAACGTGTGCTGAACTGACCGCAGCCCCCATTCCCCATCTTCCTTCATTCCTGAGAGGGAAGGAGGTAGAGAATGAGAATCAAGTTGAGTCTGGGGAGAAGGTGTGGTAAGATTTAGTTTGTGTTTCTCATTATCCTACAGATTTAATTGGTAGTAAACTTCTTTCGACCAGTTGTCTGTTTTGCCTGTGACAGTAACTGATGAGTGATCTCTTCCTGCCCTTACCTAGAGCCATGAGCCTTTTGTTATATTTTCTCTTGCCTGTACAGCTGAGGAGGGGAGTGACAGAGTGGCTGTGGTGTGGGCACCTGGTGTCCAGTCAGGGTCAACCCACCACAGGAAGGCTTTCTAATTAGGAATGGGAAGTCTGTAAGATTTCATGAGGCTTTTCACTCCCTTAGGCTTATAAACCTCTGCTTAGTGCTCATTAAAATAATGTGAAACTGCAAATTTAGGAGGAAGCATGCTGCTGATGGAAGCCTTGAACCACTCACTTATATAACTCTGTCAATATATGAAAGGTGATTCAGGGCTTTCAATATGTAAAGTCCTTGCCCATTTCTTCTAGAGTGCTATTAAGTATACCTTGTCACAGACAATCACAAAAAACCCTCCCTTTTCTTTTGCTCTTTGCAAACTTTTTCTGTACTCCTTAAAACCAATGAATTTGTAACATCTGTGAGTAACTTAGTTCTGCCTCTTGCCTGTTGTGGTATCTCTCCTTCCTCTTTTTAGGTAGTTGTTTTCTAAAAGATAATATGAAAATGGGAAGGGGAATACTTGATTCTGAAAAGTTGGTTAATTTTGGAGGCAGTATCTCACATGGGAAAAATTGTCACAGGCAAAAAGTCATTGATTTGAGTTTAGGTGCATTTTAATGAGAGCTCAAGATCAAGAAAACTAGGTGTTTATTGTTGTCCTGTGTTTAAAGCCCATATGGAAGTTTTCTAGACCTTACCTATTGCAGGAAGCTTTACTCTGATATAGGCTGCCTCTGTCTGGGGTCTTCATAATGCTGGCTCCTGAATGCTTTGGCTTTCTCTGCAGAATTCACGTAACATCAGACTTAACTGCACCTTTTTCCAATCCAGTATAACTGATTTTCCCACTCCACTGTTGCCAGTCTCACTATGTATGTCTCTCAGCCACAGTATGCATTCCTCCTGGGACCTCATCGTATTGTTAGCACCATGATGAAGGTTTTGAAGCTGCTAAATGACAGTTCCTTATAGTTTTCTCTGAAAATGTCTCTCTAATAGCTGTAGTATCAGCTTACATAGCAAAAAATCAGGCCCCTACAGCCAGTCAGATTTATAATAGCCATGTTTGCTGTGATAAACCTTCTCTGAACACTAGCATGTCTCTGATTTTTATTTCCTCAACTGCTAAAGTCAGGAGAAAACCTAGTATGATGTGTGAAGCATGGCCAGGATTATTTCTGTAATACCTCGATAAAGAAGACCATACTTGGTGGATGCTACATTGATTGAAGCACTTAAAGATGGTTTCAGGGACATTTTTCCTCTTAATTACATGCAAATTGTTCTCTACTCATTGAATTATACTGTATGATACATAAACATATTTTTATGTATTAAGTTGACAATTTATTCCATTAAGGTAAGAAATAGAAACTGTATTTAACTACTAGCTGAAAATTTTAAGCTTTTCCATAATTTTCCCATAAGCAGGAAGTTAGTGACAGTGTGCTAGCAATTCACTGCTCTTTAATAAGGTCAATTCCTTATTGAATGTTCAGTCTAACATGGGTTAGAACAGAACTGCTCAGCCTCAGTTACTGTCTTGTAACACTTGCTGCTCTTTGTCTCTTCCTATTGTCCTTCAAGCCTGGGGCTTTTTTCCAAATTAGTAATGGAGCAGAGGGACTGAAGCTTTTTAAGAACAGAATTTTATTTACTGCTGTTTTTATTTTACAAAGTTAAGTGTTGTGTAAGTATTCTGTCAAATTTTCACTTCTGTATTTTGCATGAGTAGTGTGATGATGCAATGTCAAGTCCTGTTTTGTTTGCTCAAGTGTTAAATGCAAAGTGAGACTTATGTGAGTTCATAATCAGCATTTTAGGCATTAATAATTGGAGTTTAAGTGGCAGTGTGGAATATCTGTACTGAAAAATAAAACTCATCAGTCTATGATGTTATGGCCAAGACTTGCTTCAACACTAGAAAGCAATCAGATCTAAATATCCCTCCCACCTCTGGGGCAAGTTTGTCGCAGAGCTTTAGTTTTGTTTGCAGCAGTTTTGTTGATGTTTTCTTGTGTTCAGACTGGGTTACCTCAGCAGCAGATTTTTCTAATGCACTGACCACATGTGTAATTTCTAGTAGTTAATGCTTCAATGGCACTGCTTTGTGTAATAAGAAATGGAATTAAGGTGGAATGTCTACCAGTGAGAGACCAAGGGAGCCTTTCTAATGTGAAGTAAATTGTAACTCAAAAAAGAACTTTATGACCTATCTCTAATTACATGTCAAGATTATTTTAACTTAAAGACACAAGCTCCTCAGAAGGATATACAGAGTAGTTGGATGCAAAAAAGTTACTGAAAACTTTGAAATCTGCTCTTTAAAATCTACATTCAGTTATTTCTTGATTTTGCAAGACCCTAAAGCTTAGGATTATTGTTTTTAAAGCTTTCTAGTTTATGAAGTAAGTAGGACTTAGGGGAACCTGGTTCACAAATAATGTTTGACTGGATGGCTAAGAAATTAATTTCATGATCCAGTGATTATTATAAAATATGAATGTAAGTATCCATTAGAGAAAAGAGTGATTGCAAAGTCCTACTATTTACGGGGGAGTGCCCATTCAGCTGAAAAACCTATAGCCTATTTAGTTCATTTTTTTTTTAGAAAGCTACTGCAAATTCTGTTTTAATCTCCAGCCTCGAGCTTGAACACCCTGTCTCCCTTTTGAGATCATAATTACTTTAGATTTTGAAAAACTGTAAATTAGGATTAATGTGGAAGCAGTTTCTGGGAGCTATTAATACACTGCTGATTTTGCATGGTGAACTGTTTTTAAAGTAGATTTTTCTCATTAACATTCACTTGCTGTTTGTGGCTGAAGAAGGAAAGATCTGTAGAAAAAAAAGACAAAAACTCTATATATGTATGAAAAAACCCAAACATTTAAGTTACAAAAATGCTTGTTGAAGTTGAGGTGGCAAAATATTAGCCAAAGTAAGGACTAGTCCAGATGACTCTGTAAGAATTTAAATTCTTGAATGGAGTTCAAGAATAACTTCAATGTCACTTTGCAACACGGAGTGTTTAAATTAACTTGGTCTTCTGAATGTTGATAGTTTCCTGGTGATATACAACATTTTAAGTCAGTGTTTTTATTGTGTATTTGTTTTGAATGAGAAGCTTTTTGTTTGGATTCCTGGAAAAGGGCTTGAAGTAGCTTCAGTCTCTAAGAACTAGATCTTTTATCTTCTCTGGGGTTTTCAGGATGTAATGGAGTGAGGCAGAAGGTAAAGTGTTTCCATTTTGCCCAGGAATTTTGGGGACATAGCCTGTGAAAACAGTAGGATGCTTTGGAAAAAAGGCTGGAAAGCTTTTCCACTTGCCTATCTCAAAATTCACCTATGAAGTTCATGTAAAATTCCTTTCAAAGTATTTTAGTTTAAGCTGCTCATCTAAAACTTGGTATTATTGAATGAGCATGAGTTGCCCTCCTGATTCTGACGCTGCTTCCTGCTGTTGTGCATAGAAAACCAGACTTGTTTTGGTCTGATGGTAATTTGGTTTAAGTGTTCCTGTCTATATTCATTAGCAGCTCTTTGGGGATTTTTTTGAGGTGCGTGAAAAACAATCCACTTGTACATCTCTCATTCCAGGAATACCTTATTTGTTCTGGTTGAATATGCACTAGGATCCTTCCAGATGAAAATCTGCAAAATAAGAGCTTACAGTCTGTACATGTTTGCTGCTAATGTCCTTAATGTTAGCACTCAGACTTCAGATGGTGGTAGCTACCCATATTTTTTTTGATTGCCCCATATTCCCTGTTGATTAAATGATGGGGGGATGTTATTTCCACGTAACAAAATGGCTCTTCCTTCCCTTTACAATCCTAATTTGCGAAAAAACATTCTTCGTTGCACTGCACTGATATCTTGTTTTCTCCTTCAAGTTAATCTCTGCAGAAACACTTTATTTTTTTTAATTTGATAGTTTTTCTCTAAAAGGACTACATCCCTCCAGTATTCTGGGATAAAGTACTGGTAGTAGTTTCAGAGAATGAGGAGGAAAAGAACAATCTTTTAGTTCTAGAGATAAAGGCCTTAATTTTTTCCCTAGAATGGGTTTCCTTAGATAGGAAGAGCTGGAAAATTGATTTCTTATTGATTTAATGATTTTTTTTCTAGCACTGCAAATGGCCTTCTTGTTAAAGACCAGTTTTACCCTCTTCCTTTTCCCTGTCTTGTTCTTTGGAACATTGTTCATTTTTCATAAAGGGGGTCCAAACACTAGTCTGTCAGTGTGACTGCCAGCAGATTACAATTTAAAGCCACCATTTCTTATTCCCCACCAAGGGTATGTTTAGAGTACTGTTATAATTAGGAAAAAAGCACTGCTGAGCAAGACTTAGCATGATTTATAATGTTTTGAGTAGTGCAGAAGCTTTGGCAAGGATTGCTTTTATCATTTTTTTTGAGGTGTGATGGTAACTTAATATATCCGAAGGGTGCTTATTTACACATGACCTTTGATTCTATTCATGATAAATGCCTGCACTTTACACTGAGCAATTACAGTTACCAGTGCTGCTCTTTGAATTTCTCTCTGCTGTGGGCATTATTGTTGAAACCACTGCAGGCAGAACCTCTCTTTAAGGAAAAAGTGCTTATAGGTTGCCTTAATAAAGGAGTTTATTACTAAGGTTTGAGATTTTACAGAATTGCATATTATTTTCAAATGATCTGTCTTGATTCTGTTTATGGAGTGAAGATATCTTGTTGGGCCTTGTGGTTTTTGGAGTGGGATAGGAAAATACAGCTTTTCCAGTAAACTTCCTCATGTGAGTGTCATTAGGAATAGCTCTTTATAGATTTGACTAGCTTTTTATAGGTTCATGTAATATGAATAGAGAGGGAAGTCTATTGTATTGGTAGGTAGTAGAAATAGGGACACTGTCATCCATGTGAAGAATAATGGCTTTAAATATAAAGATGATAGCTTTTGTAAGTACTTGAAAGATGCTAAAAAATCAGCAGGAAAAATGCAATTAAAAGATTCTTATGGAGATGTAATTCTTGCTGTATTATATAGAAAGAAATCTGTATAGCAATGCTTGTATTCAGTAGAACATACTTAGTACAATGGTGTACTTTAGGACAGGATATCTCTGCATGTAAGTTCTGTCCTGTCCATTTTCATTATATATGTGTAAAAATGATAGTTATTTTCATTTAACTTAGCATGTTATTTTGTAGGAATGAATCATACCAGATGGCCAAGGATATTTCACCTAAATACTAAATGAAGTTAAAGAAAACATTTACTGAAACCACAAGAGGTCTGATTCAGAAAGAAAATACTTAAGTAGTGTGGATTTCATTTAAAATGTAAAACATTCTGCCTTGGCTGACCTTATTTGTAACCTCTTGAAAGAGGAAGTTTTCAAATTCTCTATGACTAAGAGCAAATACTGTCAGACCTAATTCAGGGAAAGCTCTGAAACACACTTCAGCTGCCCCTGCATAATTGCTACTTCAAGGGAATAGTGCACAGTAAACACATTTTGGAATTTGAATCTTTTATCTCTTAACAGAATAAGCCATTGAAAGCAAACCCCTTCTATTTTTGGAGCATGTTGCACATGTTTATCTTGAGTTTATACTGAACTTTGGGGTTTATAACTGTAAATATTAGGAGAGATTTTTGTGCTGTGAGGGTGGTGAGGCACTGGAACCAGTTGCCTGGAGAGATGGTGGGTGCCCCATCCCTGGAAGTGTTCAAGGCCAGGATGAATGGGGCTCTGAGCAACCTGGTCTAGTAGAAGGTGTCACTGCCCATGTCAAATGGTTGAAACTAGATCACCTTTAAAGTCACTTCCAAACCAAACTATTTCATGATTCTATTAAATACAAAAATAAAAAGGAGTTGATCTATTTAAGCAGGTTATAGTAATTGCAACAGCACATTTTGGTGATTTTAATTCTAAGTGGCATGAGTCCCACATATAATAAACTATAAACCAGATATCTTTATGTTCAAGGCTTGTAAGAGCCACCTTCAACAATATTACAATGCCGGGCTTAATTTCAGCAGTGCTGAACTTAGTAACACAAAGTGGTGAACAGTAATGAATCCTGAGCAAAAATTTCCTGAAAGAGGAGTGATAATACTAGAAACACTTCAGTCTGATATAGCGTGGACCTCCCCTAAATTTTCCGTTTGTTCTGCTGGACATACTATGAAGGATCTCCTTATTTTAAATCTATTTTGTTCTTTTGTTTTCAAGAAGTCAGAGAACATAACTTGAAAGTAGCCTTTTATCCTCTTTCCTTTATGATCATTTTTTTAGTAAAATAGTTAACGTAAATATGAATAGTAGAACTGATTGCTTAAGAGTTCTCCAATGATTCCTTAGTGGCAAAGCTTTCCTAACATGTTAAATGGTTAATTTCAGTCCTCTGCTTTCATTTGTTGCCACTGCTAGATATGCACAGTTTGAAATTTGGAAGCTCTTCTTAGGGATGGCTGGCTCACAGTTGGGAGAGGCTATGAGAGGAGACCAAATGTCATGTAAATATTCTGGAATAGAGCAAATAAGTTGGCTCAGGCAGCTCTTGCTGTTGATCAAGGTCTGTATTGTTAACAGATGTCCCTGTATTGCATCAATAAGTAATAAAGTGCATGTTTGGAGTAGCTGTCAGGAGGCAGTGGTTTGGGGGGTTTGTCTGTGGCTGATCAAGAAAAATCCATATCTGACGGGCAATAAAATACTGAGACTCTTTTAATTTATAGTTTCAGAGCAGTGAATTACTGAAAGAGAAAATGCATTTCCAAGTGGGACTGTTTATCCATGGATCTCCATGAAGCAGACAATTGGCAAAATTCTATTTCTTCTTCCCAGCCAATGAATGGAGTCACTCATTTGTGCTGGCAAATATTCCCTGACAGCATTCTAATTGCTGCTGGGAAACAATCATATGCACTCATATAGCAGTGGTTGAAGCTGTATTGATGGGGAGATTGCCTGTTTTCCATATAAGCAGTTTCAAATGACTGGAAAGCTTGCTAAAGCTCTTAGGAATTTCAGTTTCCTTTCAGTTGTTTTGAGGATGTCACTGGCTTCTGCTATAGAAAGTTTTTCTTTATGGTGCTTAGAAAGCTGTCAGATTCCCATCACTGGAGATGCTTTCTAATAGAGTTGGAC
The DNA here is from genome assembly GCA_013396655.1 of Campylorhamphus procurvoides. Taxonomy (NCBI): domain Eukaryota; kingdom Metazoa; phylum Chordata; class Aves; order Passeriformes; family Dendrocolaptidae; genus Campylorhamphus; species Campylorhamphus procurvoides. The sequence continues at coordinate 433,851 of WBMV01008144.1, forward strand.
AATCCATCATTTATCATCCCTATCTAATTGATACTACTGGTCAGTTTTGTTTTCTGTCATTGTTGGAATATTCTTAAAGGTTCGTTTTCCTGGTAATGTTGGTTCTTTCCTATGATTTGATCTTTATATTGTCAGGTTTGATGCACACAGAAAACACCATGTGTGTTTATATATATATATAATATTTATACGATCATGCCTGATTTTCATTCCTCTGGGTCCTTCAGTCTACAAAATGTCTCATTAGGTCAGTCTCATCTTTCAAAACTGGACAAATACCCCTAAATATCCATTGAGATTTTCGGCATGTTTGGCTATGATTTGTGTATTAGGATTTACTAGGAATCAATACAAAGGATGTGCCATTTCTACTTTTTCTGTGAATAGCTCAGATGTTTTAGTGGACAAATAGTATTGGATAAATTTATGACAGTTCTTTGATTTCTACACTGCATCCTTCTCTGGGAAGACAGAGCATCATTGTCACTTATTATCATCAGCTACAAGCCATAGAAAAGTTTGGCTCAGTGCTTTGTTCAACCTGGTGTTTAAATACAGGGCTGTTTTGAGAAGAGTGTTACAGCGTGTACTTAAATACTGTGCATAATGCAGAGAAGAGTAAGAAATCCTTACTTCTGGTTTCTTAATGGATGCTAAACTCCCACAAGTTTGTGTACACAGCACACTGAAAGTAGTAAAACTGCCATTCTCACTAGTCTCTCTAGGGAACTTTCCTATCTGTAGCCTACATGGAATATTTAATTTCTTGTTCAGAAATAAGTCAGCTACCTAAGTCAGGTGCACAATATTTATTCTGATAATTTGATTCCCGAGATGGTTCCCAGAGGTTCCCTGAAGATTGGTAGTTCACTCAAATTCAAGACCATGAGGACAGGAGATGTTTGTACTGTCTGCACAAAGTTTACTAAAAAAAAATAGCCTTTTAGACGCACATTGCCAATAGTTTAGAACACTCTTAAAGAAATTGTGGTTTTAAATCTGTAGATTAAGTAGTCTCTATTAGTATTAAGATTTTGCCACTGCATGGTGTACCTGTCATACGTGTATTTCAGGAGAATATTGTCTTTCATATGTCTACTGCTTTGTTTCTGGAGTGTGTTTAAGGTTAATATTATATTTCTTTTGTATCATTTCAGGAGTATGATGATGGCTATGGAGCTGCTTATGATGAACAAAGCTATGATTCCTATGATAACAGCTATAGCACTCAAGCACAAAGGTAAGCTCCAAATCAACTGTAATGACATTTGAAAAATTCCATGCTTGGCCAGTTAGTTTTACTTAAAGTTTCTCAATTTCAACTTAAACAGCAAAAATTTTGAGAAGATTTTTAGAAATAACCACCTGGGTTATCTGTCTTTAGTGTCACACAAATATAAAAGCTAAGCTTGAGTGTCTGCAAAGAAACAGAACTGAGAACTTGAAGCAGTTTTAATCATACCAAATCATAACTCAGACAGTATTCAAAAGTTCAGGAAATTCAGGGAAACTTAATTCAGATTCATTTTGGGAGGGAGGAGTGAGCAAGGAGGAGAGAGGATTAAAACTGACAGATCAAGCTGATTGCATTTCTTTACTACTTTAACAAGGTTATATTCTCATATTTTACCTTTATTTGACTGTAAGAAAAGTACACCCTTCAGTTTGTTTTACTGCCTTGTGGTCTTTCATGTGACAAATTTGCATCTCTTGCCAGTTGTTTTTCTTCTCCCACTTCATTCTCAGAAGGCACTTTTGATTTATTACAATTTTACTTTCTTCAAAGGAGTCACTATTTGGCAATTCCATGAATTACAAAGGATACTAATATGTCCCAATTTTGGGAAAAATTCTATTAAGTATAAACTTCCTTTAGGTAGAACTTAATGGCAAAAATCACATGACAAATGTAGCAGCTTGGCTGACCATCCACATTATTGGGTAGTTCCAATATGCCTGTCTGGAAAAGGAACTTCTGTGTACCTTTTACTGAGTTGTAATTTATTTTCACTCTTCACCAAGCTTTCATAATTCGCTTAATATTAGATTTTGTGATGTCTTTGAGAATGTCTTTAAACTTTTATGACAATGTTATGACCTGTATCTGAGGCAGGGTAACTGAGATTCCTATTAATATTAATTTCCTTGGGTTGAATTGGAGTGAAATGACACTGAATAGCAGGTGTATATGAGGCAGATGTATTTTAAAATAACTGCAGAAGAATTAGGTAGCCATTTTGGTTCTTTTCTACAAAAGTATTAGGAAACAGTGTATAAGGAGAAGAAAGAAGAGGAAAGAATAGTAATACATTGTGGAGAGGAAAGATGTCACCACCTGTGGATCCAGTGAGGAGACTTACTGTAAATTTTGATGTCTGTGATCTGTGATGGTCAATCTTGATTTGTTGGGGTTGGGGGTCCGTGTAGCAAAATGTTCCTCCTGTTATGGACATTAAAATTAGCATGGAAACACCTGGATCCCTCCCCAGGGAAGGAGTTTTGTGTCTAATGTAACAGAGGCTTGTGCAGTTGTCAGATGGAGTTTGAGATGAGTCAGAGGGTGCTTTGACATCCTTGGTGGTCTCAAACCCCCCTATTGGTCTTGCCTGTTCCTTGACCCCCCTTCTGTGCTTGCTCTATATGTTGTGTGGTCACCATGGACCTGAGCAGGAAAACTGGCTCCAGGGAGGTGCTGCTCTACCTTTGTACAACCCCCCTTCCCAGGCACATGGTGTTCTAACTTGCTCACTTGAATCATTATCATCAGTGTTTGAAGTATAGCAATGCATTAACTCCTTACTGTCCAGACTTCTGCAGGCAAAAAACTTCAGATGGTTGAACAATAATATTCAGAAAATTGTTTAAAAAAATCCTTTTGTTCTGCATTACTGCTTGAGTTATTTGGGCTGATTAGAGTATCAAACTTTGCCCTCTGGAGAGAAGATGGCAATAGGAGGACAAGATACATGTGGGTATTGAGATGTTGATAAATAGATACTCCTTAGTCTGTTTTGCCTTCTGCTAAATATGTAAGATTTACAATGGAGCTTTATCTGAAATGGTGCGGAACTGTTCACAGCAAAGTTGAGAACAGAGCTGTTTACACCTGACATCTGTTCTGCTGTAGCCTTGTCACACCCAACTTCAATTTTGTTGTGAAAATGATTATTTTTCTGTGCTCAACAACTTAGTCAATGTGAAAAAGCATAGTGAAAAGTACAAGTGTTATTATTGTTGAGAACTAAAATAATGAAATTACCTTTGTCTGATACTTGGCTCCTACAGAGTCTAAGCTACTGAAAATTGATAAAAATAATATGACTTAAGAAACCACAGTGTAGTCTCCAAAATATAAGACTCTGTAGAGTGTTACATTTCAAGAGCAGCTGCTGGTAATGGATTTTTTTTCCCAAAAGAAAATTGCCAAAGTAGTCCTCAACTTTTATGTTGGTAATTCTGTTCTGGTTTACTGCTTCTAGTGTTGGTAAATGGGTTTATTGCATGCAAACATTTGGACTTCATTACAAAGTCATTTGAGGGAGCCAAAGCTAAACATTACTTGGATTTGATTTTTTTTTTCCCCCACATTAAAGAAGGTTTTCGCTGAATTTTTTTTCCTCTGAACTAAAATTAGAATATCTCCCAAAAATGAAATTGCTTTTGTAAAGGATTAATACATAAGAATATGTATAATACTCTTAAGCACATGCTTAGCTATCTAGAAGGAGATACTTCATAAAATGATTGCTTTACTTTGTATTTTACCTGTAGTTTCATGATACATATATTAGATGATAATGTATTTGTTATCTTTTGAATGATTACTTGGCTTTTTCCCCCTAATTTTATTAAGCACTCTGTGGTGAAAAAAACACAAGAAATTATTCACTTGCACCTTTCTCAGAGGATATCAACACTCATTTTCTGGCATATTTTCTGGCTTGGCAAAAAGATTTTTAGGAAAGTATTGGCAGGCAAAAAGTAATAACTATAAACAGCCATCTGAGGTACTTAAACCAGCATTCCTATCTTTAATCTGAATATCAAGTAGTGGCCCATATTGCAAAATGTCATTGTGCAATTGTTCTGAGATACTCATTGTATTTAGGTGCATTACGATGCCATTATTATGAAGGAAATTAAGGAGAACTGCATTGTTTTCGTAGTTTTGCCTTATTTCATTCTTGATATTTTGCCCGCATAAAACACACAAGGAAACTGTGTTTTTACTTGGAGGGCATTTGTGTGTTTCAAATGCATCATTTAGTGACCAGCCTGTGGAAATAACTGACCATCTTTCTGAAGCTGAAAATAGTGATCTTTAAGTAATAGTGTCTTCTGCTGTTGATTTCTCTAGAAATACTGTAATACTAATGATATTGAGGAAATTTGATAAACATTTAACTGAAATTGAGTTGGCTCATTAAATTTTTTGCAGTAGTTTCTGGTATACAACCAAGTTTGAGTGCAGGAGCAGGATTTAATGTTCACAAGTGTACTTGTGTGATATGGGGGAGACAGTAGAAATGCTCATTTTTGTTTTAAATGTTTTGCTTTAGTGATTTACCTGTTAAAGATGGAAACTCGCTATAGAATTTGGAATACCTCCAGAAGTTTTGGAGATCTATAAGATGTTGCATGGCAACACATCTCTTGCTGTAGGTGCACAGAGTACATTTTCCAAATCTGACCATTCCGTACAACAGTGTCTCTCCTTGATTGCTTTTAATTTTGATGTTTCAAGTGTATTTCCTAGAAGTGGCCAAATCTGAGATGGACTTGAGATGGCGAGATGAAAAATAGGGTAACTGTGTATTTCTGTGTACATAAGGTAGTTGAGACTTTGCTTGCCCTGTGAATAAATTGTTGGGTTTTTTTACACTAACTGCTTGCTGATGCCAAATTGTGAGTGGTTAGAAGTTTAATGCCATTTTATTTGACATTGTGAGGCCGTATCCTTGCTTGTGCTTAGCATTCTGAAGATTCTGTTAAAACCTGTCACAGTACTAATAGGGAGAGAAGCATTAGTGTTCTGAGTTCTCATCTATCTTGATGCCCTGTAATCCTATAAAAAAAAGTTGTTTTCCTTTAGAACAATTTATTATCCACAGTTGTTTGTTCACTCAATAAAGCTCCAAATAGTGCTTTAGGATGTCCTTAAGAGAATTATTTTTTATGGTAAAAAAGACTTAAAGTATCCCTTGGAGCTGTACTGAGTTTGACTAATTATCTGAACTGATTTGATTAAATTATATCCATAGTTTTTTGCAGATGGATTGTTAAATTCTATTTTTATTGCTATGAACTAGGATGGTTAATCAGCTGGTCTGCTTAGTCTTGTTATAAGAAACATAAAACAATCTCAAATTAACAAAGTATTTTGCAATTTCTGAAAATCAAAGGCTAGAAAACATAGTATCATAGAATGGTTTGATCTGGAAGGGATCTTAAAGACCATCTACTTCCAACCCTGCTGCCGTGGGCAGGGACACCTCCCACTAGACCAGGTTGCTCCAAGTCCCATCCAGCCTGGCCTTGAACACTTGCAGGGTTGGGGCATCGACAGCTTCTCTGACCAACCTATTCCAGGGCCTTACCACACTAACAGTAAAGAATTTGCTCCTGATATCTAATATAAATCTCTCCTTTTAGTTTTAAACCATCCCATCTTACCTTATCATTACATGCCTCTGATACACAGTCAAACTTCAGGGTTATGTTATGCAGTCAGGAATTCTACATAAAATTTTTCTATATACATATGGAGTAATTAACATGTGCAGTTGTGTGCCAAAAACCTTGTCATGATCTTAAAGAAAAAATGAGTTGCAAGAGTGAAAGCCAAATTCATGACTCCTGGTGATAGTATTTTGTGATGTCAGATGTACATGCACCTGCCAGTGTCCCTCCCCAACACATGTGCATCCATACACAACGTAGCTCACTCTTGAAAGACTTCCCAAACCTGCCTAGAATTAATTCTTGGATTTATTGCAGAAAGCAGTGGGTGTTTTAATGGCCTGATGTTAATGCTAGACCAATTTCATTATGAGAATTCACATAATAGTATTGTGGAGGAAGCAGGAGCATTTAGTTGTGTCTTCATTTAAAATTGTAGCTCAGTTGAAACATTATCAAAAAATCTAGTGATTTTAAATCTCTGAAATATGTTTCAAATTGAGCCAAAGTGCTTTTGTCCCTTAGTGACTCCATACATGATCTGCACAAGTGTTTGCAGAGACAATAACATGGCAAAGGGAAATTGATGCTAATAAATCAATTGTCACTGTCAGCTCACTGTTTAATGTTCTCTAGAATACATAAGATTTATCACTGAGGAATTGTAGAATAATGGTAGTGTATGGAAACAAAGTCCACCAGGGAGATGTACTACATCATTTGGATTTAGCGCTGCCATCTGCTTAATAGCATTGAGATGACTACAGAGGTACTTATGATCAACCATTCATAGCAGTGACAGATGCTGCAGAGAGTTAACATGCCAGGGAATAAGGTTTGTTACTGAAATTCAGATTATGTGACAAGGTTGCTGAGAAAGGGGGCTGGGTTTGTTACCTCTCCAGCAGCATTAGAGGTTTACTGTGTGCTTTTAAGTTTACTTTCAGGAGAGAATGGCTAACACAGTTACGGCAGTGCAAAAAGAAGTGTGGAGAAACCCCATCTGTCTGCTTCGTGCACTTAGTTTCAAAGAACTTCCTTAGCTTGTCTGGTAGTATTTAAAACAAGATTATTTTCCTGGGGAGAGGGGGAAGCTTTTGTCTAGGTTACTTTTTTAACCTGTAGCAGAGATCAGCAGCCTCAACTACAAAAGTAGTTTGTATAACTGTATGCCTGTGTCTGCCGAGAAATAAGAATGAGTCATTCATGTAGTAATGCCATTTTGTGTTTCATTATAATTTATCTTTTTAAAACCATTTTAGATCTTTAGTCAGGGTGATCTCACTTTCACTCCACTCCAGATTTTAATCTAAACATGGTTCTAAAAGGGGAAAAATTAGGACTTGGGGGAAAATGCTGGCTTTGCTTACAAAACAAACAAACATTTGTTTCTGAAATGTTTTTTACATTTACCTATTAGTGCCATACATTTCTCTTGGCAACAGGCATTGTGCCACTGACTTAGTGTTTCTCAGTTGCCCTTTGTGCATATCTAACAGTAACTGCTATCATACTGAAATGTGATAAATTCAGATCACTGCAAGTTGCCTGTGAGCCTTGGAGCTCTCCAGTTAACTTAATCTGAGTTCAGGGAATTGGCAAATTCTCTTTAGTATACCTATGTTTATTCAGTGCCTCTAAATCATTCTGTGCTTATTGTTAATGTGTTGAGAAATGAGAAGTACATGCTGCAACTTTATGTTAAATCATTTACTTAAATGAATAAAAAGATAACTGCCTATATGGTAATTCCTAGGCATGTTAAAAACATGGTGTTCTGACTGTATAATTGTTAAGGCTGAAAAAGACCTCTAAGATCAAGTCCAGCTGTTTAACAGCACCACCAGGTTCACCACTAAACCATGTCCCCAAGTGCCACATCCACATGTTTTTAAAGACTTTTGGGGTGGTGGTTCCTGGGCAGCCTGTTGTATTGCCTCACCACCCTTTCAGTGAAGAATTTCTCAGTGAGAAAAACCCAGTATTTCTCACATGGGAGAAGAGACCAGCACCCACCTTGCCACAACCTCCTTTCAGGTATTTGTAGGGAGTAATAAGGTCCCTGAGCCTCCCTTTTGCCAGACTGAGACCCCCCAACTCCCTCCAAGGTGACACCATATTCCTTACTGTTTGTTTCAACAGGGACTGATTCAAGACAGAATACTTCTTTGTCAGGAACACTATGTACAAGGATCTGGTGGTTTGAAAGGTGTGAGGAATTTTTAGTAGCATGTGGTAGTTGTTTAAGAACTAAGTAAGTGGATATTGGGTTGAAAAGAACTTAAAAAACCGACCTTGAAATCCAGCAGTGGCCATTGTTCAACTGATGCCTGAAGAATATGACTAAATTGGTTTGCTGAAATCCTTCAAATCTCTCTAAATACCTGATTTAATGTCATTCCAGAGTTACAAGAGAAGCTGATTCCTGCTATGTAGTTCTTGGCATACCCTCCCCATTTTCCACTAAGAGCTAAAATTTTCAGATGTGTTTTGGAGTTCTGCTTAGTAGTCATACAAAAGAGAGTGGCATTCCTGTTTAAGAGGAGGATTTTCATAAAGAGCTGAGCGTATGGATTTGAAATTGGCTTATGGAGATGTTGCTCTTCATATTTGGAAGTTAATTGCCAACAGTTTGTTTGTGATGCTCAGTGTTTTAAATTTACATTGTTGAGTTTGTCAGCAATCATGCATTTCCAGGATGTATAAATATGCATTATATGCAAAACAGTGTCTGTTACTGTAGTTTTTCAAGATGTAATTCTCTCTCCAGTTTAATGCCAGTAGTTGTTTGTATTTCATTCTCTGACTTATAAATCAAATCAGTCCCTAGGAATTTGATTTCTGGGGGCAGTGCAAATGGCTGGCACTTTGTATTGCTGTTTCTTAGAACACCTGCTATGTAAGAGCTTATAATTCTACAAAATAAAGTCTCAAAAGCATTAACACAAACAAACTAATGTAGCTTTTAACTGAAAATCCCTGCCATGTGGTTTCCTGCTCAATTTTTGTGCTCATGTTAGTGGAAGAGATTATTTTTTGCATTTTATTCAAGTCTCTTTTTTAGGTTTAGGTACATGTTTTCTTTTTTAATTACCTGTTAAAATGTGAGAAGGTAAAATATCCAGAAGGGCCTCAATAGTGCAGATGGTTTTAATCATGTGTTTAGCATGTTTGAGTTTTTTAAAACTGGTTTACAGAAATCTGGCCTGAAATATCAGTAAACAGGAATAAGACTAAGGCAATTGGCCTGTAATTATGGGGGGGAAAACACAAGCACATTTTACGGTGCATTCATAAAACTGGAAAAGATTTTTAGAATCCTCATCATGTTGATGTTAGCAGATTGCTTCACTATTTAAGATATTTTAGGATTACTTTTCATTTATACTCATTAGACTTGGGTTTAGATATAGAAAATTACTTTGGTTCTCTTCATGACTGATATTAAACTTAATTATGACTGTGCCTCTGTTTAGAATACAAATAAAAATACATTTAAAAATAGATGTCTTAGTATGAAAATTAGTAACATGACATCATAAATATTTGAGGAATTCAGAAAAGGAATTTTCATAATTATGTTGATCTTTACTTAATTTTGGCTTAATTTTACTTAGGTGATTGTACAGCACCTGAAGCTGGATGGTTGAATTACTACAGTGTAATTAAAGAGAATTAGTATTTAGTAGTATTTTGGACTTTTTTCCTTGACTGATTGCACAAGTGAAAACATGAGGAAGGGATAGGTCAGATAGGATCTTCTAGAAAGTACTCAATAGGAGGAAATGCTAATTAAAAGGGAATTTTTTTTAAATATGGAATGGTATATTGTATTAATGGTAGCGTGTGTAATTAATCATAGTTTAAAAATTTTAATTCTGTGAGGGTTTCAAATTAATAACAGTATGTATAAAAAATATTTATAAAAGTACTTCAAGCTTGGATGATGAGTGTAACAGAGAAAGGAGAGTATCCAGTTGCTTGGCCTCAGCAAGATGCTGCTGGATATATGGGCTTTGGAGACAGAATGTGGATGGTCAGACTTCCAAATTAAAGTTACCAATTTAGAAATAATTTCTAAAATGCCTTACATAATAATTAACTTTCTACCAGTTTGATCAGGGATACCAAGATAAGGAAGAGACTACATACTCTCCAGACTAGAGAGAGGACAGCATAAATTCACACTTGCAGTAGATAGTGAAGGATATACATAGGGAAGACTTGTTTTCCCTGGTGTGGAGTACAGAAGGGACTTCACTGGAAACTCTCACTTGAAAGCCAGTGTCTGTTAGTTGAATGAGAAATCAGACTGCATCAGTTCAGAACAGATTTTTTTTCAGAGAACATGTTTTTGTAGATGAAGATTTGACACTTTTGCTGGTTGACAGTCAATATACCATGTCTGCTTACTTGCAGTAATTGAAAGTTGCAGTTTTGTCTCTGTGTTGTTTGGATTGCTTTCAAGGGAAGAAAAATCTTGTTTCTTTCTGTTGGTAAAGAACTATCTATTTAATTGGGCAACTTTAGAAATGGGAAATGGTTTCAGGAAAACTTGATAATGGTCTTAGCTTTTTGTCCTTTTATTTAAGTAGAAATATTGAGAGCTGTAAATTGTACTTTTAAGCACAATTTTTATATAATTCAGATGACAGACAATGGAAAATATTACTAACCGCAGAAGTCAGGAACCATCATAACCAGGTTTATCTTGGTGTAATTGTGTCATGGGAGCTACCGAAAATGCACATATTGATAGAAGTAGTGGAGCTCACATGAGCTCCAGGAAACAAGTCTTTGCAATTAAATGGATTGAATTGTCCTTAAGAGGAAGAGACCTGCCCTACTGCACTCAGAGAGGCAAGGTATGGACTCTGTAAGGGAAGCACTGGAAATATTTTGAACATGGTAGTGCATTGCTGTTAAGATCTGTCAGATGCTTATGATTATGCAGCCCTGAAAACAGTAAGATTTAATCTTTTTTTATCAAATACATTCCTTGATAGCATTTGTATTACTTTTGAATTACAATCATATAAAACTTTTGTCTCAAATGTTCTTCAGTTTCAACTGATGGGTAAAGTTCCAGATTCATAGAAAACTGTTCAAAGTTGTACTGTTCCTTCAGTAAATTAAAAAGATAGGTTATGATGTATACCTTCTGGAACAGTATTTCTAATGATGGAATGGTGACATGACATCTGTGCAGTTCTTGAGGATGATGGTGTATTAGAGGCGGTGTGGTCTTGTACTCCAGTCTATGACAAGTAACCTTGCCTTGACCCTGTAATAACACTTGTGCAGAACTCCATGGAAAACCAAGAATTAGATGGAATAATACCCATAGCTCCTTCCCATTGTTGGAAGGAATAGTCTAAAGATTCTTTGACTGACCTCTCAGATCTTCACTGTTCTATGCTGCTTCCTGAGTAGTTTTGTTTGGAGACAAAGGAAAGAAAACACATCTTTTTCTGATGCTGATGTTGGCTCATGTCTTTATTCTCCATTCAGCAGCTGGGGCATATTTGGTATACATCTGGATAGTTTAAGACTTCCAGTTTTTCTTCTGATAGCAGTTCACAACCTGCTTTGCAAACCAGGCACGTGGAGTGGCTGGGACTTTGTTTTAATCCACAAAATGCTGAATTTTTGCAACCTGAGTTCTTAGTTTTTCTGTTGCTTTCTCACTTGATATAGCAATTTTTTTATATTACTACGTGTTGTTCCTTCATTCTGTTGAGTGTTAAGGTAAAGCTGTGGCTCCTGCTGCCGCTGTTCATGAGAAGCCTTTTTTGTACCGTGTGCTTCACTCACATCTTCTACTTGCCCTTTGCCTTTCCTCTTTTGAGAGATGAGACATGAGAATGTAGAGGAAGGCTGAGTTCAGACAGCAATAACTGGACATTTGAGATGGTACAACTGTTTTAGGCAACTGTGTAGAGTTCTGCTAGACATAAGTAGATAGGCATAGTTCTGTGCCTGGTAGGTAGCACCAGAATGCAGATACCTCTCAGGGAATTTCACTTTTCAGAAGTCTAATTTCTTAAAAATTCTAAGTAGTGATATCTAAGGGAATCCTTGAGAGGGCACTCTGGTTATCTTTTATGATCATAGGTAATAGATTTGCTGTTTGTATTACCTGTATTAGAATACAATGTGATAATTTAAGGAAGATTGCATCACTTTCCTGTATTTTAAAAAACTGAGACATATACGTCTCAGTTGCTTTCTGAGATCATTATCTTTTATACAGATACAAACTGAGATGCAGGAGTTGAGAGTATGTACCAAAGAAATTTATACTAAGAGGTAGCAGAAGTAGGCATTAAATAAAAATCTATATAGAAGATGCAAGAAAAGATGTGAATCTCTTCCTGAATTTCTGCTGTCCTGCTGTAAGCTGGGTTACAGGATATGATGTATATGAGATACACAGAAGCATTGAGAACAGATGCTCAATGTTCAAGACAATTAGGGAGTTAGGAGAAGCTCTACTATAGTTGTTGTTAGCTGGATGCTCTATATGTTTACTGTTGACAGATGCTTTTTGTTATCAGAAGCAGCTGAGCATGGTGGTCTCATAGGAATGATAGAAAGAGGCTTGTCCTTGTGGAAGAGTTGTCTTCAGATGTGATCATAGCAGTCAGGTTCTATCATATAAGAACTCTTGCTAGAGAGCTCCTCACTTATTCTGTCTCTTTTGCTGCTGTTTGACGCAACTCTGTAGAAGTGCAAAGGTGATGTTTGTGGAGCTGCTCGTGGCACAAGAGGAAACCTTAGTGTTTGTAAGGATTTACTGCCACTTTCTGAAACTGCCCCAGCTTGTGTCTAAAGGGGTCAGTCCCAAAATTACTTGATGCTAATATGCAGAGGAATAAACAGAAATTCTGATCAGTTTTTCCCTAATGAGTATTACAGGAAGCTGTACTGGTTGCAAGGGCTGGTGTTTTTTTATTATAACTGAAATTGAAGAAAGTTTCTGATCACTCAGTGCTTAAACCTAGGATTGTCAGTGCTTAAGTCTGGGATTTTCCCGTAAGCTAAAAGCTTTCAATCAGAGACCTTTTAATCCCCCCTCAGGCTCCCTGGCCCACTGCTTCTGTTTCGTACACAGAAATGGTATCATGACCATTCTAAAATGTCTGTAACAAGTGTGAAGAGCTGTGGCAATGACACTAATTAATCACAATATATTTTTACTTCCTTTGTGCATTTTTGGAAGTACACTTGCCCTGTAATTGAGCTACCTGTTTTGGGATTGTCCCAAAAATACCCTAGTGACCTTCTTCTGATATGGGATCATAGAATCATTAAGGTTGGAAAAGACCTCCAAGGTGAGTCCAACCTTTGACTGAACAGCACTATGTCAAGTAAACCATAGCTCAAAGTGTCACATCCAGACATTTCTTTGACACTTCCAATTATAGTGATTCCACCCCTCTGTGGGTAGCCCCTTCCAATGCCCAACCAACCTTTCAGTGAAGAAATTCTTCCCTATGTCCAACTCTAGCACAGCTTGAAGCAATTTCCTCTTGTCTCAACACCTGTTAGCTGAGAGAATACTGACATCCACCTCATTACCGCCTCTGTTCACATAGCTGTAGGGAGCAATAAGGTCCCCCCGGAGCCTCATGTTCTCCGGGTTAAACACCCCCAGCTCCCTCAGCAGCTCCTCATATGATTTACTCTCCAGGCCCTTCTCCAGCTCCATTGTCCTCTGGATTTGTTCCGACACCTTGATGTCTGTCTTGTAGTGAGGGACCAGTGGGAGTTAGGTTGAAACTACCCTTCTGTTGATATCTCTCCCAAGAGAATATTCCAACATCTCTAGCAAGAATAAGTTTATAGTTTATATAGTATAAAAGGTAAAAGTTCCTTAGGACTTAAACATCGTGTCAGGAGCAGTTGCCCGTGTTTGAGGTTTTTTTCATAAATATTAGTTCTATTATGGTTCACCAAGATATTTTCAGAAACAATCCAGCTTATCAGAAAAGCCTGAGAAACTCAGGTCATATTCCACAGGACCTTTTGAAGGCTTATGCTGAATACCTCTAAATTAAAGTATTTAATTTATAAATTAAAAACACTTTTCACAGCACGGTGATTCTAGAAAAATGGCAGGAACTTCCCAGCTCTCTGTTTCACTGAGTAAAGCCTTAGGGAAGCATTTCTACCTCTTCAGTGATACAGGGCTAAAATTTGAGCTTGATCCTCTCAATCTCAGGCTGTTTCTCTAACAGAGAAAACAGGGACTTCCCCCTGGCCTTTTTTAAACTACTTAAGCCTCACTTCACACTTTCTCTAAGCATTCTAGGATTACTGCCCAGCACTCAGCAATTAGAAACATCATACTTAAGTTTATTGTTGTTTGCTAATCCTTCCATAGCATTAAGTGGTTCCTAGTTTTTATGTTGACATGGCAAATTAAAGCATTTTCTCTTTTCCATCTCTTTTCTCTTGTCAGCCCAAAGCCATTGTGCTGGAATGGGAATACAAAAGAATTTAAATACGAGGGGATATAAGCAAAGGCTCTGTGTACAAAAGATGGATCACAGCTGATACTCCAGTGTTGATTGCACTTGTACCATTTACTAGATGGGTAGGAAGATGCTTCAAAACTCAGCTGGCTATGCCATGTAATCCAATTATTAATCTAAAAGAGTAGATGCCTAAAGAAGTACAGAAAAAGTTAAGAAAATTACCTCATGTAGAAATTTTACATGTGAAAACAAAGGAACTCCAAGCAGAATATTCCATGTTTAGTCTTGCTGGATTAAAAAAAGAAAGGATCCATGTTGTGTACTTTCCTATTTCTGAAAGGAAGGAGTCACATGAGGTAAAGAAGAAAATGTACTGATTTTGTGGATTTGTTCTTTGTTGTATGACACAACGAAAGGAAGAGAAGTAACCTGAGTTACTAGTCTAGTGGCAGGAGGTTGGAACTAGGTCATCTTTAAGGTCCCTTCCAACCTGAACTTTTCTATGATTGTTCAAAAAGGACTTTCCTTGCAAAATAAATTCATTAAAGGGAAATACAGAGTGAGTAGTCTTCAGTCAGAATGCTAACATGCCAGTGGCTGCTGCGGGACCCTTGTTTTCTGGGGTCCTTGTTACATAAATGGAGAAACCACAGGTAACATTTAGGTTGTACAGAGATGTTTGTGTCTTCATAGTGCATTGTGGTTAAGTTTTCGTTTAGGAAGTGTTATACCATCAAAAACAAATACTCACCCTGACTTTTTGTACATGCTTTTGCACACATGAGAACTGTATTTCTTCTGGCCTGATTATTTTGTGGGATTTTAAAATTTTTAGTTTTAATGAAAGAGAAAACCAAACTCAAACTAAACTACAAACAACCCAAACATAACAAATTGTCTTTTGTCAGTTAGGAGTGATTGTGATGTGTTTGCTGATATAAATGCTTTACCTGCTAATCCATGTTAAGGCAATGTAATTGGGGTTTTTTTGCTCTGGTGTTTTTGTTAGCAATCAATCTAATGCTAGAAACATTTTGTCAATTTTAGTAATTACTTGCTAGTGATCATTTATTAGTGATTTCCTTCTCCACTCAGGAGGTAATGACTTGGTAGTTACAGCTTGTAGAGTATTTTCTAAATTCTGTCTGGCCTGAGTCAGGCTGTGGTTAGAAAGAAAGGGAAAGAAACAATTAAGACACTTGCTGTTGATGTCCTACAAACTGTGTAAAACAGTACACAGCCAGACTTACATGAATATGGAACTATAATGGAATATTATGTAATCAGGATTGTTCTTCAGTTTCTATTCAGAGGTCCTATTACAAATATAAATGAAACAGAACACTGGATTAGGTCATGGTTATAGTATTCATACATACCTGTGAATCCTAAAAACTACAGATTTCTGCTTTTAATATAGTTCCTTTTCTCATTTCCTGCCTGTTAAAATGATAGCATTTGTATTTGTGCACATCTATCTTGTTTTGAATACACTGGAACTTGAACAGGTATAACAGCTGTATAACCCTCCAGTGAGCAAGTTGCTTGAGCTTTATTACGTTTTTATCAGTGAATTCAAAATGCAAAGGCAAAATATTAGGCAACAGAAAGTAACCTTCACAACTATAGGTATAATTTTAAATACAAAATTTCCACATTTACAGTGTGAATAAGGGGCTCAGTGATGGGGAAAAAATCCTAAATGAAAGTAACTGTGGTTTCTAATTAATGAACAAGGAGGATCTCAGTTGTCACTGTCATGTGTGTTACCTTAAGGCATGCCTATATCCTTCAAGCTTTCTTCTTTTCAAAGGTAGAATGTGTAATAAGTGTTGCTGCTCATAACTGGTTTCTCTTGTTCTTTCCCCTTCCCTCTTCCCCCACAGTGGAGCAGATTACTATGACTACGGCCATGGCCTGAGTGAAGAAACATACGACTCTTATGGTGAGTAGCTTTGAGCTGAAAGACTACAGTAGAGACTCCTGAAAACATGTAATTGAAGAAAAACTTCCTTAAGGAAAGCCTCACCTCTGCAGTCAGTAACAGCTGTTCAGGGATTCCTGTGCTGTCACAGAGCTCCTTGTGTGCTTATTGAGAAAAGTACTGAAGGGGTCTCTATGGTCTGTTAGCTAATGTAGTTGTGTGAAACTAAAATCAAAGAAATAGAACAAAAATCTAAATTGTGCTGAAAGCACCCATTTAATGTCACATTTAATGAGTTTTAAGGAAAAAAAATGTGAGTGTAGGATACTTTTCTCAGAAATTTTGGCTGCCAAAAACAAATGCCTCTAGTGTGGCATTAAGACCTGGTACAAGGTAAGAATATGCCGAAGCTCCCAGCTGAATCAGGGCCTAATTGAGTGTGTTTTAGTCTCATCTGATCTTTTTGTATTAGTTCATTTTCATGCATCAGTCTTGGGAAATCAAGCAGGGAGTCATTATGTAAAGGTTAGGGAAGTACTTTAGGTAGCTAATAGACATGAGGGCAGTGGGTTACTCTGTATGCAGACAAAACAATGCATAATGAAGCAAAAAACATATGCTGGTGGTAAAGATCACATTTTTTTAATGCAGAAGTGGGTAGTGACAGGTTTAATTAAAGAAATCTGTTAGGGGCTAGGAGCATAAAGCATGTTAAAAAGCACCTTTGCTTAAGGGATAAATGTTAAATCTCTGGCCTAGAGATCAGAGAAATATTATCCAGGCTTCTCAAATCTCAAACATTTGAGGATTGTTAGTAACTACTGTAAAAGTTGTGATTCTGGGTAATGGATGCTTCAGTGATTTTTTTTTTAAGAGCTCTGCTTAATTTTTCATGGTTTATTTCTCCAGGTTCATTTGGGTGCTTCCTGCTGAAAACTAAAATGACCTCAGCTAAGTTGCGATAAATGCACCTAATCCAGTAGTTTGCCCAACGTCATCTGCTTAAACTAATTATTTTGCTTAAGGGGAAAGTCAGTTCATCAAAAGAAGAGGTCGCTTGGAATTCCTCTGTCCCCCAACACTTTCAGTTGGTGTTGATATATAGCTTAAATCTTTATTTCAGCATTAAAATAAACTGTTTGCCATTATAATCCTGGTACTTCTAAAACTATTTCATTAATGCAAAATTGATGGGGGAGAAAATGTATGAAACTGCTTAATGTAGATAGACTGATGGGTGAAAAATATGGATTGCAGTATTTAAGGTTGAAAATATGGATTTCTCATTGCTTTTGCATTTAAAATTGGTTTTCTATTTATCAAAGCACAGCCACTCAGAATATTAAGTGATGTATTTACTCAAGTTGAGAGGAAGACTATAAATACCTTGAAGAATGATTATGGTTACAGCCACTGAAGTTTCTGCACATATAAATAGCTATACACTTTATTTCTTAACTAGCTGACACTGAAGTGTATCCTTTAAATGTAGTTAGACTAATAACCATCTTCACTGTATATAAAGAACATTAGGTGCCTCAAACTAAAATTCCTGACTGTAGTGAGCAAGATAGTTGGCTTGTGGAGGAAACTCAGATTCTCAAGAGGTACCTGAGTTTCCTCCTCTGAGAAACTCGGGTCACAATTCAGGGGATGTTGGAAGAATATCAATACTTTTAGGATTTGAAGCCCTGGACAGCACCAAAATGAAACCTTATAGTTTATCAGTTAACTCTTTACCTGACTGATTTGACCAGTTTCTTGAATGCACTTGTTCCTTTTACCTCTTATGCAAATGTCCTGACCACCTAGGTGTGATTTATAGCCTGGACTCTGGAGGCAATGATCTACATCATTAAAAAGTAGCTAGGATGAGGCTTCTGTGAGGTGATGGTGAAATTTTAACCCCTGACATGTGGGATTCTTGTCATCTGATTTCAGAAATCTCCTGTGAGAGCAAGTTTCCTTAGAATTCAAAATACAGGGGGTCTTTGGTTTTTTGGGGTTTTTTTTAACTGACTAGAAAGACAAAGTGATGTCTACTCTTTAATCTACTATAGATTTGGATTCCACCTTTAGTTTCTGAACTGCATTGGGTTCACTTGGGCACCTGTCTGTTTAGGGCAGGGCAATTCTCCAAAAGTAGCTATGGAAACACATACACTGTTTTAAGGTCTATTTGCTTTTTGGGTTGGGGGCGGGGGGGGGATTTGTGCCCTTTTTTTTTTGTTTTCTCCTTTCAGGGGTGATCTAGTACTCTGATTTGGTTACTTGACTGGGTCCACCTAAGTGCTGTTTTGTTATACTCTGCATTTGGTCCTGGTGTTCCCTTCTTCTAAGTGCCTGGCACAATAGGTCTGACTCCTGACTCTCATTTAAGATAATTTACTATTTTTTTAAAAATATTCATTACCATTAAAAGGTAGTATGACTGTTAGGCATTAAATATAGCACATGTTTTTTACAGACTTATTTTATAGTTAAAATTCAAGCAATACTCCTTGTCCTTTGAATTTTACTATTTTTTTTAATAATCTGCCTTCCTATTTCTTGCATTTTAGAGGAAGTGTGTGTTTGCGGTGAAATGGAATATTGGCCCTAGGATGTTAGAAGCCACAGGTGTTCATAGTGGTACTTGAGGTTTGGATTGCAGAGTTGAATTAGGCCTAAATTGGTACTGATGTGAAGAAACTTCTTTCTGAGTGTGGCTTATTTTCTTATACATAATTCATGCCCTCCATTCATTTCATCC
The DNA here is from genome assembly GCA_013396655.1 of Campylorhamphus procurvoides. Taxonomy (NCBI): domain Eukaryota; kingdom Metazoa; phylum Chordata; class Aves; order Passeriformes; family Dendrocolaptidae; genus Campylorhamphus; species Campylorhamphus procurvoides. The sequence goes on from WBMV01008144.1 coordinate 452,686, forward strand.
TGGTGTCATTATTGATAGGTCTGCTACTGGAGCTGACATTGCTGTGCATTTGCAACAAGCAGGTCCAGCTGAATGCCAGAGACCTGAATATTTTTGCCATTAGCCCATCACACTCCCTGATCTTACATGCTGAGAAATCATTGTGGGACAGCTCATATTGATGTATTGTACCCAGATTTTTTGATTCAAATGTTAGACTGCACTTTGTACACTTTGGTTTCAGTAGACAGAATGTGGCTATGTAATTCATAATTAAATAAGGAAAAAGAGTACAGCATCTGAGAACACTGGAAACGGTCTAACCATATTTTCCTTTCTTGTAGGGCAAGAAGAATGGACCAACTCACGACACAAGACACCTTCTGCACGGACAACAAAAGGAGTCTACAGAGACCAGCCATATGCCAGATACTGATTGTACTGTCTGATGTTGTGAAATATCCAATCTCCACCAGTCCTGTATACTGTTCAAAGTAATTTTTCTATGAACAATCCCTTTTTATTAACTCAAAGTACATAAAAAATCTGAATGGATGGACTGAACTTAAAATATTTTGTTGAAAGAGCAACCTGGACAGAAAGATATGTAAAACAAGGAACTTTGTTATTTCCAAACTGTATTTGAAAAAATAGGTGATCAAAAAAATAACCTTTGATTAACTAGTGTTAAACAAAAAATAGGTTTACTAAATACTTTAGTCCATTCTTTATAACGTAAGCGTAACCTTTTATTTTAAAGGTTTTCAACAATTTAGGTTTTAGTTTTTATTTTCAGCCATTTGCTAGATTTTCTCTTTGCAAACATGCGTAAAAAGGGAAGCAAACTACAAATGCGAATAATGTGGTATTTTGTAACTCAAGTCTTGAAATGTTCTGTAGTGTTAAGCAAAGTTTTACCCTTGCTTGATACTAAATAAACTTTTGAAAGAAAAATCAGTGTGTGTGAGATTAATTTTATGCTTTCTTATAATAAAACTTCATAAATAGTAGTAAACAGGGAGAAGTGTTTAACAGTGATCAGCATAAAAGGCTCATATTAAACACTGCACAACTTCTTTTAAAACATAATGGTTTAAACCTAAATGTATCTCTCTATATACTCACAGTAGATATAAATGCTGTTTAAAGTATCCAAATGGTATGGATCTGCTTGAGTGCCACATTAAATCAAAATATTCTTGTTAAAAAATGGTTTAAAATAGCTAATGAATTTTCTGGAAAAGATGTGACTAGTTTTCATCTTGTTGAGCATTTTTTCACTAGTGCAACTTTGGAATTTTTATGAGAATTTTGATACGTTAATGACCACCTCGCTCCGTGCTGGAAGCAATAAACACAAAGCTTTTAAAGACTTTCTGACTTGACTAATTGAGGTCGCTTTCGTCAGAGGCAGAGGATGTGTAACCCTTAAAACGGTCTTCATTTGCCAAGGTAAATAAATCAAATTAGATTTTAATCTCACTTAAGTTATCTTAATATAACCGATAAAAACAGGGAGGCTACAACTTAGAGAGTTTCATTTTAGATTGTAGGAAAGGCTTTGAGGACACCTAAATTCTCATTTTAAAACGTTTAATTTGTATTAGTCATCTAAAAAGCCTTAGCTTAGCTAGTTAAATTTGGACAAACTATTCCCTTTTAAACAACTGTAAAACCTCATAACTAGTAGTTTGTAATATATTATTTTCCCATAAATTCTAGTAACTTAAACATTACAAATGCTTTATATTAAGCATTAAGTTTCTGTTAATTATAGCTTGATTTATATTGTTTTCTTTAGTTGTTGATGAAATTCTTTGAAGTTTACTAACAGTATCTTTTTATTTTTCCTCTCTTGTCAGGAAACCCACCTCTTTGGGCAGCCAAGAGAACAAAAACCTTAATCTTCTGATGCTTTGGTAGGTATCTTTACCCATCTGTGAAATTGTTAAATAAATAATGGAGCATTTGATGAGGACCTTAATTCTTAATTCTGTATGAGGTTTTAATTTAGGTGTCATTAGCTCAGTTCAATTCTGGTGGGTAAAGTAATAGTTTTAAGCTATCATTAATGAGGACATTAAGCTGTCACACTGTGTGGACACTCCTCTGGCTGTTTATTGAAAGGTGTGCGTAGTTATGACAACACTTCAACCAATTAAGTATTTCATTGCTCAGAAGAAGCTGAAGGAAATGAATGCAGTGTGATGCTAGCAGTGTTCAAATGGGAATTTAAAACTCTAATCTTGTCAGCAAACATGCCTAAAATTTGAAAAACACATTTTGTAGACTGATTTTCCAGGTCAAGGATTTCTGCACAAGTTAGCAGACTGATTTTTGGCACAAATTGAAGGAGAGCAAATCCATTGAGAAACATTAGCTGAAGAATAGCTAGCTCTACTCTTTAACTGTATTTATGCTCAGATGGTGTATTTTTTGAATACAGCAGATTTTTTTTTCAATGGTAATTCTTGCTGCTAACCTCATGATCTCAGTGCCTTTAGTTGACAAGGCTCAGATAAATGAAGTTCTCTACTGTGAAATATGGCATACATTGCACTGCCTCCATATAGCACAGTAAATTTAAGAGGCTGCTGTCACAGGCTAAAGGAACCTTTTGTATGTACAGAATGGCTTTAGAACAATTTTGAGTGTTTTAAGGGTTTAAATCAAAGAACTCTTTAAGGGTAGGAAAGCTTGGAGAAGATTTCTGCCCTTTGGGGCTCAAAGGGCAAAGATTTAATAACAACTGCTAGAACTGCTATGGCAAAACTGAATATATAAATATCTTTTAAAAAATATTTATAGCAGAATTGTCCAGATCTTTCTGTTCACATCTTAAATCACATAGTATAAGTTACATAGGAAGAAGTGTTCATCTGCAAATATCAAGTATTATATTAAACATATGCAATAAACTTAAAGGGTTGAAACTAAATATTAAACTATCTCGTAGCAAGGATGTCTAGTAGGTAAATAGGTGAATCAGAAGTGAATTCAGTCTTTTCTCATGTTTTTCCATTTTTTTTCTTTTCTTTTTTAATGCCATCTTTTCTTAGTGCCTCCAGTATGGAGGTGAATGTATCAGCATGCATTTGTGCCACTTCCCTGCTACTGTGCTCTGAAGTCCAGAAACTTTAATTGGTTTTAAGTTTCTTTTGGGAGGGAAAAGTGTCTCTCCCTGAAGCAGTGGCTATTTGGGTGTACCACTGAATGATTGCCATATGAGTTCACCACATGAATTAAGCCTTTATTCTTCCAAAGCTCCATATCAATAAACCTTCGTCTTTCTTTCTCCTAAGATGTTTTCATGTCTCTCAAAAAAAAGTATCAATTTTCATGTTCTATACATATGTGCACAATAAAGTACCTTGGTTCAAACAACTGGTATTAGATACTCTTCAAAACTCTGTATTTGCAGTGCAAAACTTATTTTGACAGTTCAGACAGTTCTGAAAATAATATGCACTAGCACTGTTTGCTATTACATTTCTTTTTCATTTTTTTTCCTGTAGAGTAGTCTCTGAAATGTAATCCATTATATTTTGAACAGAGGGAAAAATAATCTAAAAAGGTCTCTAAATTAAAAAAAAAAAAAAAACAACAATGTAGAGGGCATTTCTTCCATTGTAACAAATTAATCTAGAAGTGTTTTCATTCTAGTAGAGTTTTATACTGACACTGGTCTATTACTGTACATTACTAGTCAAACAAGTAATGTTAATGGTTACAGTTAATCATATTATTAATTTGCCTTTATTGAACCTTTTTGTAGCATTTGCACTGAATTTCAATGATAGTTCATGCAGTGGTTTCCATAAATCTACATACATTTATTATATGCCTAATTGCCTGATTCCACTGCTTATAATCTGACAGTCTTCAGAGAATTCATGGTCATCAGTCTCAAGATATATACAAATAAATTCTATTTTGCTCTCTTTCAGGAACTTCTGCCATGTTAATTATGGACTGCTCAGAGCATTGTACTTATCCGTGTGCCCAGACACCAGCGAGAGGCTACGGAGTGTGAAAATCCTGTCCAGTATTTCTTGTATTAAAGCCTTAAAGTGTATAACAGTATACACTTTTTAAACCAATTGTATATTTAAACTGAATTGTATATTGATGCAGCAATGTTTTATTTGGAGCTCAATAAAGAATTTCCACGTAAGTTCCTGTTACAAAGCAATAATGCAACCTCCTGTTCCTTTAGTGACTCTTTAGCCTTATGCAGCAAGTGTAAGAGAGTGTCATGTCTCATGACCAAAATTTAAATGCTTTTGGAAGTATCTTGTCTAATGTATGAATAACATGGATAAGTCAAAATGAAGATTGGTGGTTTAAGCAGAGGCTTTTCTTAATAGCTAATTGTAAACAAGTCTGCTCCAAACAAGACGCTTGGGTAGAAATGATGCTCCAACTTCACTCCCATCAAAAATCTGTATGACATGAAGGTGTTTAATCCCTGCCAATTATACTGTGCTGCTTATTCTCTTTCACTTGGTGTTTGATGCATAGAAATGTTTTCTCTAATACACAGTCACAGGTTTCCTAGTAGTAGAGTCTTGGATGCGGTTTTTACACTTTGATAAATCTTGTATCCAATAGTCTGTTTCCTCAGTGCTTTCTGTTTTATATTAATTGTGATTGTGATAATTTGTAACAGAAATAAAATTCTGATAATTAAATTTCTTGTGTTTTTTCCTAAATACTACTTGTAAAGCATGTGTGTCCCATTCCTCAGTTATGGTTCCATCTGATGCATTTTTCTTCACTGAATCTCAAATACCTCCCAACAAAAGCATTATTTTGTTCTTTGTTGTTCTACTTTGAAAATAAGCAATATCAGTTGATAATTTCACACCAAAATACCACCTCTTTAGCAGGTTTTCATAACTTCTAATTCTGTATAGTATTGAAGAATGGTATTGAAATTACAGGGATGCAGATAAAATTAGGATTTCCTATTAACCCTGGCACTGATCAAAGAGTCTTGAGTAAGACATAATTTTTAATGCATGGTAAAAACTGACCACAAAAAAAGAAAATTTATTTTTAATCTTCAAATATTTCAGGTGATTTTTATCAGTTAATCCTTCAATCTGGAGAAGTTTTCCCTGCCATCATCTTTTACTGTACTAAAACTGTATTTCTAAAATGGTTTCCAAAGCAAGCAATAGTAATTATTTAAATAAGTGAAAAGCAAAATCCAGAGCACCTTTGAATAAGCACAGGAGATGTATAATGATGATTCCCTTCAGACTGACAGGCAGGAGCCTCTGGAGTGGAACAGCACTTAACATTTTAAATGCAGGCCAAATATAAAAACTCTATATAGATACTGTGTGGGGAATTTAGATAAGCAGAATGCAATTTCACTTGCTGTAATTTGGACTGGACACCAGGATTACCAATACAAACTCATTTGAAGAGTGCTATGAACTGTTCAAGGAGTGAAGTATTGAGCCTTCCACTCTGGAGTTCTGAATAACAGAGCTCCTTGGTGGTAATACTGATGTATTTTGCTGGTATGACTTAGCTTTGATAGTCACAAATTAAAATATTTCACAGATGTGGTAGTTTTTCCTGAAGCCTTGTTCCTGTGTTTGGCCACTCACCAATCAGACCACTGGGGTCCAGCTGTTTGTGTTGCAAGTACTTTGCTTCATTTCACTAAAAACTTAAGGACTGACTGTCTCTGTCCTTTGCAGCCTGGACTTCCCTTCCAACCCAAACAATTCTCTGATTCATTATAAAAATTTATGTCCTGTGATTGTGTTTTGAGTGAAATCTGGGTCCTGTGGGAGTAGCTTTGTCATTCACTGCAGGAGCACACATAGCTATTCATCCTGCCTGTGCTGCCATCAGTGACTTTATAGGGGGACAGTCCTGCTGCTTTGTTCCATGATAGCAACTCTACATGACATCACCTTTCTTAAAAGGTTTTAAGCAAGGACATGAGCCTGCTGCTTCAAATGAGTTGTCCAATCTGCATCACAGCCTTTCCAACACTGTCTTTGCTGTCCTGGGGGTGTCTCCACATTTAGGTGCATAATAAATGTGTGAAATAATATTCCCTGACTGTATGGATTAGAACAAACTTTGAGGTCATGCATCTTTCTGAATGATGCTGCAAAGTGTACATTTCAAGCTGGAACTTCTGGACGAACTGAAAATTCAAAGCTTGAGCTGCAAGTTTATAATTGAAATGTATATAGTAATGATTGGGCATAAACAGAATCAAATCTATTCTTGAGCGGTTCTGCTTTCATTTCCCCATGTAGAACTTTGCAATTCTTTTATAACTATTTAAGCATTATCTCTGGGTATGTTTTAGTAAGTTCACAAATGTGTGCTTAAAGACCAAAGTTGTGGCAGAATTTCCAGTTTACCAATGTCCAAGAACACCAGTGCTCTTGCAGCTGAAGTAAATGCCCACCAAGAATCGGAGTATCTTTGACTTTATGAGAAAGACTAATTGGATGAAAATGCTGAGGATTATTTTTACAAGCTCAGCAGTTTTGCCCAAGACAGCTGCATTTGTTTAACGGGGAGAAAAACTCCCCTGGTAATGGAAATTATTGAAGGTATTTAGTATTGAAGCAGATATTGTGAAGATAAATGTTTGTTCAGCCTCACATACTTCATTGTGCATTGACCCTTGTCTTCAGGCAGGCTTTCTGCATGATTGCAAGTCAAGAGAACATCTCTGGAAAACTTGGATTTTAAAGATACTTAAGCTTTATTGTAGCCGAGGGCTGAAATAAAGCTGCTTTGCTGCGTAGTTCTTTTTTAGGTTTGTCATTGGGAAAGTATTAAAAAAGTATGAGATGTCGACATTCCTAAAAATAGCAAATCAGGGAACAGGCTTAATGGAAACATTCACTTTTCAGTCAAAGATGTACTTGAAAATTATGAAATTAAAATAATTTATATTTAATAAAGGTTTATGACAAAACCTATCACGAATCTATGTATCCAATAATCAAAATAGTTCATGCTCTTTCAAGACAGAAAGTCACTGAACTAGAATTACTGACTAAACAAGATTCTGATCTTATTACCCAGAAAAAAAAATATAGATCAATCCTTGGAGTTGAGTTTCTGCTTTTGCAAAGCTAAATACTAAACTACTTCTTTATGCCTGGAACCATTTGGTATAAAATACTTTGAATAGTCTTATCTTTATATTCTTACTGAAATTTTGAATCAAGAAAGTTTTCACCTGAAGTGAAAGTCTGGCGTGAGATTTTTAATGACCTCCATAGACTGATCTTTTTTCTCCCTCTTACACACAACATAGTGAACTGCTCCAAATGCTTATTCAAGCAGCAACCTGTGAACTCAATAGTTTTTTATCTTCTGTGGCAAAAGAGAAAGTGATAATTTGTGGTCTTGCTGTTGATCTGGTTGTGAAAGGTCCTGATTTCCTGAACATCTCATGAAGGTGAAACACTTTTTATTCATTTGATTACTTTGCTTTTTCACTCTTCTGTTAAGAGTTGGGGTTTCTTAGTGTGAAGGTAGCTGTTTGTTATCTTTCTTACTCAGAGAAAATATGTAGGCTCCATCTCACAGAATTAAATACTCTTATTAAGGATATAGTAAGAAAAAAAAGTCTCCAAATTCATTCTGATAATGCAATTGCCAGTTCAAAAATCCATTGTTGAAGATGCTCTTGCTTCAGAAGATAGTGCGACTGCTGCAGAATGACACTACTAAATATGCGTTCATGGACCTTGGGCTTTTGCTAAATCATTTTGCAATGTTTATATTACAATATAAACATTTACTGTATAAAGAATTAAATAGCCCTTTCAGGGTAGGTAATTACAGCTTGAAATCATGTGAGAAGACTAGATAAAAATCTAAAGCATGGTGAATGCTGTCTGCATGCATGTTGGAAATCATCTAACCAATGCTGATTATCAGAATGCCCATGTGTGAAAGATGACCTTATTTTGTTTGGTAAAATTTCACTTTCTTATAGCACTTGAGGCTCTAACTTGAAATGGTTTGAATAGAAAATTCCTTTAGATATTTAAAGTGTTCTAGTAATGATTTTCTAATACAGCATATTAATAAGAAAAGTGTGCGTGGTTTTTTTTCATAATTCACTTGAAGACTGTATTTTTTTACATCAGAAGTAAGGTCCCTCTAAGACTGACAGAATTAAGGAAATATAAATCAAGAAAGAGAGAGGATCCTGAGGCAGTTACTTCTCTTGCAAGAACTCTGCGATGAATGCATAAGGGGCTGTGGAAAAATTGGGTGGTATGTTGAAAATGGTGACCATGAATTGCATTTACTTTATTACACTAATTACAGCTTTGAGGAAATGAAATGGGAAAAATAATGTAAGCATATTGCACAAGAGGAAACTGGGTGAGGGGTGGGGAAGACAGGTTTTTAAAAAGCAGGATAAAAACTAAAAGGCATTTTGGATTTCAAATTCTGGAATAGAAGAGGAAAGCCTCTGTGTTCCAGAGCATATCTTCCCTGAGCTAGCTTCAGAAGGCATGCAATAATTGATAATCTTTAAGTGGGTTTTTTTTTGGTTGGTTGGTTTGGTTGGTTTTGGAGAGTTGTTTTTTCTGGTTTGTTGGTGTTGGTGGCAGCGGGTTGTGTTTTATGTGTGTGTGTGTTTTGTGGCTTTTTTTTCTTTTTGGCTATTCCAGCTATTATTCCCTGGAATTTGCTCTTGATTTAGACATATTTGGTGTTAGGAAGTTGAAGTGATGTGTCCTAGTTCAGAGGGGTCACAGTTACGGCCTATGGTAACTAGCTCTTTTTTTTTCTATCTTTATGTGATCTGACATTGAAAATCCTCACATAGCAGAAATAACTTCATTCATTTTTGGTGATATACTTCAAAGGTATAAGCACATAACTTGTAAATGCCACAATCAATACCCCTTTGAAAGGTCACTTTGTGGATGACTGAATGATATTTATATGCATGTGTACATAATTTAACGTATTTGGTAAGGGCTCTTCAGAAGAATAATTCAAAGGACAGAAGATGATGTCTCACTGTGAGAGACTTAAAAAGCTTGATTATGGTTTATAATTGCTCGCACAGGGAGAAAATAACAAGTACCAAATGACTCTAATCTACTAGTGAAAAAAAGTAAGAACTAATGCTGAGTAAAAACCCTGCAGTCTTAAATGAGAAATTAGGCTCAAATGAGAGTGATTAACCACAGCAGCAGGCTACATGCAAAAGAATGGGCTTCTGCTGGTTTTCCTACATAGCTGTTAGATTGAATGATCTAATAACTGCGTCTGAACTTGAAAGTCATGGATCAGTGATTGTTGTATAATAATTTGAACCGTCACAAGAAAGCACTTTTTAAAAACTGCTTTTCAGACCGGTAATCTCTGAGAGTTAAATCAAAAATTCCTTTTATTACCAAGCATGAATTTTATATGTTATATATTACTGAGCTCATCTTACTGCCTTTACAAAGTGAAAGCAATGTAAGCCGCTATTTGCAGATGCTGACATACCAACACAACTCTTGTTCCTCATGCAAGCTGCATTTAGAAATTATGGATATTGCTGTGGTTGCCTGCAAAATTATGCTTTTTGAAAAAACAGCATCTACTTATTAAGTTAAAAGAAGATTCTAAATTTTGTTAAAGAAACAGGCTGGATTTTTCAGTTCTGACTTACATATTTACAATTCAGATGACAAACCCTTGACTGTTTGCCCAGGCTCCCCTTATCATCACCCAGGAGAAACAAGCTCAAAGGATAAATCAACTTTTGGAGAGGGAAGTACATTGAGCTCAGGGAATTGACTCACCCTCTGAAAGCACCTGCTTCTTCCCCCTTGACTCATGTGAGTGATTAGACTTATTGGGATGTTTAAACCTCAGCTGTCTGAAGTGAAGCATGATGAATCTCACTCATATTTCTGTTCCAAAACCAGCTTTGTTGATACTTGAAAACAGCAGCAATTGATGACGTCTGGGAATAAATAGATACTCAGAGAAAATCACTGAAGACAACTCTCAGAGCAGTGGGTGTAGAAGATGTGGTTTGCTACATAGTATAGAATCACAAAATCATTAAGTTTTGAAGAGACCTCTAAATTCGAGTCCAACTGTTATCCCAGCACTGCCAAGTCCACCACTAAACCATGTCTCTAAGCACCTCATCTGCAGGTTTTTGAACACTTCCAGGGGCAGTGATTCCTACACTGCCCTGGGCAGCCTGTTCCAATGCTTGACCACCCTTTCAGTGAAGAAATATTTCCTAATACTCAATCTAAACCTCCCCTGATGCAACTTCAGGCTGTTTCCTCTAGTCCTATCATTTGTTTACCAGGGAGAAAAGACCCATTCCCACCTGGATACATCCTTTCAGGTAAGTGTAGGGAGCACTAAGGTCCCCCAAATGGAGGGGACTATTCCAAAAGGTAGGATTAGGTGAGAGGATGTGTTTCTAACAATGGTGTTTTTTTTACCTGCTGTCTGCTTGTCCTTCTCTCGATCCTTTCTTCCTTCAGCAAAAGCTCTATGCTCTGCTTGTTGTAGGCAGAAAGGAAAGACAGACTCTTATTTGATGGCTTCTGCTCCAGATATTTCTCTGGAAATACCAGCCTTCTTAGCATATACATTTATCAGGACATTTTCATACTCAGTGTTTGTTTCCACAGCCCTCTGTTAAATGTGGCCACATGGTTTTATTTCTAGGCATCTTAAATCTCAGGATTAGCTAGAATATTTGCTAAGAGGACTTGTACAAGTAGGAATTTCCCTTCCAACTCACGATATTCAGTGATATTATGAATTTATGGTTATACTATAAATGTTAGTTGCTGCTTAAAGAAAGTTTTAAATTCTGAAGGAAAGTCTAAAGACTAGAAAAAGCGGGTGAATTTCTATGCATAAATACTCAGAACAATGGGAAGTAAAACTTTTTCAATCTAGTGTCTGAAATATTAGTATCCAGCCCGCACTAGTAACCATTAGAGGTTATACAGAAATAAAATAAGAACCTCCAGTGTGCTTATCCAGTTATCCAGAGCTGTTTAAATAATCTTATCCATCCTTTGGAATATGTGCAGGAAACCTTTTAACTAGGAAAGAGAAAATATACAGCATTTCTGCTAAGGAAATTGTAAGACTTTATACCTCTGTGGCTTGTAATGTTTAAGGAATTAATTAACTTTCAAGTGCTGTTCTGTTAAGGAAGCTGTGATACACATAGGTCATTTTGCACTAGAGAGGAGAGCCAAAACAAGTCTGAAGTTTATCATGGGTGCAATATTCCTCAGAAACTGAAATCTTCCCTGATAAACTTTGGTTTGTAGAAAAATGTGTATTGGGAAAAGAATTACTATGTCATTTTAAAACAAATTCTTTTAATATTGTTTTCAAAAAATATACATTTTGAAAGGATCACTTTCTTTCAGGACATTAGCAGCATTAACCCAGTTCCTAAGTGAAGGTGGTTGAAAGGAACCTAAACCTATACATGTCCTTCTGTAAAAAAAAAAAAAATGCATGAAAAAGTTGGTTAAAAATACTTCGCATGCTTTCTTCTTGTTACTTTTTCTTCACAAGTGCATGCATGATGGTAAAGGAAGATTGTGCACATCTTTATTTCTCCCTCAGCCAACGGGCCTTAGGACCATTACAAGTTTTGTTCAACACAGTCTTGAGACACCTGCACACTGTCAGTGTACATTGAGGCTTGTGTGTTTCAGGGGTGTTGGACCCTGGCAATGTGATCTCAAGTCTGGCCTGTAGCTGTTCCAAGTTCCTTTAGAGCCGGCTCTTGTAGAAAGCCATTGAAGAGAGGAGAGAGCAGCGTGCCAGGCATGATTTGTCTCTCCTGTGCAACATCAGGGCACTCTTCTGGGCTAGATGCCTCATTTAGTTGCCTCGTGTTATCTCACACCTCCTTACTGACCCATGTGAATGCCTTTTGAAATAATTGCCGTTGTTAATGTGGTAATAGAATTAATTTAGTAATGAATAAACACACTAAAGATGAAGTCTCTGCTCCCTCCTCTGTCTTCTCTCGTGTGCAAACAGAGGCTGTAAGTGAGCTGATTAGAAATAAGTTCCTGATGATCAGCATATGTCAGCAGGAAGAGCTGACTTCCTTATGCTACTTCACCACAAGACCTATTACTGTCCTTCTCTGCTGATACCCCATTCTGCTAATTCCAGTGAAGGGCTGTGTAAGTGGAAATGCTGTTAATCAGATAGTGCTTGAGGAACAGTGCTTCTGATTAATCATCCCTGCAGATCTTTTGTTCTACTACAGGTACATCTAGAGATCAGGCAACATCTTCAATTATATACAGGCATTTATTTTTCTAGAAGATTTATTATTAAAAAAAAGGCACCAGAAAAACTAACAAACTGCAATTTATTATGTGTTTTCTTTTGAGCACCTGCAACATATCACGTCTAGTGGGCAGAACACAACACTGCATTAGTCCATGTATATGTGAATGTCTTTTTCCCATTAGCTCCTTGCAAGATGCTTTAAAATTTAAAAAGTCTCGCCTTTATGTTAGGACAGGCTTCATGATCCATCCAACCTCAAAAGTCAGAATTTTAAGTCCCAGGCCATAATACGTTATAGTTTGATTAGAACAGAGCAAGTCTTAAAAAATTTGCCACTTTGATTTAGGCTGCTCACCCAAGTACAAGCCCCTAGTCTTTAAGCAAATAGAGTTCAAAATTTTGTCATTAGGATCATACAACTTCCTCATGAGGGGAAGAGGAGGAGCAGGCACTGATCTCTTCTCTGTGGTGACCAGTGACAGAACCAGGGGGAATGGCCTGAAGAAGAGGTTTAGGTTGGATATGAGAAAAAGGTTCCCAGAGCATGGCTGAGCACTGAACAGGCTCCCCAGGGAAGTGTCCACAGCACCAAGCCTGAGAGAGTTCAAGAAGCATTTGGGCAGTGTTCTCAGGCACATGGTTTGACTCTTAAGGATGGTCCCGTGTGGGGGGCCAGGAACTGTACTCAGTGATCCCTATGGGTCCTTTCCAACTCTGGGCTTCTGTAATATTTGCAAATCATGACTGCCATGGTTATTTAAAAAAAAACCAAAACAAAAACAACAACGAACAAAAACAAACAAAAAACCCAACAGAAACTTATTTCTTAAGCTCTTGAATCAAGATAAAGATGGGGAGATGACTGGAGTGGGTTGGCTTTGGCCCCACGAAACTGCCCTATCAGATCCCTCTCCAGCTGGGCAGGGAGAGAAAATATGACAAAAGGCACATGGGTGGAGATGTGGATAGGGACAGATCCCTCAGCAATGACCATCATAGTGTTGACTGAGGGAGCTAAGCGTTATTTACCACACAAAGCTCGAGGTCAGTCTGAATGCCTCAGTACGTAGGGCTGATGGACCCTGGGTCCATACACAGGGAAGCAGGAGCAGGTCTGACTCACAAATTGTTGGACATGGTTTTGCTGTTGGTATAGGTTGGGCCCCCAGTGGGACTCAACAGCCTAAATTGAATATTAGGAAAAATTTCTTCACTGAAAAGAGTGGTCAAGCATTGGAACAGGCTTCCCAGGCAAGCAGTGGATTCACCATCCCTAGAAGTGTTCAAAAAACATGTAGATTTGGTGCTTAGAGACATGGTTTAGTCTGGACCTGGCAGTGCTGGATTAATAGTTGGACTCAATGAACTTGGACTTCTTTTCCAACCTTTATGATTTGGTGATTTCCACTCTCCTGAAGAGACCTGTAGGTTAGTGACAGGGTGCCACACTCCTGCCACCCAGGCAGGTCATGCAAAGCCTAAATGTACAAAACACATTTCTGATGATATAAAACCTAAGGAAAGTACTAACAGATCACCTGTTTTGGTTGGAGCAGTGATTTGTGAGCCTCACAGGGACTGCTTCAGTGGTCCTTCTTTGGATGCCTTTTACATTTACCAATGCTTTAATTAGGTGTAGCAAAATTCCTTAATGGGCAAATCCATCCCCACCTCCTAAGCCTCTGGTGAAGCTCATTAATCTGTCTCTTAGATTTCCAGCAACTGTGTTAATTTTCACGCTGTACTTCCCCCTTTAAGAAGCAAGCAAACCATATTGCTGAGCTTCTAATGTTCATCCAAAACCAGGTATTTATTATTTCATTTCCCATTTACTCTGGGTTGCTCAGCTTTTGATTCATATTTAGATTGCTGCCTTTCCTGTTTTCAGGGTTTTTTCATTTTTTTTTAATCCTTTTTCTCTTCCCCCCGTTTTCGAAAGCTGCTCAAGTTATTCACACCAGCAAATGGAGCCTGTAACCAGATATTGCTCATGAATGAACATGTATCTGCTGTTATGACACCAGAGCAGCACTTGCAGCAGCAGTATCGAAGCAAAGGGCCTTGTGAGGTGGTGGTTGCCAGGCTTCAAATAAGATATCAAACCTCAGGCTTTGCCACAGAGGAGTGTTTAAACACCCTGTGGTACAGCAAGCCTAATTTCCATCTCTGTCCCAATAATCTGAAAGGGTAATGACTGCACAGTTTGTCTAGCAAAGTTCCTGGTGCTGCTGTGCTTTCACGTGAAATTTTTCCTTTCCTGTCAAGTTCCTGTGTGGCATCACTATGTGTTACTACACAGCTGCTTCTCTTTACCCCAGAGAGAGCTGCATTTCAGCAGAAGACAAAGCAATTGCTGTTCTTCAAGTATGTGAAATTCCCTGGGAGTAAAGAACTCCTAATCTTCTGCCTTATTTGACTTTAAAATCTTTTTCAGACATCTGCAGATTTAAGATCAGCGGTTGGGATATTGGTAGGGATGCATCCTTAAATTATTATATCCTTGCAGATGATTAGTTCTTTTCACCTCCCCCCACCCAGGAAAATATATTACTCATCTCTTCTAAAAGAAACAGATTTTCAGACTTACTAAATCAGACTAAATGTTTTCAATTAAATTTCAGTGTACTAGAGGTCATTTGTATTTGAAATTAAAAAAAAGCCTTAAGATCCTGCCAGATGTGCTCCTTCTGCCTGTTCATGGGATGAGTTATATTTGAGTTTGTGTTTATCCCTACTGTAGTTTTTCATACAACTTCCTCAATTTCTACCAGAAGATCTGACCTAAGTGTTTTGGCAAAATTAGATAATAGGTAAACAATCTATGATGCAAATGAGATGTAAAAAAAAAAAAAACCACCACAGAACACATCCATACACCAAATATCTATATTTTCACTAAGAAAGATGTATCATCTTGGTAATTTTACATAACACAGAATGAGAACAATGAAGGAGTGACCTGATGCAGAGAGCTTGTTCAGATTAACCATGTGTGATGTGAAAGGTTACTCCTTCCTGTCAAGAAGAAAAGTCTAGTCATGAGCTGTCTCTGGCTTTCACTGTTAGCCAAGCCAACCTTTGAAAATGCTCCTGCAAATTTCAAGGGTGCTAATTTTCCAGACCCTCAGGACTGGTCTTTGTGTATGTGCAGCTCATCTTAAAAAAGGGTCTTCACACAAAGGCTCTCTGTGAATATAGAAAATTCTCTTTCCTGCTGTGCAATCCCCATAGCCCCTTTTCATTTTGGCAACCTTAACTTTTTTTAAGTAGAGGGTTGACAGAATTTCCACAGTATAGAACGGGTATTTAACATGATAGGTGGGTTGTATCTCATGAACAGGACAAGACATGGCTGCCACTGGCTTGGAGGATGAGTTGCAGTGCTTCCCTAAATGGTGGATATCAAATGATGAATCCAAATGAAGACATAAATTTAAATAGATTAATTAAAAGTAATTAAATTTTATATGAGATTCTCTGATTCATAGAATTAGAGAATCACAGAATGGTTTGGTTTGGAAAGGACCTTAAAGATCACCTACTTCCAACACTCCTGTCATGAGCAGGGACACCTTCCACTAGACTAGGCTGCTTAAATCTCCATCCAGCCTGGACTTGAACATTTCCAGGGGTAGGGTAACCGCAAATTCCCCGGGGCAAAACAGCTGAACAAGCTGTGAGAAGTGGAGAAAGGAGGTATGAGTTTCTTGTGCAGGTGTCTAACAAAGTTTCTTTTGGTTCTGGTTTGCAAAAACCTCAGTTTCGTATCTGGAAATCAGCTACTAAAACTCAGTGAGGTGAATGGTGCCTGATTTGAATATTAAATTGGACAGAGTATTTTAGCTAGGAATACTTAACAGTGACAACCAAAGCCAATTTCTTTTAACCCTCAGCACTTCTATTTCCTACTTCTCAGATGTTCCTTCAACTATGTTGCTTTGGGACATGCTCTTTAATGTATGTTTCTGCAGTGCATTCATCTATGTATAGAGAGACATCGTGAGTTTGTTTTCATTTTCTTTGTTATAAAAGTTTAAAAGGTCATTCTAACATTCATTTGAACCAACACTAATTGCAGTTTACTCATTACTAAATGTAACAATTAAACACTGGAGGCAAGGGCCATGCCAGGTTCTGTGGGCACAATAGATGCTTTTTCTTATTATTTTATTTATGTAGTGGAATCCTTCTGGATGTTATAGGTGATAACTTGATAACATTAAGTTGTACTGCAAGGAATTATTAAACCTTAGCTAAATTAGTGTGTTATGAATTCATTGGGTGTTGCACAAAAATCCTATTTCTGCTATTTGTGCTTGTAGCCATTCAGCAGAAGAGGCTCATATGTCCTTTCCTTCTCAAAAAAAAATACAAATCCAGCAATTCCTTCCAAAGCTGGATAAAGGGATCTCAAACCTTGTTTAAAAGGCCACAGGAGACAATGCCTGCTCTTTCTTTCTTTCTGTAAGCATTGCGCTTTTGCCAGCTCTTAGCAGCACTATTTCTAGGAAATTATCAAAAGGTTGAATTTTTCAGTCTGCAACTTTCAGCTCTTGTTAACAATGTCAAAATAAACTTTAGGGTGTTTGCATGCAAGCCTATGCAGTGAATTAGCCCAGACATGTTACCAAGTATTTTTATTTTGCACTAGAAAAGCATAGGTGATGAGAATATTACATTCTGTTTGACTACTAGATGCAAGTCTAGAAGGTGTCACAGTGATATCTTTCCTAAAATTTCATAGCATGTCACTTCACAAGTGCCAGAACTTACATAGCAGAGAAAGATTTTCTGAGTTAGGCAAGTAGAATCTGGCCCTAACAACAGATACACCACGGGGAGAATAACTATTAGGAAAATATATTGTTGGGATAATACATAGGAAGGTTTCAGGGATTAAAAAACAACAAAACCAAAACCCCAACAAAACAACCAAAAACCCCCAACAAAAAACTGTCAAAAACCAAAGGACGATACTCAGATTAAAAGATGTCTCGCAATGTGAAATTGCCTGCCTTGTTCATTAGCCTGCACAGTCACAGAGCTGCCCGTGCAGACGGATGCGAATGCTGTGCTCTATCACGGAGAACAGCATAGGGGAAGAGGGAGCAGCTTCACTGCTCTGGTGGGACTGAGAGCTGTGCTTAGCAAAGCCAGAGCTTTTGGTCCTTTTAATAAAATGACAGTAATTTGACAGTAATAAACATTAGGCTGTCACCATAATGCAGCAGTTTGCAAATAATGTTGACATTATCTTATGGTTCATGTCAAAATTTGGGTCTGGTTTATCAGCTGATTAATGGGGAAATTTGATGAAATTCTTTAAATCTGACAAAAAGAAGCTTGGGTTGCACTGGGAATGAGTTGTCTTTTCACCTGTTCCTTTTTAAGTCCTGGTAGTGCTTTTTCATCTCCTTTTTCTTGCCTTTTTTTTTTTCTCATTTTGAGCATTTGTGCAAAGCTGTGACAAGTTCTGCATAAACGATAACATTGTCTAAACTGCTGAAAGTGCCATTTAAAGAGGTCCTGGAGTTTTTTCCTGGAAATACCCAGTTCTGAAATAGTGAAGGTTTACCTTTTTTAGTGAGGTTTTTTTTTTGTTTTGTTCTTTTTGTTTCTTTGTTTTGCTGTTGTTGTTGGGGAGGGGGATCATTTTGGGGTTGGTTTTAGGGTTTTTGTATTTTTTGGTTTGTTGTTGTTTGAGTTTGTTTGTTTGTTTTTTTAAGTGCCTTCATCATTGACTTCTGTGTCTCTGCTGTCACGGACTGTGGCTGGTCCTACATAGTAGTGATCTAATACAAATTGTGATTAGCCTTCCAGAATTCATTTTATAACTGAGGAAATTATGGACAGAGAACTTTGCCAGTACCTTGCCAAGGATTTCCTCTGTCATTGCAGCCCACTGTTGTGTGCCAGGCAGCCTGTTGAACCACAGCCCTCCCAACCACATCTTTCCAAATCTTATACTTGTCTTTCTTTCAGAATTTCCTAGATATGCTTCCAACTTTAACTATCAGGCACTGCAAAGATTTGAATTTTTCATGCATTGTACTCATTGTACACATTGAACTGTGTACAATTCAAATGCATTTTTGCCACTGAAGATGAGAGTCAGGAGCAGGATATTGGACATGTATGCAAATGCCAGACAAGATTATCAACTATCTTCTTTTCAGAAGCAAAATATCACCATCTAGTATCTCCCTTCAGAGGTGTTTGAAGAAGCTGCTGGAAGCACATCTGACTCAAAATAATTGCTGTGTGTGGTCAATGCAGAGAGTGATGGATATTCCCACCTGTCCCTTCCTCCAGATGGCTCACACAAAGGGAGTAGCCAGCACCAACATACCCATTTCTTGGGGTCAAAAACTATTCAGGTTAAATGGGACCTCAGGAGATCTCTATTCCAACTTCCTTCTCACAAGGTCAGTATGGGATCTATAACATTGCTCACTTTTATCCATTTGTAAAACTATAAAGATTGGAAGGCACAATGTATCTGGGCAATCTGCTCCACTGCCTGGATGTCTTTATGGGGGGAAAAAAACTCCTTCTATCCAGTCTGAGACTCCCTGACCTTGTTGCCTCTCATGTCCCACTGTGAAAACCTGGCTCCATCTTCTTGATGACATTTCCTTGGGAGCTGCTGTAAGTTCCCCTAAAGTCACCTCTTCTCCATGCTGAACACTGCTCATCCCTCAGCTTCTCCTCCAGGGCATTCCAGCCCTGATTACCTCAGTGCCCTCCATAGAACTCGTTATAATTGATTGATGTATTTTCTGTATTAATCTATTTAAGTCTTATTTAAGTCAGCTGAAATATGAGTTAATCACTTAAACCCTGTGCTCAGAACTCTTCTATGAAGGATAATAATCTGCCCTTTCCATCTCTGAATCCTGTGGGCAAGAGCACAGGATTATCTTGCTTTTAAAGATGAGAGATGCAAACATATTACCCAGCTTGGACAGAGGTGGCCTAGTCATTCAGTGGCAGAGTCAAGATTATTAACTAGATCCTTAATCTTCTTCCAACTTTGCCAGACCAGGCCTCAAAAATCCATCTGATTTTGCTGGCATGGAGTGACAATGATGATTGAATTGAGAATGAGTGTCAGTAAGTACTCCAGAGAGACACTTGACATCCTCTACAGGAAAATCAGCAGCCAGTATTAAAAATCAATTAGCATTTTCACAACACAACCTTTGCCATACAATGTACAATGACCTTTATAGGCTGGAGAAGAGTCAGTTTAATGTACTATATAATGCCAGACAGTAATGTCTTTCCTCACTTAGATGGCTTGTGATTAAACTCAATTATCTCAGCCACCAATTGACCTTTATCCATCTCCCACAATTTAGTGAATGGAAGTTGATAAAAACTAACAGGGTAGATATATCATGTTATGACAACTTCTCCTTGTAACAAGATACAGGTGGGAGTGAGGCACATCTGAGATGCAGTTGTTTCAAGCAATTTTTGTGTTCTTCCAGGTAAAGGAGAACTTGTTGCGTTGCAACCAAGTCACTTTTGTGTCCATCATGTCCTACATGTACATTTTCCATTCCTCTTTTCACTGTCATGCTGTGTTGGAGGTGTTCAGTAAATAAGTATTTTCCATTTAAATAGAGTGGAATGAGACACTTGTCATACCCAGCTGGTGGTTCAGTAAACAGGAAGGGAATTTACCCTCCTTATTCACCTTTGGAGTCTTTATTCAAAGTACATCCAGTAGCTGATACTATGCAGAGCCACAGTGCAAGAAATGCCCTTTGTTAGAAGTTGGTTACCTCCTTGCTGATGCAGTAACTTCTCAAGATCCAGATATTTGCTAGCCCTAGAGGTCTGACTAAAATTGTTCTGAGGTCAGTAGTAAAATGAAGTGTCACAGTACAATCTTATTCCATGATCTAGTGCATGTGCTACCCCAAATAGTAGGGCAAGTAGATTGTTTCATCTCATTTACCCCAGTTTTAAATCCATGCCAGGGGAGGACTAGTTGATAGTTCTTTCTAAAACACATATATTTATACATTTGCAATCTCTTCTGTTCAACTCAAGGAGGGATTTACCATTTACAAGTGCATTTTCACTGGGAAAATTTGAATTTTACGAGGCCCCAGCATATGTGTGGCAGGTCCTTCCTGTTAAGACTTCCTAACAAAGCACTTCTGTTTCTTGTCAACGTTCCTCACAATAACTGTGTCCAGGATATCAGATTTTGAAATCTGGTTTAAGTGAAAGCTGATTTGAGCTCTCCCTGTGGAACAGGCTGTGGTTAACGCTGTAGTCCAGTAATGCAAACACAGCATTTAAAGAGTATTTTTTAAGTAAAACAGAGCATCTTTGTAAGAAATTGAGTATTTTGCTTCTTTGGTTCTTCATTGTGTTTCCCTTCTATTGAAACACTGCAGAAGGAAGGGAAGGGCTATTTTATCATGCCCCATTCCTATGGACTTGTCTTTTTTTTTTTTCCCTTGCTGATCTTCACTCTGCTTGCAGTTTCACAATGCCTGGAATTTTCTCCCTATTGCAATTGTCATTTGGAGAAATGATTTGGCAAAGCTTTCCTTAAGATGGTTTAATTTTCTCTCCAGACCCCAAAGATGCCAGCATATGGCAGTGAAACACCACCACTGA
This sequence comes from Campylorhamphus procurvoides, assembly GCA_013396655.1. NCBI lineage: Eukaryota > Metazoa > Chordata > Aves > Passeriformes > Dendrocolaptidae > Campylorhamphus > Campylorhamphus procurvoides. Next base: position 473,617 of record WBMV01008144.1, read on the forward strand.
ATTACTGTCTCTTTTCATGGTAATTACTTTAGACTTTTGGACTACATCTACCCTAGTTAATTGAATGGCACCAGGGAGCGTTCCCAGGGATGGGAACTTGATAGACTGTCCTGTAAAATGGTTCCTGCTATGATTTTGGCCCCAGCTGGCTGGCACTCTCCCAAATGCATCCTGTACACAGTTGGAGAATCAGCACAGACCCGGGATCATTCCCAGTTAGCAGTTTGGATATGCCTACCATGTTTTTGAGGCTGGGAAGGTTTAACAGTACGGATATAGGCAAGTCTATGCCAAAGAATGATCCCAGACACATGTAGCATAGCTATCTAATCAGACTGTAACCCAAAAGCAGTTTTGGGTTCTTTCTTTTCCTCCTTACCTAAAAAGAATCACAATTACTGACCTTAAAACCTCTGTGTTTTAACGTGTATGACATGTTATAGCTTGGGAGTTGCTGTCATTCTGTGACAGCTGAATTGATGATGTTCATAAATATTTCTTACCTTTCAACCACTGATTATACAAAGACATGCACATATTGCATGTGTGTGTTGGACCGACTCCACAGATGAATCAGGGCTGAGCAGTGGAAATGCTCCACTGCCCAGGCTAATTGCTTGTTGCAGCAAATAGGAGTTAAATGATGAATAAGAAAGGGAATATTGGGAGGGAAGGGAGAATTTCTTGCCTATCATGGTTGAATACTGAACTGAAGAACTAGATCTCTCCACCCACCCAGTGCAGAGCTTCCAAGAGACTCAGAGGCAGTAGGTTAGCTCAAGGTGAAAGCTTTTATTAATTTATTATGAGATCTCAGAAAACTGTCCATTGTCTCTGTCTGCAGGTTGTAGACAAATTCAGACTGGGCTACAAAGATACAACCAGGACTCATTCTCTTCTTTAATAAAGATATGGAGGAGAAAGAGATAGAAACTATGTCCTTGTGAAACAATCATATATGGCTGTATGTAGGTCGATTTTTTGTGTATTCAAGTCGTTCCTGTGGGATTTTGTCTAACTGGATGGCAAGTGTTTTCATGCTGAGACATTCCATTCTCTTAGAAGACCTAGAGAGTCAGCTCCCTTCCCATTCTTCCAACTCCACATATTGCTTTTTGGGGTGACCATATATTCACCCTTGATTAGTGATTGCTGGTAGTGAAAGCCTGTTTGTAGTGTGCATCAACCATAATCAACCCCACACTCATACAAATGTTGTGTTCTTGACATTAAAAGCAAATGGTGGCTTAAAATGTTCTTAATCTGATTGCAAACTATCCTGGTTTCAGTGGCCTGGCAGAATTTTTTTTTTGTTTTTTTGTTTTATTGAACCAGCTATTAATATTAAAACATTTTTAAAGTAACCCTGTGCTCCAGAGATGTACAATTAAACATCCCTGGAATGTAATACCAAGGAGAGCAAGTATTATTGATTAATTTCATTATACAGGTTACAGTATTCACTTTAGAGAATCACTCAATACTAGTTATCAAAATATATGCAGAGGACAGGTAAAGGTTATGAAGCTCTCTGGAGAACACAGCTAACAAAGTGAACTCTCAGTTATGACTTCTGTGCATGACTTAGTACTTCTAATAGTGTAAATATGTGTATATTAGAAGCCCTGTTGATCATCAGGAGCTACATTTCAAGTCAGAAATAAAAAAAGTAGTAAGACAAACACAGAAAATAATAACCCATTAATCTGGGTAACAGAAGTGAACTGCAAAGCTTGGTGCCCATTTGAAAGTCACTGGTAGAATAAAGTTTTATTCTACCCATGTTGTAGCTATAGAGTGGAGGAGAAGAAAAAGTAGCATCTTTCTTACATGTCTGAGGTTGGTACTGCAACAGGTAAGACTGCAAACACACATATTTACTTTTTAATGCTATTATTTTTCCTAGCGTTCTTAATATCTTACACATATATGTGGTTTTTTCACCAGTGTACAGTAACTTCCACTACAAACAATTTAATGATTGGGAGGCAAATATAAGGATTATCTCTCCGAAATAAAGATGCTTTAAAGCCACAGGCCATTTGATTAATCCTTCTCTGCTTCTGTTTTTATTCTTACTACCTTTCCTTTCCATTAGAAACATTTATCTGGAATGGCTATTAACCTCATCTTATTCCAACTGATCTTGCCCCTACAGCTGCAATCTCTAAGGCCTTATGACAACACAAATGAATAATAGCTCTTAGACACCAACTAAGAATTTAAGATTATCTTTGATTTTGGTAAAAAATATGCTCCTTCCTTAACAACAAACAAATAAATAAACAACAAAAACATTCTTCCCCCAAAATCTTACCGTCAGCAATTGATTTTTACAGTTTCATGGTTATGAAACTGCACACAAAAATCGATCATCTGGAAATTTTTTTATGCATGATAAAACTTTATTTTACGTGGTAACTTTAGCCTAAACTATAGCAATTTCACTGAATTTACATGGCCATTTGCAGTTATTTGGGGTGACTGAGACCATAAGGGAGGTGGACCATGTCACCCAGGTGATGAATGCTGTGGACATCATTCAAATTTCCTCTTGCTAGCTGAAATGAGAATCCCCTTCTTTCCTCGTAAGGATATGGTCAGCCAGCCACCTGCAACTGTGGGCTGTTACACTCACCCAATCACACCAATTTGCACTGCCTATAAAGAATTCGAATTTCTTTCTTTATGGTTAAAGAGGAAAGGTAAGGGAACATGGCCTATGAAATGGAAATGAGCACACTGAGCTCTGCTGCTGTGGTGACCACCTGTGTCTGGCAGGCTTGCAGGTTCATTTAGCTGGTGGAAACACATGATGCACTGGATTACAGGAGGGGAGAAGATGGAAACTTGAACCCACCTGAATCCTGTAAAATTACTTTTCTTCATGATGTGACAGCTTTGTCATCTTTTACAGTGACTTACGGGGAGGCTAGTCTAACTCTCCTATTGATTTTTCCCAGTCCTGTGTGCTTGTTTAAAAAGAAAAATGTTGCTCAAAAGAGAGTGTGATAATCTTAAATATGTTATTTACTTTTTGAAAGGTGAGCTGGATTATGATTAATATGGTAAATAGTTCAAACCTAATAGAGTCAATGCTTCTTTATATCTCACAGAGGTCCAGTCCTGGTGCAGAGAAGAAAGTAACAGTCAAGCCTGAATTAAGCACTCTCAGCTTTCATGTTTGTGCAAGAGATTTTGATTTATTTACTGATATCTATGTGTATGTCCCCATTCAATCACAGGAGCTAATGCCATTCTGCTGCATAGATGGAGATGAAAAACTCAGCTATCTGCCAGATACAACCTCCTTTCCCATTTCCTTTGCCCCTTTCTGGGGTCCGTCTTAGCACTAGTCTCCTCAGGCACCCCCCTCCTTTTGGTACATGTTTTCATCTGAGTGTATCAGACACACCTTTTACAGACAAATGCTGGGAAACAATGACAGTTCCTATTGTTTGCACTGGGAGGCTGTGACAGGCACCAGCCTAGCCTGGGAGGAAGGGTACAGGTGAACCATGACGCCCTATACAGATCCCTGTGCCTCTCTCCTCTTTGTTTCTCCTTGTTTCAGTGTTTAACCAAAGTCATATCCCACCAGTGCACCAAGACCCTCAGCAAGTCCCTTAGGAGTCACCTTAGCATACTGGACACCCATCAAATATCTCTTGCCTCCCTCCACTGACAATGAGGGATCATTCATCATGAGCCTGCAGAAGATGCAGTTTCTCCTTGGCAGGTGAGGCAAGGTGGGTCCCAACCTGTCAGTCCTGCCCTTCTTTGCTGGCTCTCTGAAGGGTCTCCAAGGCCCCCATCAGCCATGAACCTGTTGTAGGCTGGAGGTTTGGTGTGGTGTCTTCCCTGTAGAATTTACAAGAACAGGATTTCTTCTTGCTATTGTTTACCAACAGTTCAATATAAAAGTGTTTTAGGTAGCAGAGCTTTACTGGAACTGCAGTTGCTCCTGGTGCTGCTGACTCCCAAAGACAGAGCACCGCTCATTACACTCTTCCTGAGCTCATCTTCCTTTCTCTTGAGATCACAGTGTACATTTGTCATATTGTGCAGGAGCCTGCAAACACTAGGGCTTGCTCTGATTTTCCTCTTGGCATCCCAGCTGGGCAGTGATATGTTGTCTTGTCATGCTGAACTACCACTTTGTTTTGGTAGTTTTTTTACACAGTGACACAATATTTCCCAACATCTTACCTTGAAATTGGAGCAGGACCTAAATGGGTGAAAGAAAACATTGTTAAAAATTTCTTGTTAAAATAAATAAAAATTAAAAATTATATTGAATAAACCCTTATTTGTTAGTTCTCATACGGGAATTTATCTACAATGTGGCTTGGTTTTAAGTTACAATTTTGAACCAGTGATAAATTTTTTCACCATCAAAATGTAAAAAGTTACCTACCAATGTTATTTTAATAAACCATCTACTCAGAATAGTAACATTTCTACCAGGCTCAAAAATAGGATTGACAGGAACTCAGTGAGTCTAAAAGACCACTCATTATTATTTCTTTTTTTTGATGTTGGGAGGAAATTTTGATGTATTTTGTGAATTTTTACCAGAATGTTTGACTCTTCAGTCAGGACTCATTCTGAGGAAGGAAGCAAGCACAATTAAGTTAGTAAGACACCAGTGACAATGTGATGAAGTCAGGAAGAATAATTAAAACTCAGAATAGCTCCTGATTACTGGTCAACCCTCCCAGAGAACTGTGATTAAAAACATCAGTTGCAGGGGGTTTTTATCTTTGTGTTATCTTGCTTTTTTGCTTCAAAAGGAATGAAGTATACATCAGAATGGTACCAATACAAAAATGCAACTGAGTAAATAAGTATTGGCTTAGTAAATGCTGCTGTGAGAAGTGTAACATGCATGGTGAAACCTCGCCTGTTGTGGGCTCTCATCTCAGCATAATTTTTCTCATTAAATGTCTTTCTATGGATGGAGAATCCATACCATCCTTCTTCCATATGGATTATCTGGTGCTTAAATTATAGTTGAAGCTGAGGTTCACCATTCCTTGGGGAGGACACAAACTTGGTCTTCCTTTATGTATTTGAACAAAACATGAGGAAATTTGGTAGTATGAGTAGGTTTCTTCCATCCATATGAGAGGCAGAAGAATTTAATCCATTTCTCTACTCTCTTTTTCTTGCCCCAGTGGCTCTCCTATCTTGCAAGTGTTTACCCCTTGACCTATCTGGTCCTTTATCTCATGTCTTCAAAGAGAAAAAAATATATATATAACTAAACAAACCTGACAAAGTACTATTTCCCTTTTCAGTTTCTTCCCCTTGTCCCTCTCCTGCTCTTAGTGACGTCACTGGCCACAATCATTGTCTGAAATGGTTTGCTGCAGATAATCCCATTCTTCTGTTGGGTTTCCATTTCCTTAACAGTGTTCAAATTTAAGTCTCCCTTTTTCCCTGATTAAAGGCTTTTGCAGACATTCTGACTATCCTGCCTGGGTTTTGATCAGCTCATTTTCATAAGCAAGATACTTTGCTGTCACCTCATCATATACAAGCCAGCCTTCCTCATCCCTGTGTAAGTCACTGCTGTCAGGAGTGATCTCCCACAAAGTGATGTGCTTTCACCACATCATCCCACAATGATGTCTTTCTGCACTTCCCTTGGGATTCTCTTTTCTTATTACAAGAAAGCCCAAACAAAGCACCTGTTTGCCTTAAGTGAACCAACTGAACTGAACTGAACTGATCTACCCAGCCTCATTCAATCAATATCACAATGTCAGCTCCTGCCTCCACTCTGCCAGCTTCCACTAGTTGCTCTCTCCTTTAGTGCTGTGCATTTCCCATAGCAAATGACAAAATTCATGGCCTCATCCTCCTAAAATACCCTTAAAGGCCCATCCTCATTATGAACGCTACAAAGAATTTAATATTATACAACTATTCCCTCTGCAACCTGAATTTTTGCCTTTCTTTTCTTGGTTTCTCTACCTTTACCCAGATGTTCAGTGCCAGCTCCACTGGGAGAAGTTTTGGGATAGACCCTACATTTGCTACCTAGGTGGAAAGCAATCTGACTGCTCAGTGTGTGAGAATTGTTTTCCCTCAAGTGTCCCAAGTCTAATTTGATATGGTTTTACATTTTATATTTTAAAATGTTTTGCTGTATAGTTTTAATCTCAGCACACGTAGTTTCAAACTTGATAGACTATAAAATCCCACAGTCACCCCAAAGACTGTTCCAGATGCCCAACAGAAGAAACCTCACATGCATGTTTCTCTTGGACTCTTCTTCAAGCTTGGTGGTGCTTTCCCTACCATAGTTCCCACCTTTGTGAGACACTGCCACGTCACGATTCACAAGCTTTTATCCTTTTGGCCTTCATTATTTTTGTTATCAGATCCATTCAGCCAGTGCCTTTTCTTCTTATTCCTTCCTTGTCTGCCTGAATGACTCATCGGCTGTATCCCTTCTGGCATTTAACTCCAGACTTGTCTGGGCAGGGAATGTTGTTGTGATTTAGCTTTATAGCATCGGGCCCTAAGGGACTCAGATCCCCAGTGATGGTCTTTCAGCATTCCTGCTTTCCCAGTGATTCTGTCTCATACAACAGGCAGCCAGGAAGTACCTGAAAATACATTAAGTATATAGGATGATCACATATCCCAAAAGAATCTGATTTAAGACCAAAATTTTGGTTTTACTGTATATTTTTTTTGAACAGTTCAAGTTAAGGACAAAGTGTCAGCCTCAATTTGCCATCTTTGGTTATGTCATGTCACAGTATTCATCATATTTTTATGCAGTTCACATAGACATGTAACAAATAAAGGTAATTTCATTCTACTTAGAAGAATTTTTATTGCTTTATTTTAAAAAAAACGACTTTATTGCTACTGAAAAGACAGAAAGATGGGTAGTTCAGGAGTCTGGAATAGTTTATTTCAGATTTTATCAAGCACGGTGTGTGTGCCAGTGGCAGTGGTCAAGCAAATGCAAGAGGAACAAGGCATCTGCTCCTAGTGGTTTCTTCAGAGAAATATGTCTGAGCTGAAGGTACATGAACTTCTATCCAAGTACCTGCTTGATCATTAAACACTGAGAGGATTGGTGAGGAACAGTTGGTAAGGAAGGATAAGGCATGAAACACTGAACTAGTGATGCAAGTGCAGACAGTGAAAGCACTGGGATGGAAGTGATGGCTGTGCGATAGTCATGAAAATGTATCTTTGTGTCCTGGATGGTGGGTGGCTTGGACACGGGCATGGAGTTTTGTTTCAGGAAAAAAGGAGTGAAAGTGCAGGATGCAGAGGGTTGACTCATCTTGCACATTTGAATTGTCCCCAACAGAGCTCAGAATGGACCTACAGCTATGGCAGTACCCAAACAAGACAGTCCTGAGAAGCCCTTATTTATGTGCAACCTTCTTTCAGAGTGTGCCACAAGCTGACTGATGGTTTATTCCCCAACGTGTGCTGGCTTCACCATGGTTCTTGTCTCTGCTGTGACAGGAGATGATGCTGTCACACAAGAACTAAGGAGACAGCTGCTAATCTGCCCCTGTACCAGGAACAATATTATTACGATAATTTCAGAAAGGTAAACCAGGAGAGGGGTGGCTGTCGCTGGGGAACTGTAAGGCAATTTGGCATGAAAACTGCCTCTCACTCTTGCAGGAGGTGGTTCTGCAGAAGTGCCACAAGACTTTAAATAAGAGTGTGCCAGAAGAGCTGAAATATTTAACACTAGGCAGCTTCTAAAATAAAAAATGGAAAAAAATATATTGAAAGAAGCATCACAAACACACACAAAAAGACAGCTATTTTTAAATATCCTTAGGGGTATGAGAAACAGGGAGTTTCATATAATGTGATTTTTCAGTGTCAAGACCAAAATGGAATGAAATAACTATGCAGTGTCAGAAATTACTTCTTCCATCTTGGGTTTTATTGTCTTTGAAAGCCTTTTCTAAATAGCAATTTTGAAATCGTAGTCTTTCCTCCCTCTAAGTCAGAGTTACATATAAAAGTCTGTTCTGCAATTGTTCCCTTCAGCCTCAGCATTGTATCTGTGTATCCCATAATGACTGTGTCATTGTGTAATAGCTGAAGTACATTGAAATCAAAATAAGACAAAGGGTTGGTGAGAGAAATTTGCATCAAGGTTTTCCATGTTCCCCCATCTGTGTGCTTGCACCAAGTGTGATGATTGCACCAGAAATGCATCACTTGCTATTTGGTGCCAGAAACATTGGCTGGGAATTTTATTCTTTGTCTTTAGGGATTAGCCTGAATAGTGGAATTTCTAGAAAAGGCTAAATCTTCACAAGACAAAGTAAGGAGTTGTTCCCCAGTTACTAATTTCATGAGTGGAAAATAGAAGGAACAATAATACTTGCACAATAAAACTATAATAAATTATATAAGATGTGGCTCCATTAAAAAAAGGGTTCCTATGAACCCTTTAGAGAAACAAAATCAAACCAAAACCCACCCCAAACAGAAGTCAAGAAAAAAACCAAAGTATTTCAAACTAATTATTCTGGAATCAAGCTACATAACCTGCTGAATTGATACCTAAAAATGTCAGTTTAGTACAAAAAGTGACACAATCCGTAAAAAGAAGTGTCACAATCAAATTTTTCTGCTCTGTACATAGGCACATTCAAATTTGTTCAACAAGATACAGTGCAGGAAGTCCTGCAAAGCAGAACTTCTTTGCAATTTCCATGGCATTGAACCAGTAGACTGATGATTTAAACAAGCTGTCTGGATTTCCAACTAGATATGTAATCAGAATGGAAATGCAATGGATTTTTTTTATTCACACTATGCTGGATTTATCTCACCATAAAGACACTTCACATTGTTCTTTTCTCAGGATCAGTGCTGAAATGTCATTCTAGATAACGCTTTCCATAAAAAAGGGCATATTCTTCGAAACATGAAGTTGGCTCTCCTACCAGTTAAAAGAATCAGCCTTCATAGAGGATAAAATGATAAAGAATACAAACTGTCTTTTGTCAGTAGTGGCTTTTGGTTTGTGTGTGTGGCGGGAGGGTGGGAAAAGCTGTTTAAAATTAATTAATTTAACATACAGAAAATGGATATGCTGGCTGCAGCTATGAGGCAAGGATGTCATTTATGGGATTGCCTACTGATTTCAATTCCTACTCATACTGCATTTTTGTAACTATTGTCTTATGATGCCTAAGAAGATCATAGAATCATAGAATGATTTGGGTTGGAAGGGGCCTTAAAGATCTCCTAGGTCCAGCCCCGCCGCCATGGGTAAGGGCACCTTCCACTAGAGCAGGTTGCTTAAAGATGGTAAATTGTAATTGCTGTTACTGATTGGAGAAAGACTGCAGCTGAAATTTTTAATAAAATAACAAGAATAATTATAGTAATAATAATATTCCTTATTATACCCTTACCTACTTCTTGCAGTACTTGCAACCATTATTTAAGTGTAAGATTGATATCAATCAATATGACATAAGTACCTCAAATTCCTAACCTGGAAAGTCCTACATCAGTTTTAAATCAATTTTATTTCTCATTAAGGCAGTTAGGAATAGTATCTGGTGAGATACTAAAGCCACTCTTTTGCAGTAAATAGATAACTCAGGGCAGGTACACAAAAATTCAGCACTAGGAGATCATAGGTGAAGTGAGAGACAGTAGTGCCTGTTGGCTGAGGGTTGCTGCCCTTTTACTTAAGATGTGTAATTCATTCTATGAAAGCAATTTTACTGCTGCAGGACAGAATAAACAAACAAACAAATACATAAATTACACACACACCCTGGTTTATTCCAACCCGCTTTTCACCCAGAGGGTGATTGGGCACTGAACAGGCTTCCCAGGGCAGTGATCACAGCACCAAGACTGACAGAGTCCAAAAAGTGTTTGGACAAAGCTCTCAAGCAAAAGCTGTGATTCTGTGCAGGACCAGGAGTTGGATTCAATGATCCTGATGAGTCCCTTCCAGCTGAGCATATTCCATGATTCCGAGAGATACTGCAAAGAAACGGAACTGATAGGACAGCAATTGGAAATTCAGAGATGGCCACATCTGAGACCATGCAATGACACTTGTCTCACTACATCCTTAGCAAAATTACATCACTTTGCCTGTGTGCCAAAGCTGGTTCACCCTGCACCCAGGCTTTAGATTGAGGAGTCTGGGTAGGGAAGTCAATCACCTGAAGTCTGATATTTTGAAATGTTGTTTTACTGATTCTCAGAGGAAAAAGAACAGTTGAAAAGCCCTGACTGTGGAGCTGTGGAAACCCTGGAGAGCCTGAGAGCATGGTGATTTGCTAGCTATCAGACAGGGAGTTTTGGATCTTGAAATGCATGAAGCAGCTCTGTGCTATGGTTTTGTCCTTGTCTGGCAGGTGAGCTGCCAAGAAACTGGGAATCATCAGAAACTTTGGTAACCTGGTGGACAAGGAAGTGGGCTGAAAGGTTTGGATTCAACAAACTGGTAGGGTACATATGAGAAGCCTGGAAAACTAGCCACCTCCTCAAAATTGCAAAATTCCAGCTAATTCCCAAATTCTGATAATTTCAGCCTTTTGGGCTCAACTTCTACAGAAGCAAAAAGAAAAATAACAAATTCTTTTCCTTTGGTCCAGACATTGCCAAAGAAATCATTCTAAATACCATTATCACTCAGACTGGTGTCCTTGGCCTTAATGGAATAAAGAAGCCCTTGGCTTTAATGGAAGTAAGTTCAGACTCATTTGAAGTTTTCCAATTTCTATTCACTGATGTATCACCCACAGGAATTGCTAAAATGTTGCTAAGAGGTAGATTAGCAGAAGGGAAATGGAGACACAGAAGATGAGCTCCCATATGGGTGAGCTTGACTCACCAGAATACATAATCAAGTGTTTATCTGTGTTTGCTGTCTACAGAGCTATTCCTAAGTCTTTAAGATATTCACCTAGGTCCTGATTAGTCAAGGTAATCAATGAAGATAAATCAATTAATCTATAAGATTTTTGTCAATGGTGATATTAATAGAAAAGAGGAATTGAAGGCACAAGTCATACTGACACAATATTAATTTGACCATAGATGTGTTTCAAACATCCGGCCCCTGAGGAGAGGCAAGGAATACCACCACTTTGTATTATGTACAAACACTGGAAGGAGGGCTTTTGACCTTCCCCCCAGAGACAATTATGGCACTTTATTGACCATGAAGTTTTATGGCCTTTGTACTCTTGTTCCCCTTTCCTTTTGCATGCAGATTGCAGCCAAACCTCAAGGGCGAGTTGTCAAATCAAATGCAGGCAGTAGAATTTCTTTTCCTTTAATGATAGGACAATATTTACATATTCAATAACATAAGAGAGGATAATAGAGTGTTCAATTTTGCACCCCTGATTTTGAAGAAAAAAGGGATACCTGCAAAACTTGATGGTATTTTTTAGTTTTATGGACACTGTCTGCAGGTGGTCCACCTCTGCTGTTAGCTATGTTCAACTTTGATGATTCTCCACATTCTCCAAGTACAAGATTAATTAGTTATCCCACAGAAGGTTCCTGTTTTCTTTAATTTGGTAATACATCCATCTGTCAATGCAGACTTTCTCTGAAATCCTGTGCATCTGTGAACTGTCCATTTTCAAATAACCTTTTTAACTGTGCATCATCCATCACCTTGTATTTTAATTCAGATACAGATTAAGATCAGATATCTTCCTTTTCTTCCTTAATTTCTTTTCCTTTTTCTTTTTTTTTTTTTTTTAATAAAGTGTGATTTGGATAGCCTAAAGGTACTTTTAATTGCATATATGTTCTTTAAGTTACCAGGATTTCTCAGCATTCCCAGAAATCCAAGTTGCTCCGCCATAGTAAAAGAACATGTTTTTATGTACATAAGTATGTGTATGTAATTACCTCTATAATTACTTACGACTGCTATATATCTAATTACAACAGTGTTGTTGGTATTTATCAAACTTGTTTAAAGGCATTTCCTCACATCTCTTTGGGCTTCAAACTGGCACGAATCAAAGTGATCTACTTATCCCTTTCCTTGGTCTGAAGAAAAGCTCTCTGGTAGAATTTACTGTCTGGCCTTACCTCCCCCTGCCCAGGAAGAGGCTGAGGAGGATGACAGGCTGTTGATGGAGTCCCTGCACAGTGGTACCCGGGCTTCCACCTGCTCAGGGTTGTTGCTAAGGAACGTCTGCTGCAAATAACAGCAGTGCCTTCCCCCAGCTGCTCCCATGCCAGCTCCAAGGGCTTCGCTCTCTCTCCTTGACTCCACAGACAGGGAAGCACCAGCTGCTGCAGGATTGTGTGGAACTTTTTTTCCCCACTTACCCCCTCCCCAATCACTCCTTAAATCCTTCAGAACTGAAGCACCTGCTGGCACCCCAGAGGCAGCCTTCCAGGCTGTTGCCTCTCCACCACGTTAGCATCAGTCATTACAGAGATTTTTCCTTGGTCTCGCTTCCTTGCCTCCTTTTCCATGATGCAGTGAACCATATCACGATTCAGGCCTTCAGACCCAACTGATTCATGGATGGATTTATGGTGAAAGGGTGAGAATTCGTGTAGTAAGTTCCCTCCGCTCCACAAATGCATGAACTGTTCCCTTACAAGAGCTGTGACTCGGATCTCATAATTCATGCATGCTTGAAGGGAAATGAAAAAACATGTGTCAGACTATCCTTATACTTTAATGATTACTCTGTTTGAACTAATTATACAATTTTTGGTAATTTTTTGAAAGGTCTGTGGCTGATGGTGTGAGATCTGACTTTATAAGAGCAGAAGAGCTGACCACTCATGATTATGAAATGATATACAGTTGAGCAAAGATTCTTTATCTCTACTGAGAGCTAAGAAAAAGTTCATAGGCAGAGCACCCTACTATGAATAATCTTCTTATTTCTAATGCCAACCAGCCATGCAGACTTAAAGATAAGTACAGATGAACTAAGAGAGGCTGAAGTTATTAAATGTAATGGAAATGGACTTTAAATTTGGTGAATCAAAATTTCGCATTAATTTTTTTCTTTAATACACTTAAATTGCCACCATAGCAGTTCCATTTTCCTCATCAAATTAGTTACATGAGAGGTGAAGTGGTGCAAGTTCTGACCTATGAAGGAATCACAGGCCCTGAAAAGAAACAATTGAAATATGGAAAGAGCTGTTGCAAAGCCAGGCCTTGTGCTAGGGGGAAATGAAGGCTTTTATTCTTCAGAAAGTCTTCTGAATGGAGAGTTGTACCTCCAGTGAGTATAGTTTACCCACCATATTCTGACATTTCTTTCTGTTTTGGCTTCCTCCAGGCCATTTTATTCTCCACTTCAGGCAATGCAAAAAGTGACTTGGAGCCTCCATCAGCTGGGAGAGGAGGAGGAGGCTTGGAGGAAACATGAGCTACGTCAGAGCTGTTGTAAGAAAGTTCCTACAGCAGATGCGGTTTGAAGCAGCCCATTGTACGGATGGTCCTGCTGGCCTGGAGGGAGGGGGAAGGCTGGGGAGCTGCCTCAGGGATTCTGGGAGAGCTGTGGCACAGCATGGGCTTTGCTTGCAAAGACCATGGCAGGAGAGCCTGCCAGGTCTCTAATTTCTCCCCTGGGCAGTCAGGATTGTGTCCAGACACTCACAGCTCATGGGCAGCACAACATGGGTTGAGGGGAAATACGGGATATCCAGGGTTAGGACGGATAATTCCCTCCTGATCTCACACTTATCTATGATACACATGCTTTGAATATTGTTTTTTGTTTTCTATACAGTTTTCAGTACCTCAGAAACAACAAAAGAAACCAAACCACACAAAGCACAATGTGTTTCCAATCAAGCATGAACCAATAATGTGCAAATTGCAACACTTCAAAATCAAATTGTCATGGAAGATATTATACTAGAGTCATCATAAAGGTTATGGGATTTTTTTCTTCAATTCCCATTTAATTTGCATTAATTTTTAGTAATACATCTGTTAAAAATATCCCTAATAAGCTTAGCAGTGCAAATTTAAATTATTGTTGAAATCAGCAAAATTATCTAAAATTTGTCCTTCTGTAAAAATGCTTCTCTATTTAAAATCATTTTGGTCTCATCTGTGCTGTCCAGAGTTATGATTCCACGAACAATAAAGTGTGGGAATAGCTTGCCTCTGGTTATTGTCCTCATGAGTCAAATATCCTTATGTATTAGCAGGTTTGGGTGTTTTAAACACTGATTCTTCCCTTAATTGAATCAACAGGAGTTCTGCTGGTAATTTCAGTGGGAACTGGTTTTTCTATTGAAATGTTTCATACTTTTAGGGCGTCTCCAAATCTGCATGAGGAATCTTCATCTTGGCTATAGGCTGAGCCCAGCTTTAGACTAGAGAGGTGAAAAAAGTCACCTCTTTAGGCATGTCCCTCAAGAAAGCTGGTGCTGTATGGAACATCTCTGCTTTTACCCACCAAAAAAAGAAAAACAACCCAAAGTGATCTATCTCTGCCAAAGATTACATTGTAGGGACACCCCACCTGGCCCCAAAGGGCTAAGGTATGGATCCAAGGTTATGTGCAGAGATCTCCAGGCTGTTTTGTATGGGTCATTTTTGTATCCAGAGCAAGACAACAGTGTTTGTCATGCTGAACCAAAGAAATTTGCTGCATTGGTCTCTTCCCCACACCATGAAGGTGCACTGCAGTCTGAGCAGCTTTCCAAACCTCTGTCCTTGACCCTGTTGTACTGGGAAGGCCTGTGCTTCCTCACTGGGGAGATGGTTTTCTTCTGTCTTGTTTTGTTTATTGCAGCTTGCTGTTTGATGTTATCAGAGAATGAGGGAATAAGGTGCTTGAATTAATTATAATTTATTCTTTATTTCCACTTACTTTTTCTTTAGGATGCATCTGTTATTGATGCAGCAAAATGACTTCTCTATTTAACCCCTTTGTGCATCAATTAAACTTCCAGGTGCCGAGAGACATTTGTGTTCAAGGAAAAAAGGGAGCCCCAAGCATAATCACATGGAAATGTGAAAACTGCAGCGAAAATATCACTTTAGGTGGATGGTGAGGATTATTTGAACACTCCAGCTCACATCCAAAACCAAATTAGAGCTGTGGTTTTTGTCTCTAGTTGCTCTGATCCCTCTTTCACTGTTGCAAAGATACAAAACCAAATAACTGTATATTAAGTTTGCCAACTCTTTGTTCCCTATTCCTAATTAAATCCCCCTAATATTCATACTAAGGAACTGATTATAGGGTATGCTGGTGGTTGGTGATTTTTTTCCCCTTTTTTACCATCTGTCTGGTGTGAATACATCTGGAATCCCTGGTTTCCACCAACTGAAATGTTCTCAGTAACCCAATTTTTTTCTCTTCTAATTATCCTTTTAATTTGCTTCTGCTCAGCTCCCACACCTCCTCCCCCTAACCAGGTTGTTTATATTTTTCCAAAGAGCTTCTGAGAATTGCTTATCCTGCTCTTTTCACCCTCTCCTTACTCCTCATTCCAGAAATTACTCTCTTGTCCCCTCCCTTGCTGTGATCTTGAAGGAGTGAACATGGAACACAACATTCCCAACAGTTTCTGACAAACTGCCCCATGGAGAAATAATCTGTGATAGTAAGAGTATTTTCCTGTTACTCAGATATCTCTGTTCTGTATTAGCAGGTGGGACAAATTCCAGTGCTTTTCATGAAGAGGTTTGGTAAAACCCAATAGTACTTTACTTCTGGAGAGAGATATTTCATCCAGTGATGTCACCAAGCTACACAAGCAGCTGCTAACTGAGATTTGACTCAAAACTTGCTTGTTTGGTAATATTTGAGTGGCTGGAAAAGTGCAGCCTGGAAACAAATCATAGGGCCAATCCTGGAAACAGTATATCAGCGAAATATTTAGGAATTAAACTCTCAGTCATCTTCCCAGCCTGAAGGCTTGACCTGGGCATGGATGGAGACAACTAGTGCAAGGTCTAAGTGACAGTGAGGTGTCTAGCTCCAAATTCACATTCCCACAACTTGCTCTTGGGTGTCATTCCAGACTGGTGACATCTGAATGCTCCTACCTCTTCAGATTTGCTAGGCCTCAGCGCAGCCTGCTCTGAGCCCCTACCTCTTTGTCTAAATGCAATGAGGGAGGAGGAACGAGGTGGCACGAGGCCGGTGACTCCTGAGGAGCTCTGTACAGACTTCAGATCTTCCCTAATGTACAGTGACAGAACTGGGTTCCTCAAGAAGCTGTTGCTGGTGGTTTTATGTAATAGCCAACTTCATAAACACATTTGTAGATATCTATAAAAAGCCTTTGCTGTCATGTCTGCGTATGAATTGCTGTGCATGTCATGCAACTTACATAGAGCACAATACATGTGGGGTATTCATAACAGTTCTATATTAAAAATACACTGTTTATTGTATATAAATAACCATATTTACATCATAAAATATGTTTTATGTAATATTGATGTGGTTTAACTCCACCTGGCAACTAGTCACCACAAGCATCTTGCTCCAGTCCCCCCCAGCTCCCTGTGGGAAGGGAGAGAGAATCAGAAGACTAAAAGTGAGAAAAGTGGTGGGTTGAGATAAGGACACATTAATAAGTAAAGCAGAAGCCACACACACAAGCAAAGCAAAACAAGGAATTCATTCACCACTTCCCATATTCAGGCATGTGTTCAGCCATCTCCAGGAAAGCAGCTCTCTATCGCTCATAACAATTGGGAAGACAAACACCATCACTCCAAATTATATAGTCATGAGAACATTGAGTCCAACCATTTAACCAGCAATGCTAAGTCCAATCAGTAGAGCACATCCACAGGTATCACATCTGCATGTGTTTTAAATATCTCCAGGGGTGGTGATTCCACCACTTCCCTGAGTCTCAGAAACAATGACAAGTACCTTGGCAGTGAGATCAGTCAGCTCTCACCACCCTAATTTGTGTATCCTGTAATTCCATGGACTTGAATAAGTTTAGTTAGGTTAAGTACTTCCTACCCACATCTTCCTCTGGAGACGTCAGTGTTGCTTTCCCACAAAGTCTGCTGGTAGGATCAAGGAGCTAGGAGGTCAGAGAACAGACATTTAGAGTAGATATTGTGGAGTAGAAATGGAACTTTGCCTTTCATGTCCTTCCACCTCACATCCAAATATTTCATTTTAACAAACATTCAAATTATTGCAGTTCAGAGATATTTCATAGAATCATAGAATCATTAAGGTTGGAAAAGACCTCTAAGACCATCCAGTCCAACCATCAATCCAGCACCAGCACCACTAAACCAAGCCCTCAAGGGCCATATCCAGACATTTTTTGAAACTTCCAGAGGTGGTGATTTCACCACTTACCTGAACAGCATGTTCCATTGCTTTACAACCCTTTCCCTGAAGAATATTTTTAAATATCTAATTTAAATCTCCCCTGGTAAACATGAGGCCATTTGCTCTCATCCTGCTGCTTGGTACCTGGGAGAAGAAGATGGCACCCACCTCACTACGAGTTTCTTTCAGGTTTGACATTTAATCAATTCATCTAAGCTGTTTCAGTGGCTCATGGGAAGAGTCGTCCAGAGCTTTCCTCTCTTCCTCAGGCTTGTGTCCTCATCTGCATTTCCCTTCTCTTGAGGCACCACGGTTTTCTTTACAGCTGAACTGCCCCCATGATTCATGTGTCACTTCTTTTGAACAGCAAGTTTTACTGTCTGAAAAACAAAAATACCTTCAGTTTAGTTTTTCTAAAAGAACCCCAGAAAAACAAACGAACCCACCCCAAAATATGCAGAAAGGACACAACTTTTTCAAACAGTTTTTCTTCATCCAAAACCAAATAACTCAATAGAAGTAAACCAATTCTCACTGTTGGTATTTCCACTGTTCATTATATTTGAGCTAAGGGATTTTCTGAGGTTAGATTCACTCCTGTGAAAATCGAGGACTGCAACAGAGGTCTTGGTTAACCAACTGGAGACAAAAGGCCACAGGAATTCTTGCAACTGACAGGATGACAGACTGGCCTAAGCAAAAGAATGGAGGACAAGAAGAAAGCCCCCAGACCTGGATCCCTTTCATGAAAAATGAAAGACAGTCGAGGGGGAAAGGTAGGCAAGGTGTCAGCTCTACAGTGATGCAGATTTTTTTGTAGTACACTGACCCTGAATCCTCCTGCCAGCCAGGGATGCTGTAGTATTGACTGCACAGTCAGGTTTCCAGCAGAGCAAGGACCCTGACTGAACAGCTGATCAAATGAGCCATCAATCAAGTGACTCACATTGTGTACTTAAACCTCCTGCTCAAAGTCAGGTTATAATTCATACATCTGAAAACCTCCTAGAGCAGCTGCCTTAAACTTAAAGCAAGAACTGCAAAAGATTTAAAGCAGCTGAAAAATTAAATCACCAGTTACTAATAATAAACATCAGAGTGCCTTCTGACCTCTTCCAATTGGGTACTTCATAAAATCATAGAAATGAGGTTTCTTAGCTCATTGGGGATTACCTTTATAGCAATGCAAAGAGGAACATTAAAAGAGTACTGGAGTAGGAAACTGCTGACCATGCAAAGAGTGGTCAGTGAACATGACTTTAAAGAGACAGGACTAGCCAGGTGTGAAAGACAGGTATTGTTTTACCTGTGTGTCTCTGCACCAACTAAATGCACTGGGGCTGGCTGGATTCAAGCTGGAGCTTGATTCAGTTGCCTACAAACAGGTCTCTAGTGCTACCTGAGACAGCTTGAGATGTCTAAACAACTGCACTAGGAAGTCTGAAATGAGGGTACTTCACAGACTGACAGTCTTCAAGACCAGATGCTAAAAGCTGGACTGGGAGACTAGGATATCTCAAATGGCACTGTCATGATCAAACATAGTATGTATCTGTAGTACAGATCTCTCAGGTTAGGTCAGGTGATTTTTTCCCCTTTCTCTGCTAGTCTGTGACTAGCAGAGGGGAAACCTTTAATGCAACACTACTCTTGTGCATAGAGCGTCTGCTGCTACATTAGTTTAAGCAAAATTAGTTTAATGGAATAGGGAAGCAAATTACAGTAGTGTTGCAATAGAGATTCTGGAGTGTGATTCATGTCTAGGGCACAGACTTTGCATGTAACTCACTGCAGTGCTTCTGTGTTCACCTTCTGTGCACAAAATGGGAATAACTGCACTTTCTCTACTTTATGAAAGTGATCTGAAGTAGGATGTGTTAAACAAGAGGAGGAGCTCTGATACCCAAATAGAAGGTATTGCCATAGAGATGGGACTGATGCACAGTAATAACATGGTTATTGTCAGATCTGCTCTGTAAGGGTCTTAAATGGGACCCAATTATTATGAGTAACTATGTAACTAATATTCAGGCAGCTCCCTAATGTTACATTCAGTAGGAACAAGGAAATAATGGCTTGCTGAAAACAGCTTTTTACTTTCTTAAAAGACAAAGGGCCTAACTGGTTTCTCCAGAGATCCCTATTTTCCGAGTTGCAAATCTTGTTTTACTGGAGCTGATGTGCTAAAGCCCCTTAAAAAATATGAACACGCTATGCTGAGGCCTCTGCAAAGGTAGCAGGAGCTGTTTGGTAGCAACCATTTAGGGAGACAGCCTGATGTAGATTGGGCTAGTGGAAGAAAATGGAAAAATTTGGCCTTTATGTCCCTAAGAGTGAGCATGAGGGGAGAACTAGATATCAGGATGCTGGTTTGAATTGTTATACGTATATACATTTTAAATCAGATTTACAGAAGTTGTTTATCTCCTGGCATCATTGTCATGGACAGTACAGAACTGAAGTGTCAGTGTAAGTCTGACCTCATAAAATGGTCCTATCTGCTACCCCTAGGAATGTACAACTTGGTGTCTTTCTAAAGCTGAAGCTACTCTGGAAGCTGATGAAGTAGATCTTTGTAACTGGAACATTGTTCAAAATTTTATTCTGTACTTGGGGATTTCCCCTGTGAGACAGAATGGCCCAGGGATATAAAGGGATGCCTTTGTTACTTTCTCAGAATTCTCCCTTCCTTACAGGACTCCTCCCTGCTACAAAGGATGTAAAGGGGAAGGTTTAGGATTGGATCTCTCCTTGAGATCCCATGTCATAGAACCATAGAATCATTTAGGTTGGAAAAGACCTCTAAGACAATTAAGTCCAACTGTTAGCCCAGCACTACCAAGCCCACCACTAAGCCATGTCCCTCAGTGACACATCTATACATCTTTTAGGTATCTCCAGGGATGGTGACTCCAGCACTGCCTTGGGCAGTCTGTTCCAATGCTTGACAACCCTTCTGGTGAAGAAATTTTTCCTTATTTCCAATATAAACTTTACCTGACACAGCTTGAGGCTGTTTCCTCTGACATTTGGAATATGAAGGATATCTTGAAGATCTTTGTTTTGGCTCTCTATTCAGTCACAGACTTTCTTTATGTCCCATGAGAACAGCAGACCATTAGGACCAGGAGCTGGAAGACACTGCACTTCACAGATGCTTTTACCTTGTCTGGGCAGAACCCCTGCTACTGTGAAACACCCCAAAACTTCCTCTGTGATATCAGTGACTTCATTTTTAGCTGTGCTGCAACACCTGATGTCTGTATTCCTGTGGCAGCACTGGGGAAATGCATAAATAAGTACATAGGAAAGGGAGAATATAAAGTTGCTTGCTTGGGGATTTTTACTCAAGGGAAAACAAGACAAAGATTTTGGTGGCTCACATAGAATCATATGCTGCTCCTATACAAGTTAGGTGTAATATATCAGGACTGCATATCTATTTAAAATGGTGGTAGCTATCACTTCCAGAATAAAGTTGGCTTTTAAGTATGGGGGGGTCATATCAAATCCTATCACTATGTCAACACTGGATTGCCAACTGTCATGAAATATTGAAAGCTGGCAAAAAAAGGGAACCTATCAAAATTGGCTGTCAGTAAAATCAGTAAAGAAAAGAAAATGCATGTCAGTAAAGGTTTTAAGATAGTTTAAGAGAAAGAAAAAGAGAAATTTTTTTCCCTTAGTCTGTTCTCAGTTCCTAAGCTCAATGCATATTTTAATATGCAATTTGGATTTATTGTTTTTTTAATAGTTTGTACAATAGATTCAGCACAAACCAGCTATTCAGAGTATCATTGTAAAGACAGGTGGGAATCCAAAATTGCTTTAAGAACATAATTTTCTGATATGGCGAAGCAATTTTAATGTGCTGTCTGTATTTATTGTGTTTTTATTGTCTGAAGTTCTATTAAGAGAAAAGTTGGGAAAGTGAAAAACAAAATGCAAATTTTCCCCCTTGTAAATGGGTTTTGTTGTTGATGTTTGGTTCTCTGGGCCAGGATCTTCCCTCTTGCTTCTGTAAGTAGATCAGCAAAACTCAGTGGAAAAACATGGTTGTAAAGTCAGTGCAAATCTTTTCTGTACTATGTTATGTGCCAATGCTGTCTCTCACCAGGTTTTTTCATGAAAATCCAAGAATTTAAAATAAAATCAAAAAGCTGCACAGAAATAATTATATCTTGCTTTTGCTTACTTCATTCTTTAAGTGCACGTAAAGTGAATTCTTTCTGTGACAGTCTCCATTTAATGACAGGATAGATCTCATAGAGAGACCAAGGGATTTTTTTCAGAGATGTCTAGAGGATCTGAAAGGAAAATTTCTATGGAAAGTGCACTGGTCATTTGCGTCATGTTATTAAAAATTGCAGGTAATTTTCTAAAAGAGTTTTATCTCTCAAATGTGAGTGCTAAGAAGTCCTTCTCTTCTGTCATGGGGAAAACTTTTATGGCTGTCAAAATTAGGCAGCAGCATTCCTAGAATGCATTAAGGATGCAATTAAAAATTCAAGTGAAATTTCAAAATTCAGGTGAAATGTGGAAGGCTACATCTCTACAAACAAATTGGTGGTGGGAAGAGATTGCATACTGCAGATTATGTATGTGTGACTAAAATCCCTTCTCCAAAATATGTGTCTGCGTCCAAATTACTTCTTGATTCACACTGTTCCCTGGATCAGCCTGACCATTGTCTATGAAAATGGAGGACTGTAAGCAGAGAAATAAAAGTACGTGTTTCAAACAATGCTGGGGCCCCAGTCCCATGCTGTTCTGGTCCTGTTTATTTCATTAAATCAGGATATAGCCAGAGATAGATTGGGAATTAAAAGCACAAATGGGGGTCAGATGATATGAATTTCATCTACCCTACTAAAATGTCAAGAAACCTACTGAGCACTGACCAGGAACTTTGTGCATAAAATAGACAGTGAAAAACTAGGAACTATTTTCAGCTAGTGGAGAACTTTTCCTTTGATTCCCAGGAAATGACCCTATGGGAAAATGAATATATATTGGGTGAAGAAGTAAAGTTCAGAGCTTGTCTGTAGTCTGAAACCCCTCCATCATGAGAAATGCTACAGCATGTAAGAAGAAGAAGAACAGGGTGGTGTCAGGCTTAGAGCAAGTGTAGGTCCTCTGGTCCAGCCATGTTGCAATAATGTAGATATCCCAGCTCAAAGCCAGACCTGCTGTAAATCCTTGGAGCTAACACAAGTCTTGCTCACACAGCAAAACAGAAAACTAGAGAAGACAGAATCATAGAACTGTAGAATCACAGAATGGTTTGGGTTGGAAAGGACCTTAAAGACTATCTAGTTCCAACCTGCTTCCATGGGCAGGGACAACTTTCACTAGACCAGGTTACTCTGAGCCCTATTCAACCTGACCTTGAACACCTGCAGGACCGGGGGGTCCACAGCCTCTCTGAGAAACATATTCAGAGGAATTAAACAGTTTATTCAAGGTCTAATCTCAAGCCATTAGCAGAGTAAGAAAAATAATTCTGAACTCCTTCTTCCAGTTGATCATCATGCTTGCTGGCTTCATGCATAGCAATAGCATGCTGTTAGAGGGAGATCAAGTCTCAGTGTGAAACAAAAGCTGCTGAAAGCACCATTTTTCTTTCCTTGTCCAGACAAGGGCCAAGCTGCTACAACTAGGAAAGAAAAACCTTAAAATAATCCCCAAATCACACTCTCAGAAATCCCCATACTTCCACCTGTGCCATGTAGAGATTACAGGTGTGTCTTCTGGAGAAAATTAAATTTGGCTTATAGTTAACCAATCAGTCTATTGCAGTTCTAGGTCAGTTTTAGTCCTATTTTTTAGTACCTATGTTGTGTTGGCTTACATCTAAGTTGAAGCAACTTCACTTAGCTCTTAACTCTTTTGGACAGTCTAAGAAATATATGTTTCTTTTTCTGTGCGCCTGATCCCACCTGACTGTGTAACTGCAGATCTCCTGTGTGTGTGCTGTCTAAGTTTTCAAAAAGCATTGTCTCTTGCACTGATGATGAAGCCGTCTCAGAAGGTGAGCTCACAGATAGCCTCAGGTGGGATATTCTTGAATCCTCTTGTATACAGACCTAAAAAAATCTTTTCAAACTCGATCTACTTTCCTGTCAGTTGCAGCATTCCCCTCTACCCCGGTTCCCAGCCTCAGTGTCCTAATTTCCTCCCTGACTGATTGCATCAGTCTTTTTTCCCTCTGTTGCTGTTGTTGCTGTCATTGTTACCCTTGTGACTTGGGGAAGTGTTCTGCAGCTCAGATAAGCATCCTGAAGCCAAAGAAAAATGTGTTATGAAGTCGCAACGATGGGGAGGGATTCAGTGGGGACATCTGCTGGCAATCCTGTTAGGTCAGCAACCCATCACATTGACAGCCTGATAGTCCTAAGACTTAGAAAACTGCAAGACTGGAAAGCTGACAACGTTTGCTGCAGGAAATCTGAGCGTCATTTGTCATGGTAAATAGCTCCTGATCAGGCAGGGTAAAAAGATGAGCCTGGAAGGTTGTGGATACCTTCACCTGCTGCTCTGCGAGATGCAAATTGAAAATGATGAGACTGCAAATGGACTGGCCTGTGTTTTTTTTGTTCTGAGCCCACATCTGCAGTGCCGTGCCCAGCCCCAGACTCCCCTTTGCAAGAAAGACTTTACAAAGTGTGAAGAGATCAGCAAAGTGCCACCAAGATGAACGAGGCTGCAGAACTTACCTGGTGAGCAGAGAGCCCAGAGAGGCTGTGAAATCTCTCCTTGGTCAGTTAAAAAATCATATGGATGAGTTCTGGGCAACCTGATTTTAACTGGCCTTCGTTTGAGCAAGGCGTTGAACCAGGTGGCCTCCAGAGCTCATTTCCAACATTTATTATCCTATGGTTCTGTCCATCAGGAGGAATTGTCATTCAAGAGTTCTAATAAAAACTCTGGCTGACTGACATATTTTATACTTTTGCGCAAAGTTAAAAAAGAAAAAAGGGTTGGGAAGAGTTGATGGTTGAAGCTACTGATCAGTTAGTGGAATCCATTAACATAAAATTGTTCTATGGAGAACAAAAGGGATCAAAAATTTGTCAAGATTAAGCAAAAATGAAACATTATGAATTGTTTTTAAAGAATAAAAGACTTTCAAGGGACTCAAACTAGCAAATTTGATGAAGAAATACTTTCATTGAAAACTTTTCTTTGCAAATCTACCAAAATTGTGGGGGTTTTATTTTTTTTGCAATTTCAAATGTCAACTGTGACTTAGAATTCAGTTTTTCAGTTTTCAGAGAGAAATTTTTTCGGTTCCATTTTTTCCATCTGCTTTTAATATATGATGGCAGAAATAACCTGTGATACTATGACATAGAAGAAAAAATTCTTTATGTCACATTTTGTGACTGCAGAGTGTTTGCAAGGATCTCTGAAGCAGGCAGAACCAAAACTTTTAGGGTTGTACTGTGTGAACCAGGAGAGCAAGAATACACTTACCCAATGGAGCCATGCCCTTCCTATTGCCAAAAGGTAAAGTAGCCTCTTTGTTCCAGCATTGATTGCAGACATTTGTTATATTCTGAATCNCTAAGACTTAGAAAACTGCAAGACTGGAAAGCTGACAACGTTTGCTGCAGGAAATCTGAGCGTCATTTGTCATGGTAAATAGCTCCTGATCAGGCAGGGTAAAAAGATGAGCCTGGAAGGTTGTGGATACCTTCACCTGCTGCTCTGCGAGATGCAAATTGAAAATGATGAGACTGCAAATGGACTGGCCTGTGTTTTTTTTGTTCTGAGCCCACATCTGCAGTGCCGTGCCCAGCCCCAGACTCCCCTTTGCAAGAAAGACTTTACAAAGTGTGAAGAGATCAGCAAAGTGCCACCAAGATGAACGAGGCTGCAGAACTTACCTGGTGAGCAGAGAGCCCAGAGAGGCTGTGAAATCTCTCCTTGGTCAGTTAAAAAATCATATGGATGAGTTCTGGGCAACCTGATTTTAACTGGCCTTCGTTTGAGCAAGGCGTTGAACCAGGTGGCCTCCAGAGCTCATTTCCAACATTTATTATCCTATGGTTCTGTCCATCAGGAGGAATTGTCATTCAAGAGTTCTAATAAAAACTCTGGCTGACTGACATATTTTATACTTTTGTGCAAAGTTAAAAAAGAAAAAAGGGTTGGGAAGAGTTGATGGTTGAAGCTACTGATCAGTTAGTGGAATCCATTAACATAAAATTGTTCTATGGAGAACAAAAGGGATCAAAAATTTGTCAAGATTAAGCAAAAATGAAACATTATGAATTGTTTTTAAAGAATAAAAGACTTTCAAGGGACTCAAACTAGCAAATTTGATGAAGAAATACTTTCATTGAAAACTTTTCTTTGCAAATCTACCAAAATTGTGGGGGTTTTATTTTTTTTGCAATTTCAAATGTCAACTGTGACTTAGAATTCAGTTTTTCAGTTTTCAGAGAGAAATTTTTTCGGTTCCATTTTTTCCATCTGCTTTTAATATATGATGGCAGAAATAACCTGTGATACTATGACATAGAAGAAAAAATTCTTTATGTCACATTTTGTGACTGCAGAGTGTTTGCAAGGATCTCTGAAGCAGGCAGAACCAAAACTTTTAGGGTTGTACTGTGTGAACCAGGAGAGCAAGAATACACTTACCCAATGGAGCCATGCCCTTCCTATTGCCAAAAGGTAAAGTAGCCTCTTTGTTCCAGCATTGATTGCAGACATTTGTTATATTCTGAATCTCCAGACTCAGAGTGAAATTTGTCAGGTTTATCCTCTGCTGGCAGGTCACATTCAAAGCCAGTTCATCTATTTTTTGTACAAAATACATATTAGAAAAGAAACCTGCATCCTTTTTAACCATCCTCTCTTCCTTCCACCATCATTTATTCTTATCCAAATGTTTTGATTTAATCTGCATGTGTGGTCAATTGAATAACTCTTAGTTTGAAGTTGAACACTTCGTATACATTTGATTGTCCTTCCTCCATTAAGCTAAGGACAACCTGCCTCTATTTATGCTGCCTCTGAGCTTTTCCTTTTCAGCTCTTGTTGAAATACACTTCTGATCCCTGCATGGCAATTGGGGTAGTTTAGAGTACAGAACAGATTGCTCCCAACAGAGTCCTAAAAAAACCTCAGGGTCCAGCTATTTGTAACATCTATCACTCTTTCGTGAGGTGGCATATGCAGGACCTCAGCTAATCCATGGGACAGATTACTTTGGAATGGCTGGACAGACTGCAGATGGGTCTGCTTTTATTAACAGATGCAAATAGGATCACTTTTGCAGTTTGCAATAAAATGTCTATTACAGAACACTACAGCACCTACTTTTTTTGTATGGTTGGCATGACCGTGTCCCCTTCCTCTGCAGGAACATCTGGATCTCCTTAAGGCTGCTCCTGGAAGTGCTCTAAAATCCCATACCAGCTGTGATTTGCTACCAGAACTGCATTANATACCAGGTGGAGAGCTGATGAAAAGCTACATGAAAGATGGACTGAGATTGCAGGAGCTGTCTTGATGTTTTGTCTCAGTTTGAATGATGAACTGGATGATATTTAAAGTCCCTTCCAACCCAAACCATCCTGTGATTCTATGAAGAAAGCATGCCCAGCTGCAAGCCCAGTTATCCATAAGAGTAGCTCTATGTTTGGGCGTCTGAGGTGTGCGTATGTGCACACATCTGTAGAGAAAGGCAGAAGGAGAATTCATGTTGGAACAGCTGAAATACTGGTAGAAATCAGAGAAGGTAGTGTGTATAAGGGATATTAGCTACACTGTCACTGGGATCTAAAGCAAGCTCAGACCAAAAGGTCAGTACTGTTTCTGAAGATGTTAAGTAGCTTCTGGCACAAGTGGCTGCTCATGCAGATGCTTCTTGTTTCCTGTCCTTACTGAAAAGGGAAATGATGCAGGAAAGAACAATTCTTTCCTGCAGTAAGAGAAATAACTCTGTCAAAGAAGACAGGGATATGTTGTCATTCAGATTTCTTAATGACATAATGTAATGTTCAATTTCAGATCAATGATCCTTGGTCCGAATCAGGTAAAAAAAAGGCATTTACCCTTGATGTCTTACCCTGTACAAGTGAGCAGCCAAATCATTTACATACCAGTCAGTGAAGTAGATCTAACAGAAGGTTTTGAAGCTGGTTTTAGCCATCTCTACTGTGAGCTGCCATCTCCAGCAGTGAGGCTTGCTGGTGCTTTGCTGACTCTGAAAGAGCACAACTGTGTCCCCATCCACTGATCCAAAGATCTGACCTTGGTAGAGTGAAATGGGGGTGGGACCAAAACGTTTTTCTTGTGAACTGTTTTATGCAAAGTGCTTATCCCAGCATGCCTCTGGAGTATCTGAAGTCGCTGTGGTTACTTTTTTAACTATATAATTTCATAGTAAAATATTAAGTTACAGAAAACAGAAAACCACTCCAGACTGGACTCTTGGTAAGGAGTGATAATGCAGATAATTTCCTTACCTGGAATCACTACAGAACATCCCATGAGGCCGTCTGACTCTCTACGTCACTTTGAAAGATTTCTTGGAAGCACAGGCTTTTTTTTTTTGTTCTGCTTGTATGTTAGTAACCAAAAAAATCCATGGAGGAAATCAATATGAATTAAGAATGTTAACTCCCAGTTATTATAAAGGGAATGAAGAGAATGCAGTGAGCTGGGTAGCTTAATTGTATATCTTTCAGAGTGTTTGAAAAATATGGGTTTAGTTGCTATACTTATTGCCTTTATTATCCTGCACAATTTGTAGCCAGAAATATATGAAGTCAATTAAGGTTTTGAAGAAAAGTTTTCTTTTCCTAACGAAAGTGTCATATATCATGCAATATCAACTCCAGTGTTAGACTAGCAGAAATTTACTGCACCATGTCCCTGCAGTGAAAATTTGCAGCTAGATTAATGTTCCTTTAGCTGGCATTAAATCAATTTCATACATATGCTCATATTTTCACCAGTGACATTCTGCAATAGCTGATGTTTTGTAGAAGCCCTAAAGAAAGAATCAGCAGATTTTGTTCAAGCTTCATATATATGTATATGTATATATATGTATGTCTATACAGGTGTACAAGACACTTCATGCTTCACTTGCTGTAAAAACTCTTGAGTTTTCAAAGAGAGCCAACTTGTTTCATGCTTTTCATGGCATATACACTGCTTGTTATCAGTACACCTTCATATAATTGAGAAACATCTAGAGTTACATATATCTAATCTGTATATATAGATAGATATTGCCACTTTATTTTTTTCCCCCGGTTTATTTAAATTGTTCTTGTTACGAAACTTACACTTCAGCAATTGACATATGGGGATAAAACTGTCACATCTTCCTACCTAATGCTCACCACGCGTAGATGATTTAATCCTGGCTGGTTCTCAGTGGATCCATGAGATAACAGTACCTTCCATGACAAGACATGCAAACTACCCAGGGAGGTTCTGCATTTCTGTGGGAGTTTGCCTCCTGACCACGGCACAGCAATCTCCTGGGCAGGACTCTAAATTAAAGGTCATTTTTTTTCCTGAGTACACCTTCTGAAGAAAGGACATTGAGGAGAGCAGGATGTGGCTCACTAAGGATGTCCTCATGGAACAGCCACTGCAGCCCTGGGGACAAAGGCAGTGTCAATCACCTAGGGCATAAGGAGTGGTTTGTGCAGCAGTGACATCTCTGTGACATCACCATGGCATCACCATGACATCACTGGCAGACAAACCACTGTAATTTTCTCTTCTCAGTTACCTTGTGGCAAGTAAAACCACACCAACTGCTTTGGTTGTCGACTGCTATCACTGCCCCTCTTGTGCTGAACGGGTGTCTCACGTGCTGCTTGATATGACACCAGGCAATATGAATTTTCAGGGGAAAAAAACATTTCTAGGTAGGCTTCTCACCTGGAGGATCTGATCTGAAAAATAAAACCTCATTTTATCTCACAGTAATAAAGGAGGAGTAAGTTTAATAGGTGGAGAAACCATTGCAAGTGAAAGGAAAACCAAGCTCAAGATCTGCAAGTAGCTTTATTGTGAATTTGCAATTGAAGAATTTACTGTGATTTAAGGATTTGCAGGCATTCAAGTACAGGTGTATTCTGTGCTGGCACACTAGAATGCAGAGATAATGTAGCAAATACAGATTAAATATATGCATATCTCTAAATATGCCCAGAGGAAAAAAGTATTCCTTTTCCAGTGTTACTGAAGTGTAATGAGGGACCTGTGAAGGACTGTGAGGTCTCTTGGAGTGACAGTCAATGGAAAGTGATGATCCTGAAAGGCACCCTCAGGGTGCAGAAGAGCTCACCTGGCCCTTTTTTGGTATGATCTCCATCCTGTAGTATCTAATCACCTCACAGGCATCACCAGCTCTCCGTGGGATAGGAAGCACTCCTTGTATCTTACAGAGAAGGGAACATAAATATAGGGAAGGCTACCAGAAAAAAACCTTGATTGGCATTAATATCCAGGGCTCCAGGTGATCAGGCACAACCCTAAGATACTTTGACTTCCCTTACATATCCAAATTTTTTGGCAGAAGGACTCCAGCTGGGGAAAGCAGCTCTTCCTGCACAGGGAAAATTGCTGGGTAAGGTTTCCTTAGGATGTTGCTCAGTGCTGATTAGTCACCTGTGATGTTTTAATGTTATTAAGATTATGCATAAAGTCTGTCACTGACCTGGGTAACAAACTTGAGCTCCCTGAATGCCCGTTTTGCATGTAGTTTTCTACCCTTCTATGTCTTTTTAGCTATGTTGGTTATTATCCCACTCTGTTCCTAAGCTGCCTCCAGAAACAACACCATCCTCCAGTTATCTTGAAAGGAGGAATTCAATTTAATTCTCTGTAAGGTTTCATATGTCTTTTGTCACTTATTTCCTTGCCTTTGTCCTGTTGTGATGAGTACCTTTTGGCAGCACAGTATAGAGATGACATTTAATAGCGGAAAGAGAAAGGTTTGGGGTTTTTTTCTGACTTGTGAAGCAGCAAAATTACATATTAGTAGGTCACAAAGAAACTAACCCATTAAGCATTTATTATTGCAAGTTGCTTGAACGGCTCACTTTCAGCTTTGGTCAGCAGTGTTGAGTGTAAAGAGAGGCCTCTTGCATGTGTATTCATTATGCAAAATCAAAATGAGTACCAACAGAGGCATCATATTCCTTTTTAATACATATATCTTGAGGTTTGCTTCCCCCCTTCACCCAATTATTATGTAATTTTCAATGCAGGGTAAACTGTGCACCAGCAGAATCATAAATTAAAAATTATCTGAAAATACTCTTAGAGATATGACCGTCCTGGAAGACAGCTAATTGTTAAATATATTCCAGCGTTGTGCATGGAACAGCCAGTGCATTGGTTCATGCACCTCTCCCTGCTTTATTGTTTTTAGGAAGGATGTCACAGTTTCCACACAGGTGACTGTATCTTTAAACCTAAAGATAAGATTTTTTTTTCTTAAATTTCTGATTTGGAATAGGTGCAATGCGTTGATTCTTTAGCTCTTTTGTGCTTTGATTTTTCTTAATATAGGTTGTATGATATATACAGTATAGGAAAATAAACTTTGAACACTGTAGTAGTTTTAGGCTTCTGTCTTGAAGTTTTCAATTTTTTATATTCTCTGCTAGTTCCTGGGGGTTTTTTCTTTATATATGCACATATATGCTCACCCATACACATGCTTCACTATCATCTCAATTGCCTACCCTGCCTTTTTTAAAACCTACTTTTTAAAATTTCAGACTATTCCTTGTGTCATATGTAATTTATTGCAATATTTATAACCATAGTAAAATGAACACTCACACAGTGCTTTTCTGTGCATGGTTTGAAGCAATTTTCATAAATAATGATTTAATAAAAAACAGGTTTCATTTTTTACACTCTAATTAAAAATTAAGAGGAAACAAAATAAAAGAAGTGCAATAAAAATAGACCGAGATTTTCTCTAAATTGCATAAACTAACTTGATTGGATTCACTGTATTTACTTTAATTTAGAGTGTGTGCAAGGGAGAAAAGCAGAGCTTGGAATAGCCATTTCTGAAATGGTGGGAGCTGCAGTAACAGGGTAGTAATTAAAGACTGCCTCTAGCATGCTCTTTCAAAGGAGCTCATATACCTTTGCTCACTCTCCCAGAGTGTTACCTGGAAACTTATTAAACACAAAGCTTCAGGTTTAGCAAGGTAGTCAAGAGATCAGCAGAGAGCAGGGCAACATCTGCCAATGTTGAATTAGCACAGCTCAGCAGACCAATAGTGGTGGGTTGCGGTGTCTCGGCTGTAGGACCAGCCACTGCAGTGTCAACTCTGCTCTCTGCATTACGTGAGTTTGGTGAGACACTGGCACAGACTGTCCAAAGAAGCTGGGGATGCCCCATCCCTGAAAGTGTTCAAGACCAAATTCGTTGGGGCTTTGAACAAAGTGGTCTAGTGGAAGGTGACCCTGCCCACAGGAGCGGGATTGGAACTGGATGATCTTTAAGGTCCCTTCCAACCCAAAACATTTTATGATTCTATGTGGCTTTTTACATGCATTGTAAAGTCCATAAAATCCTATATGCTGAATAGAGGGAAAATATTATAATTTTCTGCATTTTTCCCCTAAGTGCCCTGAGTAGATATTAGCCCATATGATTTTCCTAATTTTAAAAGACTTGTAACAAGGTTATGGCTTTGACCCCTGTATGGGCCATTCACTAGAGAGCTGGACTTGATGATCCTTGTGGGTCCCTTCCAACTCAGAATAATCTGTGATTTCTGTTCCTTTCTAATATTGAACATTTTTTGTGGTTTTGATTCTTTGTTTGCCTTTTGTTAGAGGCCAAACTAATTTGTGAAAAAGAAATGGAAACATTTATTCTCTAATTAATTGTATAGGATATATTCAACATTTCTAGTGCTCTGATTTTTTCCTTGTCCAGCTATGAAAAGTAAGACTTCTTTAAGAAAAAAAAATAAAAAAAGCAAAACAGAGAAAATCTTTTACAGGAGCAGCAAGCACAAATCTTAATGACATGCAGATATCCAGAGACAGTTTCAGGAACTTACACAGGTGAAGAGAGGTTGTTCACACCACCTTCCTGTAATTACATGAAGATGAGAGAGGAAACCACTGACACATGGCGAAGGAAACCAGAGGGAATGGTACTAGATGATCTTTAATGTCCCTACCAACTCAAACCATTCTGTGATTATTATTATTATGGAACAACTGAGGGCAAACATTGATAAGAACACCTGAGAGATATTCAAGATTGTTTTAAAATACATAATCCTTTTATTTCATTGGAGAACAAGAGAAGCATAACCAAAAGAAAACAAATCTCAAACTTATTTTCACCTCAAGAACTGTTTGGTGTTGAGTGATTTTGGGCATATCTGAGGAAACTAAGGTTCACTGCTTCTCTGGAAGGAACAGGTGAGTATAAAATGATATTTGGATGCAATCCCTGTAGCCTAGAAAACACCTTACAAGTGAGTGTCACTTGTTCAAATGTAAAAGGGTTACTTGGATGTCTGGAATTGCCATTTGTCCAGTTCAGAGAAAAAATTTTCCCCAGTGGGAGTAAAACCCCACAATTTTCACACTGTGGAGGAAAATGTATAACAGGGAGAGGAATGTGCTATCTCACATTTTAGAAACTACAGTATTCCTTATGGGATAGCACATCACATATGGAAGTGAAATGCTTTTGATCTACTAAATGCTTAAAAGTGAAAGTCTTTGTCCTAAGGGAGAGAAGGAAGTCTCTTATAAATTAAAACATTCTCGTTTGTATTAAATAGTTTCTCTGTGGGAAAAGAATAAAATTAGAAACTTTTAGTGTGAAAATTAGGGGGTGGGGAGAGGGCTATGAAACTGCTTTCTTTTGAACAATGAAAAAGGTTTGCCATATCTTCACGACAATTGTTCCTGGTCAGTCCTCAAAGCACCTTGCAAATATTGCCTAGATGTCTAAATGCTGCACAGGAGAGGGGCAGGCAGTATTTGGACTGATGGAATGGAGTGTCACACAGGGAGCCTGAGGCCCAGGGAGCTCAGAGTGACTGGCAACTTGGAGGTTATGTGAGAGTTGTAATATCATTAAGGCTGCGGGGCTAAACCCCTTCTGAGAATGGCACTGAAGTCACTTATTCTCTTAATGCTTTTGCAAACGGTGTACATAATTTTGCAAGATGACTTTACCTGGGTAAGAACTAGAGACAGTCAGAGGCTGGATGCAACATAAAGGTTTTTTCTCCGTTAATTATTTTTAAAATGGAGGAATATACTAAGGAAGTCAGAATATAACCCTTCGAAGAGCACATTTGTTTATGCTTTATGTACCCACATGAACTGACATTTATTATTTTCTGTTGCAAGCAAGCAATAGTAATCCTGTGTCTGGCTTCATAAAGTGTATGAATTTGCAAATATGTCTGTATCAATATATAGCAATGCACAGTCTGCTGGAATTTGTTTGCATCTCTCTGTATTTCTGCAGTGCTAATCTCAGCTCCTTTCCAATATAAACCTGTCAGATTGTCTGCTACACTAGAGGACCATTTATATTTCTACTTGCCCATAGTTCAATCATTGTTTGCAAAGCAGCTCTTTAAGTCCAACTCATTTGTGTCTGTGTGTGTCTCTATCTTTCTTTAGTTCAACCAATACTGTCTTGGAAAATGCCCAAGAAAATATGGGCGCTCAGCACCACAGCTCTTCCACTACCAAACTCTTTCAGACATGTGCAGACACTGAGAGGTTTAAGAGATAAAGTTGCTTGTTTGATAAAGCCCCAATGCAGTGTACCTTATGCTGACTCAGAAAAATGTTTTACTGAAGCCTTTTGGGATTAGGAAAGGGGGCTAAAAATCTAGTCTGATTCTATCAGAGCTGATTAAATGTGCTTTAATCCTCATTCTCCGATGATAGACTTTTAAATGAATTTAGTTTCCCTGCACTACAGTTTAAAACAAAGTTCAAGAGCTCTCAGTGGATAAAGCCACAGAATTACAGTCCTTCTCTGACTTCTCAATGTGAAAAACCATGATATGAGAAAAAAAAGGTAGATGTCATCGAAGTCATTATTTTGACAATTTTATCGCAGTACAAACAACTGCTCAGGTTTCTGAGGTTTCACTGATCTAGATTTCTCTCCCTTCTTGCATTCTTCAGTTTAGGTCAGCCCTTCAAAGAAAAATTAGTCATTCTTCTCAGAGGTAGAGCACTATTTAACTAGCCTTTTTACAAGTAACTCAAGGTGTTACACTGTTGTCTGGAATGTGACAGTAGAATCCTGCTCTAGCAAAAAAAAAAAAATCTTCTAGAACCAGCCCCAGACTCTAAAGATCTAATCAAAAAAGAAAAAGAAAAAAAGAAAATTGAAATATTTGAACCTCAGCAAGCAGAGACATGCAACTTTGCTGCCTATAAAGCATATGACAGTGAAGGTTTCAAAGCTGTGCAAGATTTTCCTCCTTCTCAATGTAATATTTACGTAAAATGAAACCTGTCATACCCATCATTATGTCTGTCAAGTGTAGGTTTAGTGACTTCTGCAGAGGTGAGGTGGCAGCAGATGTCTCAGACTGGAGGTGCAGCCAATTACATCCAGCAAGTGGAAACATAACAGACCTTTAAAAACGTATTTCTCACCACTGTAACACAATCTCTCCTTTGCTTATGATGACTTTAACACACGCAAAGTCATAATCTAGCTTAGACCTAAGGAATTTTTTTCCCATTAATCCTGCTGTCAGTGCATGGAGCCCTAGTGTTGCTTAAATGGCAGCTTTCTTTCTTTTTCCGTATGCAGTGGCCTGGGTTTGCCCCTACTAAGACAGTAGTGGTGACAAGCCACAGGAGAGTAGGTCTTTGTGAGACACAGATCCTTTTTATTTTTAAAGATAAGCATTGATGTCAGCTCCATTTATAGGATGGCTGATAATATGTCATTTACTGATCTGTTTAGCCCAATGAATATCCCTGATGCCACTGGGCACATTCCAAGCATCCTTGTGCTTATCCTCCAACAAGAAAATGCTGGGACACAGACAGTTGGGTTGCTTTTTCCTCCATGGAGAGCCCTGTCCTACTACAGCTAAATTTGAAAAGCTTCAATGCTGATAACAACAGATGAAACCTGGTGGTCCTGGCATGATGTATCTTCCCCATAATCATGTGTGCATGTGAATGTCCTATTAGCTGTAATAAGGGTTATGTATTGAGAGCAGATGCTCTTTAACCAATAACTGTCTCATACCATTATGTCTAGATTTATTTAAAAGCTGTTGTCTACCCATACCATGTGAGCATTAGAGTGCAGATTTCCACAAGAAGCCATTGAGAAAATTGTCAGTGCTGCTGATCATCAGAGTGCAAGGATAAATTTCAGATCCACAAGGCTGACCCTTTTTTCTGAATCTGAATTCAGTGGTGTCAAAGCCTTGAATGACAAAAGTTGAGTGTTTCCCTTACAACAAAACTGCAGTTCAAAGTCATCTTGGATATGAGAAGGTGCACCTCAGTGTTAGATGTGCACTTGGACTGGCTTGTGCATGCATGGGTTTTTGACCAGAGTTAATAAAACGGCAGAGGTTGGAGAAAGAAAAAAAATAGTCTGTGACAAGTTTGCTCTTGGGGTGAATGTGCAATTTGGTGTGAGCTGGGTTTGCTCACTTCTCCATGTCAGTGTCATAAAGTATTGCAAAGCTCACTTTCCAGCTCAGGTCAGTCAGGGCAACAGGTTACAAAAACCTTTGTGAGAACTGAGGGAAAAGTAATGGGAAATGCTGTGTTTCATAAAGAAAAAAAAAAAGGCAAGGAAAGAAAGAAATAGATGTAGAAGGGAGAGTGTGGGTGAAGAAAACCAATAAGAAAACACATTTCCTGTGTAAAGGCAGCTCAGCATGGGGACCTGAAATGAGTCAGAGGAAAGTAGAAGTTTGGTTATCACACACATTTTTCATCTCAATCCTCATCTGTCCCTACACACGATGTCAAATGGATAGGTTCTGTATACATAGCACAGGATTTCACATTTCTCCTTGAGCAGTGGCTGCACATCTAGAAACTCAGTGCGGCCTTAGGATCCATCTCTTTTGGAAGTTCATGCCTTCTCTTCTGCAGCCTGTGGGCCTCCTTCTTGACCTGCTTCAGGCAGAAGGGGATAGATATTTTTAAAAGTTACTTCTGAATAATTAAATCTTCTCCCTCTATGCCACATGAAGTTTCATGATACAGAACATTCTTCTGACATATAGCCCAGAGTATTTAATGTCTTCAAACTAACTTTGCAAAATGCACTTATTGCTGGTTCTTCCTGGCAGGTAATGAGGTTTCAGGTAATGTTAGCTAATGTAGAATGGAGAGATGTCTTTGCTTACTTTACCATGGATTCCTGAGATTTCTTTTCTAGGCTGGGAGGCAAATGGATGGTGAGAGGGAAGGACTGCAACCTCCAAGTACCCTATTTTATGTATTTATCTGAATATATAAAACTTATTCACCAGGAAGAAAACCTCAACGCTGAACTAATTAGGAGGCACTAATTAGAATTCCAGGTCCTTGTTTCCACAGAGGCAACAGCACAGTTGTATGGAGACATTCACACAATGCCTGGGAACCCCCCAGTGCTGTGTGAGTGGGGTGACAGTCCTTAGAGGACTCCTTGGGACCGCTCAATTAGGATTCATTATTGTCTACACAGGAATCCAATATGGTACTTCTGTTTCACACACAAATTCTTTTTTCCCTCTAAGGTGACCAGGAGTCAGCTTTGAGGGCAAGCCTAGTGTATATAAATCTTTAAGAAAATATCTTAACATATTGTTAAGCCCCTGGCTTTATAGCAGTTCAAAATAATTTAGTGACAGTTGTCAGTAAAAATTCATATTTATCCATGCAGTTCTTTAATGCGGCTTTAAATGTGTGGCTGAGTTCGATCCATACTTTTTTAAGCAGCTAGTTTCAATCCTGGGGCTGGGTAACTTTTTGCATAAAACATTTTTTTTCCTACATATATATATATATATACATAATATGCTGTGGAGGGTAAGTACATGTCAGTGGTTAAATCTACTGAACACTCCAGAGCAACAGCAAAAATGACCTTACTGGCTGGGGCTTTAGGTGAGGAAGGAATGTGGCTCTTATGTTTCTGTCTGGTGTTTCAACCTTGCAGGGCTGTTTTTTGCATCGCAGATGTCTGAGCAACCTCCCAAAGGCAGAGTTGAGCAATTCCACAGGGGAAGCAAGTCAGGCTTTTAAGAGATGAAGAGTTGTTGAATTCACAGTACTTCTGTCTGCTTTTCTAACCCAAATCCAGAGTTAACAGATGGGTCCTAAGGTCTGTTTCACGACCTCCCATGCTGTCATTGAGATCAGAAATCCCTGCTGCAATTGCTAGTAAGTTCCCTTGTCCTCATCTGTTACAAATTTTGACTCCCTGGTGAGAACATGGAAGTCAAGGAATTGAGTAAGGTTGACATTGTGACATTGGGGTCACAGGATGGACCCAAAATGTTATTTTATTTTGGGGTAAATAATTTTATTTTTCTTTCTTTCCTGGTCCTTCTCAGCTTAAAGTGATTAGCACAGTAGCAACTTGCTTAAAAAAATGGCCATTTTAATTAAAACAAAAAAGGGAGAAGGAAAGGGAAGAGGTAGGTCACTTTGCTATGAACCCATCGGTAAACTGTGCAAAATGCAGAATGCTGCGAGCCCCAGAAATCTTCCTGCAGCAGCCCCTGGCTCTATCTCCTCTTCTGCAATTGCAGTCTTTGCTTCAGCTACATTAATGCTCCTCAGCCTGACTATGTTTTTCTATATTTCCCCTGTCTATTTTCTGAAGAGGCAATTGTTGTGAATGGTGGAGAAGGTTGAGTGCCTAACTGAAATAAAGGAAAATTAGTTTTTAAGGAGAGTAAATTGGATAGAATAGGACCCGTAAGGATAACAAGCTGGTGATAATTCAGTGTAGTCTTCCTGTTCTGCTCCTGGTTATTAAATATTCTTATTGACTTCTGCTTCTCAGTACTCTATGTTCTACTGTACTAAATTACAGTAACTGAATATTCTGTCTACATATGCTGACTGGTCATTTGAGAGATGAGTGCACTTAAGACAGAAATGTTTTCCTTTAGTCCTTGCATCCTTGAAATGCCTATTATAAAATGTACATCTCTGAGAAAGCTCTTCTCCTTGCTAAATGAGATTTAATACTGAAAAAGCTACAGAGCTAAATAAAATAATAACTTTTAAGGAGGAACCTTCCTTTTGACACACATTTCTCTTTTCTATCCGCTGCTAGAATTGTGAGTAGGAATTAATGCCTCCATACCCATATTGTCCCTCCAATAAAAGAAGTCCTAATACATAAATGTTCCAGAAAGCTTATTTTCCCCTTGTTATGACCTGAAAATATTGATGGAAATTCTCAAACTTTATAAATTTTGGTCTCTGTTGCTCAGGGAACAAGATGCTCTGAATGTCAGAATCTTTGGCAAAGAAGGCTAAACTATACTGGGTCAAGGAATGCTCTCAAGCACAACCACGCATTTGGCAATAATGTTTAACTGTTACTATTTTCTCTAGAATAGTTTTGATAAACACACCTAAAACTCCTTTGGATGATGCCTGAATGTGACAAGGGGATTAGCATAAGCCAATGACTGTTCTCAGTAGATGCCACAGATGAGACCATCCTGATCTTGTGTGAGAATCTTTGCTCCATGGATTTACACTGTGGTTTTGTTGCACAGTAGATCAAAGGTTCCAACTTTCCTCTCTTTTCAGAAGAAAAACTTTCCTCTTTTTTCAGATAGGAAGAAAAGCCAGTTCCCTCCCTTCCTTAAATGACTCTCTCCCTGGAAGTATTCAGGGCCAGGTTGGATGGGGCTCTGAGCAATCTGGTCTAGTGGAAGGTCCCTTTCAAACCAAGCTATATTATGATTCTATTCCATGATTGGGCTGCCCAGTCTTATTCCCATTAATACTGTCTTCTTAGTTAAAAAAAAAGGGGAAAAAAGTAATTTACTTTTTGCTGTACATTGACAGAATTTCAGTGCTTTTCCACACAGCATGCCCTGTTTCTGGGAGACAGGGCATTTACCAGGAGGTTACAGCTTTGAGGCCCCTCCGCCTGAGGAAAGAGTTGAAGCCAAGCCTTGCAAGCCACAGGAAGGTGTGTGACCGTCAGGAGATTTTACAACAGTGTGGAATTTTCTTATGCTTTAAGTTATTTTTTTTAATTTCCCTTTATTGATATATTGGTTATGCTTTGAGAACGTTTTTCACAATAGACTCCCAGGGGAGAAAAATGAGGGGATAAATGCTTAATTTCCAAATGTCAGTAAAGATTGTTTGTTCAACTGCTCAACAAACTACACAGCAAAAAAAGAAGTGCTCCTCCATTTCTCAGAAATGGAAATTCAAGGCTTGTGAGATATTTGGGACTGAAAATAGTCACATTTATGAACTTCAAGTGCCTCCAAATGCAGATGGAAGAAGTACATCACTTCAGGAACATATTTGAAATTATAATGTATAAATATAAATTCTATCCCTCAATGCCTTCATATTGTAGGCCAGCCTTTATTTTCTGTATTAGTGATTGAGATTTGTCCTTGCTTCTACTGCAAGACCATCCCTTGTCTTCCATTGCTGAACTAAACATGTGCTCTATCTTGCTTAGCTGTCCTTGAACCAGAGGCTAACCCTGCAATCCAAAAGGAATTCAACATCCTCAAATTCAACATGCATTGAATGATTTGGAGGGAGCTGTTCAGTAAACATTCAGCTTGCTGTCATTGATCTCTCTTTTCCATTTTTAGTCATTTAATCCAAATACAACACTCTCCCACTGAACTGGGCCAGAGCGCCCCACAGTTCTCACAAAAGCCAGGACAATTTCCCTGCCTTAGAAAAAAAAAAAATATATATAAGCATATATAGTCTTTTACTGGGGAGGAAGATTTTTTTTTTCAGTAGGAAGCAGAAACATAGAATCATAATGGCTTGGGTTGGAAGGGGCCTTAAAAGATGAACTAGTTCCACCCCACCCCACTGGCAGGGATACTTTCCACCAGACCGGGTTACTCAAAGATCCATCCAGCCTGGCCTTGAGCACTTACAGGGATGGGGCAGTCACAGCTTATTTGGGCAACCTGTTCCAGGGCCTCACCACCCTCACAGTAAAGAATGTCTTCCTAATATATCCAATCTCAATCTATCCTCTTCCATTTTAAAGTCATTAAATTATCCATGTAGTTGCCATAAAAGACAAGTAGTTAGTTTGTTATTTGTTTTTAATGACTTTATATAAAATTGCATGCATCTATAAGATAAGTGTATCTACTAATTCATTAGTGTAAAATATCATGCCTAGTCAACTACCTGAGGTCCAGTACCTCAACTTAGAGAAATGTTTGGGAGTAGAAAAGCTAATTCTGTTCTCCCTCTCTGCGTAAAAGTTTTAGGCTTTATACCCCTGAGATTATTTAAAACAATTAAGGCCATGTGCAAATATATTTAATTTATTTGGTATATTTAAGGTAATAGATTTGGGATTCTTCTCAGCCTCCCTAGTTTAAGGTATCCCTCAGCTCTACATTGTTGTCTTCTGAAAGAAGAGTAGATGCCAGCTCCTCTGTTTGCATGAGAAGAGTCATTGTGAATTATGAAACAAATCTGTCAGGCTCAGGTCTTTCAGAGTAGAATTCACACCGTGCAATGAAAGTGCCTATTTTATCACTCTGTCATGGGAGAAAAAAGGAAATTAGGAGAATAGAAGTGACCTGGATGACAATAATCACTTAGGCACAGCAGTTATCTTCCCTGAGTTTTTCAGGATTTCAGGACTAGTTGTCACTTGTTTCCTTCATGTGAGTCACAGGGAATAGACCTGGAAGAACTTCTCTGAGTTGTTCTTTCAAGTCTACTATTGTAGAAAAGTTAACCATCTAACCTCTAATGTAATAAACTCAGAGAAGACCCAAAGATACATAGGACCTTGTAAAGTTTTGATTGACCTGTTGAGACTCAAATAACTTGAAAAAAAATCTAAAGAATATAGCTTCTGATCATACACAGCAAACCTTTGCTTAAATTGATCCACATGATCTCCGTATGTCCCCTTTCCTGAACTATTCTATATATGGGATTTCACTGAGTTTTCACACATCTCAAGATCTGTCATAGAGAGAAGTGAAAATCTGATAAGACCATTTCTTTTGCTAACCCCATTAACTGCTGTTATTTTTGTTAATTTCTTTGAGGTGCTTCAGCTTTGTGTGTTTATCTCCGAAAATGATTCAAAGCAGAAGTTTTACAGAGATGCCAGCTGGAACAGAAAGAAACAAGGAGTAGTAAAAATCTGCTCAGCAAGGGGATGGGGAAGGGAAAACCACTTTTTATTTCCTTTATTGCCACCACAACCATTTCTTTGTCTTATGTTAATTACTGAAATTAGGGAAATCTCTAGAGCATGGGAAATAAGTAGAAAGATTTCTGTTCACTTCAGTATACTCTCAACTTTGGCACATTACTGATCTGCACAGGAGGAAGGATTTATATTGTCAGGAACACATCCCTTCACCAAATCTGCTAATAGTTTGTTAAATGCCACACTGTACAGGCCAGTTGACCT
Source organism: Campylorhamphus procurvoides (assembly GCA_013396655.1). Lineage (NCBI taxonomy): Eukaryota > Metazoa > Chordata > Aves > Passeriformes > Dendrocolaptidae > Campylorhamphus > Campylorhamphus procurvoides. The sequence continues at coordinate 515,575 of WBMV01008144.1, forward strand.
CTGTGCCTTTTTGTCGCCCTGCTGAGGCAGAAGTCATGCCAACAAGGCATAACAAAGGTTGAATACTTGTCTTTGGCATGTAGGCTCTGAGAGGCCCCATGGCCAGAGGGTAGAGTAACCTGAGGAATGTTCTGCTTATTGGGTCATGTCTCATGATCTAATAAATAGCATGCCTGACTTGGATTTCTAGACTTCTATTTCTTTTCCTGTGTCTGTTCTCCACCTGTCTTCCAATGAGGAAGGCAGGTTGTTCTTACTGTCCTGATGTGAGTCTCATTTTTGAAACTTTTTCCATGTTTGCAGCAGAAATGAGGGTTAAGAGCTAAGATCAGTTTAGTTGTGTGAGTCAGTCATCATTTCTGTTTGTGCTGGAGAGATACAGAACTACTATAGGACTCCTTGGTACGGCTTATTGGCTTAGACTTGCCCACTGTGAGCAAGCACTTGTCCCGGTCATGTTTTGTAGATATCAAGAGAAACCCAGCCCAAGTCTGCTCCTAGGTCTATATAATAATACATTGTTCCCAGGGTAAGGTCTGGGGTGAAACTGTAGCCTTTCCTATTCTTATGTGTGAATCATGCGGTGAGGGTTGTTTGCATGGAGTTATAAAAAACCTCTCTGTCCATGTCTTGCTTAATTAACCAACTTAACACAGTGATAGATGAAGTAGAGAGAGCAAAGGAAGGACTGCTGCATAGCAAAGCCTTGACACAAGTCAGCAGGAGTACAGCTATCTGCACAGAGGAAGTCTTGCAAAGGCTGAAAGCATTTGGACTTGGAGTTCTAAGAAATAAAGCTTCATCCCTTAACTCTCTGTGTTTGCTAAGCTTCAGGCTGTCAGTTATTTCCTAATCAAGATGCAGTAATGTAAGAAGCTATCATGGAAAGATGTGGGTGGAAAAGATCCTCTCTTGAATTTCTGCTTCTTTAACATTTCCTCTGTGAAAGCAAATAACACCAACTATTATATTTCAATGTCATTATTAGTGTAGTGATACTGATGTGATTACAGTTCACTGTGAACCAAAGAAAGACTCCCCATGAGAGTGTAACCTATTCCTGACAGCTGCTGAAGGAGTGAAGACAAGAAAAGACAACGGTGACATTTCTCCTGATACAAATTCTTAAATACCAGGAATCAGCATTTTGGGTACTTCTCTGTCTGAACACTGAATCTGTATAAGATATATAATAATTATATACATAATAATTATATTATATATAATAATTTATGTTTAATTACTGTCAATTGAATTTATTTCCAAGAATCTGTCAAATCACATTTTGACATTTTTGCAATTGTGTTTCAATGAATTCCACTATGTCCTTGTGATCTATATGAAAATATAAATCCTTTTTACGTTTTGTTGAATGCCTGCCTCATTATTTCACTTATCACAGAATTATAGAATCACTAAGGCTGGAAAAGATCTCCAAGATCATCCAGTCCAACCTTTGACTGATCACCACTTTGTCAGCTAAACCAAAGCACTAAGTGACACCCCCACACCTTCCTTGGACACTTACAGGGATGGTGACTCCACCATCTCCCTGGGCAGTCTATTCCAATGCTTAACTCTCCTTTCAGTGAGGAAATTCTTCCTAATGTCCAAACTCAGCTTCCTGTGGTGCAGCTGAAGGCCATTTCCTCTTGTTCTGTTGTTAGTCACCTGGAAGAAGAGGCCCTCTGACAGCCCTCTGGCTACAACCTTCTCTTAGGGAGTTGTAGAGAGTAATGAGGTCTCCCCTGAGCCTCCTTTTCTCCAGGCTAAACATCCCCAGCTCCCTCAGCTGCTTCTCATAGGACTTATTACTCCCTCTTATTAACAGGTTGTGAGAAAAATTCCATATCCATTGCCTACTTCATTTCTCCATGGTTTTCAAGACTTACATGCTTCACTATTGTCTATCCCTCCACCTTCTGTTTTCCAGGCAAACCATTTTTGTGTTTAATATCTGTCCATATAGAAGATGGTCCATTTCTTTAGTAATTTTTTCCTTTTTTTGCATTTCTTCTAGCTCCAGTACATATTTTTTGTGATTAGGGATAAAAATTGATGCAGTGTATAAAGTAAAGGAATAATAAGATTATATAGATTAGAATGACAATGCCTTCTGATTTGTTCTTTGTATCTTCTCCTGTAACTCCTCTTGATGAAAGCCGGTTTCTTCTCCCCAATAATAAATGATAGGATGAGAGGAAATGACCTCAAGTTGTGCCAGGAAAGGATTAGATTGATTATTAGGAAAAAAATTCTTCCTTGAAAACTTTGTCAATCATTGGAACAGCCTGCCCAGGAAAGTGGTGGAATCACCATCCCTGGAAGTATTTAGAAGACATGTAAATGTGGTACTTGTGGACATGGTATTAGTTGTGACTTGATAGTGCTGAGTTAAAAGTTGGACTTGATGATCTTAGAGGTATTTTCCAACCTTAATCATTCTATGGCTCTGTTACATGTGACTTTCTGTTTGCTCTTGAGGACTGAGGATGTATTTTCAAAATGTGAGTGTGTTACGAAGAATCTGTTCAACCTGATGCTACCAAAACATACTGTTCTTTTTTTGTAACCTATATGCAGAAATAGAAGGGCATCTCATAAAGCTTTTGTATAATGGCATAGGTGGGATAAACAGTGGTAGCAGCATACAGATCAAAGGGTGGGTGATGAGGTCTTACTAGGTTGACTCTTGGAATCAAGAAGATGTTTCTGGCTGAGAGAACTGGAGGTCACTGAGTACAGTTCCATGGCAAATCTCACATTCCTTGGGTGTGAACATCTCTAAGAAAACCCCATTTTGAGACACATGTAATATGGGTAAGACAGAATCTTCTACTAAGCAAAATGCAACCATTATCTCAGTTGTATATGGGAGACAAAAAATAGTTTAAAGAATAAATATAATTTAAAAATTGGGGGGAAGAATCCCCCAAACCCAGGACTTTTCTTTCAAAATGGTTGTGTTCCAGAAAGCTGTTTGTCTGCAGGTTATGGCTAGTCTTGGAGTGAAGCTCATGGCACCTGTTCAAGATTCCAGGACAGAGGGTGTTGTTCAGAGAGGGATGAAGCTGTCCTTTATCAATACCTCCAGTTCTTTTGGTATAAACAAGCTGATTCCATCTGTGCTGCATCCTGTCATTGCCTGAACGATGCTGAAAGGAAAATCCTATGTCCCACTTATTTCTGCTCTTGACATATGAAGCACCAAGAGATTGAAGGCAGCACATGGTTGCAAGAAAAGAAATTAAGTAATGGCCAAGCATAACACAGCTCTCCCATCTTGCTGACTCCTCCAGGGATGACAGAATCTACAGACCTGAGGGTGACTGTCCTGAAAGTCATGATGATGTGAATTTTAGGTATTATGTTTTGTTCTGGCTATATTGAAAGAGGAAAAAAAAATGGCAGGTGGGGGCTTTTTGTTTCCCAGTTCCAGAACCCCACACTGATGAAAAAGATCACCACACCGTTTTACAAATAGTGGATCTTAGATGAAAAGGTGAGAAAAGCCAGCCTTGTGCTTCTTATGATGTTTCTTATGAAATGTGCTGTTTGTGAAAGCAAACCAGATCCTGCACTGCATCAAAAAGAGTGTGGCCAGTAGGCTGAGGGAGCGGATTCTCTCCTTCCACTCTGCTCTTGTGAGACCCACCTGGAGTACTGTGTACAGTTCTGATGCTCCCAACATAAGAAGGACATGGAACTGTTAAACTATTATAGAGATGCATTTCCCTTTACATTCTAAAGCACTTGTTTTTTATGGTTTTGGCAAGATTGAGGTAAAGCCTGATTTACCAAACTATCGTCTTGGCACCATTTGAGGTTGTGATGAAACGCTGGTGTGTTTTTCACAAAAAAAGCTAAAAAGTTCTCTGTAGCCCAACATTTTAAACCATACTCATGTGGGTATGCCCTTTGCCATTCTGTTTGGAGCAGAGACAGGCATCTCAGATGCACTATATTGCAGGCTATCCCTCACTGAATTCCTCACATTTTCTTTTTCAGGAAAAGGAAAAAAATTCTGGACATTAAGGAAATACTTTTCTTTGTGCAAGTGGACATAAAAGCAGAACATTCTCATGAAAAGTCATCCTTTTCAAGTCCCACCTCCAAATAACCTTCAACTCCCACAGCCTCACTGGTGAGCAGAGGTTGTGCAGCCCCTCCCATGACCGAAGGCAATGTACCTAATGGGCACAGCCAGGCTTGGCACAGAAGACTGATCTCTTTGGATGAACAGCAGCAAATTTACCAGCCTTTTGCACTCCTGTGTTTGCTGACAAGATGAACAGTTCACTGCACTGTTAATCAGGAGCATCCACAACAGGAAACTGTTTTGGCCAGTTCTTCAATCCCCAGACCCATAACTAATGATGTACATCACATCCAGATGAAAGTGGTGTTTTAGAGTTATGTAGAGTGCCTGGCTAGGGCCTGCTTAATGGGGAGAGACTCACGCTGAAGCGCCTGTGCAATAATTCGCCCACATGAGGAAAGTATTCAAGCTGGGGGAGGTATCAGAAGTGAGGTCTCATACTCCTCTGGAATATTTGAATTTTAAAAATAACAGCTCTGTTTCTCTTTCCTGAGAAACATCTTGGCATATGTATGCAAGCAGCTGAAGCCTCAAGGCTATGGCTCCAGAGCTCCTTACCCCACCTCCAGTTGTGTCCCCAATGGGAGGGAATTGCCTGATGAAGCCTAAGGATGATTGAAGCTTAAAAGCACTTAAGGTCCAGGGCAGAGAAAGATTAAAGAGTCCTCTCTTCAGAATTTCCTACTCCTGCCTCAGCTTGGAGAATAGCTTTGGGGAATCAGATTTCATTCTCTCCCCAGCCACTGTGCAGGAAGCTCAAGTGCTTAATTCTGTGTGGCAAGTTAGGTGAGAGCCTGATAAGACTTAGATGTTGAGAAGCTGCCCTTCTTGCTTTTCACTGATGTATCTATTACAGCTTCTCCCCATTTTAGTGTCACAACAAATGATGATCTTTGATTTTCTATGTCGTGAAATAAAGAATTATCATTTTGCAGGAAAAATATTGGCAACCAGAGCTGCTGAGGACTGAGGAGCCTAGTGGTCTGGCAAAATCATCCAGTGAAAGGAAATATGCAGCCAACAGTTCCCCTCTTTTCCCTCCTCTCTGTCATGTTCCATGTTAATAGCAAGAGGCATTGGCTCCTTCTGCTAAACATGAGGAACGCTTTTGTATTGAAGAAAGTTAAGTTCTGGTCTCCTCAACCAAAGTATGGCTTTTACGCATCTAATTATACACTTGTTTGCATCAGTGTGAGTGCATATTTTGATGGCAATGGAGCTATATGTGGGTAATGTAGTCATAAGTGACAGAAGTCAGGCCCGAATTTTGTTCAATCTTCTTCTAAATGGATAAGCAAAACCAACAACACCAAGAACAACAAAACAACCAAAAAACCCCAACAACATATTTTTAAATGTTTTGTCATAGTAAAAGTAACTCCCTGTAGAAGTGTCAGTTCCAATTGGGGTGTTCAGATTTAGGTCTTACATGGCTTCAATCCCTACTGAAGAAATTAGGACTATTGCAAACAAAATGCAGAATACAGGGAGAATATGTTTAGTAGTAATATTAGCAATAATAGTAACTACAAGAATAGCATCTTCAGTTTTAGTAAGGGAGAAATAAACCTCCAGACAACACAGAATTTAAGGTAAAGGAAACTCTACCCTACGTTTTGTTGATGGTAGTATATCACTGTAGGAGGTACTAAGTCTGGCTTTAAAGTGCCTGAAAATACAAGGAAGAACATACATCAGAATCTGCCCTCATTAAAAACTGTGTTACTTCTCTGACTTCAGCAAAAGCAGAATATTGGCTTCTAAAAGCAGATTTTAGCCTCACAGATGACTCTGATCATATACTTGTACAGTGCTATAAATTGCTAATGGGCTTGTGGATTCTGTGAAGCAGGAAGGAATTGGTAGGAAAAGTGCTGTTTTCAAAAGAGCTTCTAAAAGAGGAGGGAAGGGAACATAATCAGGATTTGTCTAGAAATCCAAGGTCACAGGCTGGGAGTAGAACTTTAGCAAATCAGAAGAGAATGAAAAGTTAGAAGGGTGAGAAGTGGTGGCAGACAGAGGAAAGGTTAAAATGATGGTGGAAATGAAAAGGATTTCACAAAATCACGTGGCAAGGACTTCAGATAACCCTTGCTCTCTGGTTAAGCCACTTTTTCTTTGGTCCTCTTCACAATGCTTGGCTGGGACCGTCTCTATTTGTACAAACTTCGGCACAATAGGGACCTGCTCTCTGTTCTCTTATATCTCCAGGCATCTGCATCACACATCTAATTAACAGCAGTAAAAAAATGATACTGTATTGCCTCTTAACCCTCGGCATTCATTTTATTATGTGCTGCATTAAAAAGAACAAAAAAATTAGAAAAAAAGGGAAAAGATTAATAATCTTCAGTCAGAGTGAACGTCCAAAGAGATGACACCATCTGGGTGATTAGTACTTGTTTCATTTGCACGTTGAACTCAGTACTCTTCCAGCACTAATTATTGCATACCCTTTCCTTATACCATGACTTCTGGGGCTGTGTGTGGGATATAAATAGCCAGACTAATGACATGCTCCATGTTGCTCAGGAGACCTCGTGTTAGTTTACAGCATTTCTCTGATTATTACTTTTTTAATAGAGAGAATATAAAATACTGGTCTCACAAGCACGACATGAGAGCCTTAATTTGTTCACATTTTTCTCAGAGCCAGTGCATGATGAAATATTTATATGTTCCTCTCTGACTGCAGCATTTTGAATGTACTGAGTTGTTTATTGTTGTAGTTAGGACTGATGGGGAAAGAAGAGCTTTTGGTAGGAAGATATCCATGTCAAGTGTGAAAGTAAAAAATGGGTATAAACAAGGCAAACATAACTAAGGATGGTGCTAGGGGCCCAACCTGTCCTTTAGAGAATTTAATAATGTGTCAATTGGTGAAACATTTGTAGGGGGAGTTGCAGTTTAACTGCAACAGTTTAACACTGCTTTTAACCGGTCCCAGCAAGGCAAACATAAGGTCATTAAAGTGGCTTGTAATGCCAACTAAAATAATAAGGCTTGTCATCTTGTGAGGGTGTAACACAAACTATCTGGAATGGTCAAAAGAGGAAACAAAGCCACAGCTTTTAGATACCATCTGAAACACAGACACTACTGATGAGATGCCCATCCCTGACTAATCTAAATGCGACCTGGTGACACATAATACTTCTGAGATTTTACCCAAGTGTGTTCCTTTCTAGATGAAAATTTACAATGTACAAAAATCAGTTACTGATGATAAACACACTGAGGCTTGGTGTAGCATTTCCACTGCTGTGATGACATTTTGGTGGGTTAACTCATCCCCCCTGGGGTAAGTTAATAAGCATTGATTGTTATTCACTCCTTGTTTGTATCAGGACTAGTGAAGACTTCTTTCTCCCTGTACAAAGTGTGGGTTTAATAAAGATTTTAAAAACAGTGTCATGGCATGTAAACAAGTGTATAGTCAGGCCTAAAGACTAGACTAGTAATCAGAAGAAGATTTAATATCATTTCTGCTGCTGATTTTTGCTGTAACTCCCTTGCTTGAACGTTGTCTGCCCAATTCAGCACTCACCCTGCTCAGATCTCAGCCCAGTGCCACTCTGAGGTATGTCTGCAAGTCTCTCCAAATATAAATTTAAACCAATGAGAACAACACACTCTTGAAAATCTCTCTTCATGACTTTTGGCCAGAAACTTCCAGTGAATCCTTGCTTTGATATTGCTCACAAGTAGTTGGACAGTCTCAGGAGAGACTGGTACTCTGTAGGATGTCTGCCCAAAGAGATCTGCAAGAGAATCTGAAATATACCTGACCATTGTGCCCAGGAGACACAGACAGTACTGAATAGGTACTGGGGAACAAAACTAAAAGACTGATCATGAATTTTGCACTGCTAAATATTAGGGTGCCGTGTGCCTTAAGTGAAGGAAAGAAAGGAGACGGTCCCAGCCGACGGTGGGGTGAAGGCTAGAACTCTTTATTCATGGGAGCATGGGACTTATATAGGGTCAGGGAGGAGCTTGGAAAGTGGGAGGAGTTTGGGGGCAGAACGCAGCGAATAGGGGAAGGGCTAATAGGGAAGGAGGGTAATACAGATGGGGCATGTCCAGCCTCACATGATGACGCTGGGATTGCATCACCAGCCAGCCAATGGGAAATAGGGAATATACAGCCAATGGGAAACTGGTAACCGGGTAACCACCACCAATCACAATACAGCATACAAATACAAAGGGAATGACTATGTATAAACTATGAATTTGTGAGTTCTGAGGTAATTGTCCGTTTGTGGTATTGATAAACTGTTCATCCTGGTTGTTCTGGCAGCCTTTGAGACAGTGTACTCCGACATTAGGGCAGGATCTTAGCTGTCCATCCTGCCTAATTCATCAGTCTTCAAGTTTTCCAAACCCTATCCTGAAAATTTAATCCTACTGAAAGAAGGTTTAGTTTCTTAGCTGCCTCTTGCAGTTCATAGACACTCAGAACACTGCAGCCCAGTTTGAAATACAGAACTGAACATATGTTTTTGGAGAGGTTTGTTTTAAGGTAGGGTAGGAACTTAGGAAGTCCATGGGGACTTAAAATACTCTGTTAAAGCATTTAAGGTAAAAGTGAGATATGTTCCTCTTCCCCATCCACTCTGCTGTATCCCCACTGACCTTGCTCTGTCGGCTATGAAAATGAAAGGATATTACCATTTTCTGAACTCCTTGGGGTTTCCAGTCCTTTATCTCCACTCGAACTTTCACAGCCACAAAGTCCAAGGACCAAGAAGTGAAGGAAGGAGAGGAAAGTCTTCTTACAACCTTCTCTTAACATCTTGTGCACCCATGCAGTGCCAGCTGGAACCCTGGCCCTCTGTGATTCATAAACTTTCCAATTCTTTTTTTAAAATGCTCTCTTAAATCAAAGAATTTTGTTTCATTGCCTCCTGCTGCATGAAGGTCAAAGCCTAGTGGTGCATACTTCACTGATTCTTTATAAGAGTGCCCTCTTCAAGATCAGTTTCATTTGCCATGTGTCAATGCTTTCCACTCCTGTCTTCATATAATTACAGGAAGGTGACATGAACAACCCCTCTTCACCTTTGGGAATGTCTGAAACTGTCTCTGGATGCCTACAGGTAATTAAGATTTGAGTTGCTGCTCATGTAAAAGGCTTTCTCTGTTCTGATTATTTTTTTTTCCCAAAGATGTCTTAGGTCTGCTGGCTTAGATTTTAGAGCTGGGCATAAAAAAACCAGTGCATTAGAAATGCTAAATGTACCAGATACACTGGATATGAGTATAAATTCTTCAATTTCTTTTTCACAATTTAGCTTGACCTCTAACAAAAGATAAATAATCAAACACACAAAAATTAACTAATATTAGAAAAGAAATGAAATAAACAATTTAAATTGAGGAGAATTGTATGGGCTAACACCACTATAGTGCACTCAGGGGGGAAAGTCAAATAATTATAATGTTATCTCTCTATTCAGAATTTAGGATTTTATGGATTTCACAATGTGTTTAAAAAGCCACATAAAGTCACAGAACAACAGAAGGGTTTAGGTAGGAAAGGACATTAAAGATCATCAAGTTCCAAGGCCCTTTCCATGGACAGGGACACCTTCCACTAGACGAGGTTGCTCAGAGCCCCATCCAACCTGGCCATGTACACTTTCAGGGATGGAGCATTAACAGCTTCTCTGGACAGCCTCTCCGAGTGTCTTATCATCCTCACAATAAAGATAATCTAAATCTATCTTATTCTCATTTAAAACCCATACTCTTTGTTCTAGCCGCTTTTCATGAGGATATGGCAAAACTTCATTGGTTTAGTGAGTCAAAACTAAGGTATTAGGGGAAAAAAATTCTGCTCTTATTTTTAATTTTGTTGCCTGTGATTATAATATTTCAAATAATATGCTAATCTGGGTATTATGTCATGGCATAACACATTAAAATGCTTACTGTAATAAATATAACACATTCTAATATATAGTATACATTATAACACATGTAACACAATCCCAAGGTAGACTTCATTATTTTCAAAATACCTATTTTCTTTTTGCCATGAAGCAGATGTGTGATCAGGAGTTGACAGGAATGTAGGGTAAGAGAGAAGAGATGAGGATGTTTTTACTAAAATGTATAAAATTTTAGTAGGAGAAAATTAGAATATCATGGCCAAATATCAAGAAAACATTGCAATGTATCTTTGGAGCTACACAAAATAGGAAACGTCCCTTTTTCCCTTGCTTGATGATACCATCTGCCTGAATGCCTTTGGCAGGAGAAGAGCTTTTGAAGGAAAGTGCTGGGACATTAAGACTAGATTGGACAAAACCCAAGTAAAGATTCTGTATCAAAAAAGTGATGGACTGAAATATTTTAAAGGCCTTTTCGTTCTCTATGTGCTATTTTGTGACTTTGGATCTTGGAGCTATAGAGCTTAATATTTAATACTAAAATATTTTGAAAAGTGTCATAGAAACAGTATTGCCTTCATATCTTACTGCTCAACACAGGATACCAAAATGGCCAGCTCAATGTAGTGATGCTTTTGCAGGACCTTCTTCTCTCTCTTCACACTAAGTGAGATCCCTGGCACTGAGCAGGGATGAGGAGCAGTTCCACAAGCTGTGTTTGTACCTGTATTTTAAGCCCAGTCTGGGCCAGATAGAGGTTTTTGAGCCCACGACACTCCCGACCAACCACTGATGTTTCTTTATGATGACAGAAACCTCCAGGGTGATAGAAACTTCCAGAAGAGTTATAGATTTGGTAGGAGAAAGAGTGAGGAAATGAAGGACTTGATGGTAGGGAATTTATGTAAATAAGATACTAAAAATTCACATTATATGCAAAGTGGGACTTTGCATAGTATGTAGAGTGTCTCCAGTTTTCACAGCCTACTGCACTGACAGCTGTGTGAGAGAAAGAAGGAGCATGGCCAGTCAGGTGTATTCTCTGATTTGCACATCCAATCCTGGGCAGGACCTGCTTGCACACACAAGATTTGGCTGCAGATAATGCTGTCACTCTTCAATCAAGTGTCATGCTTCTGTTAATCTTACAAACAGCCAATATCAAGACACCCAGCATTCCTGTTCTCCAACATTTTGAATATGGGCTTCTTAAGCCCATTGTAAATGCTGGAAGGAAGAGCTGAGTGACGCTTAAAATCCTTGCAGCAACTATATTTTCTTCATGAAGGGGCAGGCAAGCAATTTCTTAAATTTTATGGAAATCAAGTGGTCACCAATCTTGACATTTTCTTGAAAAATCTGACATGTTGAATATGTAGCAATAATCTGTGATGGAGGACAACTTTATTCATTGCTATCTGCAGGAACTGGGAGGACAGGGCACCCCTTCCACTTTCAGTGTGTCGTGGTTGTATCATCCAGTTCAAGAGACAGGAGTAGAGAATAGGATTGTCAGTGGCAGTGATTTCTATTAAACTGATTGTTTCACTATTTATTGTTGTCAGTGATTGGCACAGCAAGTGCTCACTCACTCACAGCAACCTTCACACTTGGATCAGACCAACAAACCTTCAATACACCACACAGTTTTTTGTAAAGGTAATAACATCTTATTTGGAAGCGTTTCCTTTGCTTTGTGTTTAGGGGTTTTTTTCCTTCATATTATTCAAATCCCTTCACTACTCACATAAAATTATGATTGATTCATTCTTTATTTACTGAAGATATTATCATTGACCCTAGTGACAAGATTTCTTGAGCAGTGAAATCAGGTTTGAGTCAAGCAAGATTTAGTGGCTGTTGGGTACCGAGCATCTTCCTCAACTTCAGTGCTGAGACAGTTAACAAAGATGACTAGAAAAACCAGCAACAAGATTTCCTTGACTTGGGAAAGAATTTTGCAGGGTGCATCAATGCTGACCAAATTTCTGCAGGCAGCTGAGCAGGTTTACCACTGACTTCAGTGGGAGCTGAGCTAAAGCACAGCGGTAACTCCCACTCACAGGGCAATCAGGCTGTTACTGAACTTGACATGAAAGACACTGTCAGGAGCAAGGAGACAGAGCCCACATGTGCCACCTCCAACAGCTCATTCCATGCAGCTCAGTAAACAGCCCTCAGCTGGTAACAGCTGCTCTTTGAGCCTCTTGAAGTGACATTTTTAGGGTACTCCAGCCCAGTGCTTTTTAAGATGTTTGCTCTTAATCAATAGTACCTGCCTGTTCCAAAGACTGAGGGTTTTGAAAGAGGAGCCCGTTCTGTTTTCACAGCAACAACAAATGTGCAATAACACTGTGAGCTGCTTGTGTGTCAGGTGAATGCTGAGAAGGAATTGCAACCCAAGGAACCAGTACAAAGCAGAGGCTCAATCAAAAATGAATCTGGAGGTGTCCTGATCCAAGCAACACAAAGAGAATACTGAAATCAAAATATGCTTAGAGGATAAGTGTCCATCATTACTGATGAATACAGCTATCCTAATTTCATTAACTTCTAAATTATTTTCAGAGCATTGCATTCTCTCTGCAGTTCTCTCCTTTGTCCTCTCTTCCTACTGCTTTCATCTTTTTCATGTGTGTTTGTTTGGGAAAAAAAAAAAAAAGAGGAGGGCTGAGAATAGCTAATGCTGAGCACTGAAAAATATCTTGGAGGGAAAAAGACTTTTCAGATCTGCAGTTGCCCAGATGCTTCCAGTACAGCATTTACCACAGCTGCCTTTTCCCTTCAGAATGGTAAAGAACTAGACCAGTGCAGGAGTTGCAGCCCTTCTTCAAGACGCTTCATAATGCCTCTTTTGTCTCTAGATGCTTCAGTTTTTACTCTTGTAGTTTAACACGTATGGTACTGAACAACTCAAAACCCAAGAAAATATTTTTTCTGAGTAAATTGTCACCAAACATTGGTGAATCTTATTTTGTATTAGAGTAAGAAAAGCAGGATCTCAAAAGAAGAGATGGGCAAAATCCTAGACATCAGTGATTTTGGCATTTTATTTTCCCAAATTTTTAATGTTGGTGGTGCTTGATGACATCTGAGGGTTACTTCCTGATTTTTTTTTCCTAAAAAATACCTGCTAATAGCAGAGACCTAACAGGAAATATAAAAAAGCCTGAAACCCAAACACAAAAGAGTCCCTTGATATCCAATCGTTGCACAATAGGCACAATAGATTGAACTAATCATTTTAGTGACTGATATTAAAGAAGCTACATATTAAAAAGAATGCGAAGGGTTCATTATGTGTCAGTAAGAAATATTAAGTATCCGTGACCCAGTAGAAGAAAAAGATAAATTGAATTTGACATCTGAGTGAAAAGCTTTGGAATAAAAACAATTAGGGCATTAACATAAAGGGATTCAGCATTTTTTCATGTAATTGACCTTTGAAGACCTATCAATCTTACTCTTTTTTTTGGTTTTTTTTAAGATTGCAAACCATCTCTAAGAGCCCATTTCTTAGCCTGACTTTAGTGCAACTATAGCCTCCGAACATTACCCACAACACTTCAGTGCACCTGATTTTCTGTTTCCCAAACTCACAGTTAGATCCCTAAATACCGTCTAGGAACCGTGGTTGTTTGTGCATCATTATGCTGTCTGCTTCACTCCTTCCCACACCCAAATTGGATTAGGTCCATCATCCTTAAAGGCAAGAGATAGAACATGAATCATCCCTTGTACTAACTTTGAGAAAACTGTTAAGTGCTGTGGAGCTTCAGAGGCAGCTTTTAATACATCCATCAGATCATCCTCAAAAACAGCTTGATGTAATGGTTTCCATGGACAGTAAGTGTGATAATGAAACTGCAGATAATGAATAAGAAGATCCTAGTAGGATGTTATAATAATAGAGGGTTTGGGCAGGCACTGTCAATCCTGGTGACACCTATTTATAATGCTTCATTGGTGCAAATGTAGCAAAGCCTAAGGTAGGAGACAAGTTCTTGATGCCTTCTCTGACAGTTTCTTAGTGCATTTCAGTGTTAGCGTAAAACTTAGTGCATTTTGTCATCAAAAGAACTGGATTCAATTTTTTTAGGAGACACTTATGGGGCCAAATAAAATAGTGCTGGTTCCAGTGATTATTGCAAGACATGGACAATATTTGTCCTCTAGAAAGTAGTCAGTCTATGACTTGAAAGTGAACAGGACTTTGCCATAGTGGAAAGGGACTGCAAAGTCAGAAGAGCAAATTATTACTTAAGAAATACCATGAGAGACTGATATTGCCAAGGGATCCCAGCAGAAGTCAAGGGCTCATTTCTCTCCTTTTGTTGATGAGTATTCACTGAAGGGGCAGAGCAGTCTTCACTTTTTCCCTTTGAGCATTTCTATTCAGACTTGCAATTATGCAGATTTCATTCAAGCTAATTACAAATAAAAGTTTCTAATATTTTTGTTAACATTTTCTATTAGTCCACCACCCATACTGGCTTTTCCTCACTCATCTTTCACATTGGCCTTTTTTTCAAGGTGCTTGCTCCTCGGCACAAAGCCGAGTGTCCTTTTCATATTTTAATATTCCAAGTACTCCTACTCTGCATTTTACTGCATCCTCTATAGGAGAGAGACAGCTGAACCACCTTTACATGAGCTCACTTGGACATTTGGGACAGCACAACACAAAACACTGCATAAAGCACATGAACTCCCATCTCTCTTTCAAAACCCATACTTGCTGTATATGTGGGTTTTTTCATTTATTAAATCTCCAATTAATTTATTTAGGTTTGAACTACCTTACTGTATATTTATTTCTCACATCATCTGGTTATGTACAAATCAAATTCTGCCTCTGACACTGTTTATAGAATTAGGTTGAAAAGTCAGCCTTAGCAACTAAGCCTGGTGGGATGGGGTAGCAGTAGTGAAATTATAGTGTTGTGAAGAATTAAGGTTTACTGGACACCCACAGGTCTGTGAGTGACTTTGGATGGCCTGTGAGGACACCTAGGGGAACAGCCAAACAACTGATGTTTATTTTGGACTGAAAACCTTGTCTGGAAGATTCTGCTCCACAGCCAGTCCAAGTCAGAAACTGTTAATAAGGCTGTTAATTGAAATTAGGTCTGAGAAGAGAAGGTGTTAAAGCCCTTTGCCACGATAGAGAAAAAAAATCACCAATCATTCTGTAAACTTTGCATTGACCAAGAGGATAATGCACGCATATACATGTGAGAAAAATATATATTGGGACACTGACTTTTTGCACAGGCAAGTACTGATAGGAAAAGGCAAAATAGTTTTAATCTAAAGGAAGAGAGATTTAGATTAGACTTTAGGAAGAAATTCTTTACTTCGAGGGTGGTGAGACTCTGGAACAGGTTGCTCAGAGAGTCTGTGGGTGCCCCCTCCCTGGAAGTGTTCAAGGTCATGTTGGATGGGGCTCTGAGAAACCTGGCCTAGTGGAAGATGTCCCTGCCTGTGGCAGGGTGATGGATATTGACAATCTTTAAGGTCCCTTCCAACACAAACCATTCTATGATTCTATGTGCCACCAAGGAAAGGAATTGAGGTGGTTACTCCACCATGGCTTATTTTAAATATAATTTACTTCTAAATACATGATGGCAGTATGTCAATATTTAGGAAATGTTGTTATGAATACATACAGTGCATTAGACTGCACCAGGGTGTCCTGGAGGGATCACTGAAATGGTTGCATCTTGAGACCACACCTGACTTAACTCTCCATAATGTATTAAAAAGACAGATGTAGTAATGAGGGAGAAGAAATTATGGTTCAGTGAGGTCTTTAGCTTAATTTCTGAAAAACAAAAACAAGAAGCTTGTTCTAGTGTAGAGATAGAAGGACAAGAACTAGATCTGATGGTGAGGCACTGTTTCCTTAAAAAAAAAAAAAAAAGGTAAAAAAAGAGAAATAATTGTTTTCATTCCAGGAAAAGGCAAATTGTTTCAGTACACCTGATATGAATAATTCACAAATAACCTTATTCACATCAGTAAGAAGATTCATATTGTGCAATCCTATTCATACAGGCAATGGAGCCATTTTAGCCAAAAGTAGCTAAGGTTGGTTCAAAAGTATTTATCAGTGCCAAAGAATAAATCTGAATCACTTGAACCCTGATCCAGTTCCTCAAGTTCAGGAAAATGATCTCCTCTTTCTTTGAAGCTGATCCCTCTGTTAGGTTGTAGTGGCCAAAGGTAATCATTATTTTTCCAAGAAAGAAAGATGATCTTTAACAGTGGTAAAAATGTTTGCATCTGTTTTCTATATCTGATGAATGTAAATTCTTTTTATAAAACTGAAATCTCTGATGACTGACTGTATTTCAAAATGAGATTTTTCAGACTCGCTGGGAGTGTTTTTATTTGTATCCGCACAATAGAAAGTCAGTTTTAGTAGGATAACATTGAAACTCAAAGACAATACATAAATATTTTGGTATCTTAAAACCCCATGGAACAACTATTCCAAAGGAACTCATGTTGTTTGTGAGCCTCTCACTGTTCTTCTCTTTCCACAGTTTTGGAATCATACAAAATACATTTTCAGGCAAAAAATATCTAACCAAGAAACCCCTCAGAAATTTGGAAATGAAAGAAATAAAACCTCAAAGACTGTAAAAGCAAAAATACTAGTGATATGCTGAATCATAGGATTTACAACAGGTGTATGGAGAAAATAGTATAGAATTTACTTTTTTGTTAACTTGTACAATATTTTAATGGAGTTTTAACATGAATTGCCTATGACATTATGCTCAGTGGGTAAAACAAGAAAGTGTTATATCAATGAAAAGGGCCATATTTTGAGTATATAAATGTGAGAATAGTTCATTTTAGATAAGGATATAAACTTCTGTGCTCACGGAACTGATTTTGCTTGCTATAAACAATATGTCTTAAAGACAAAAAATTTCTCTGGATTGCCAGAGAGTATACATTGTGTACAGGCAGGTGCAACCCCACGTCTCACGGCCATTTGCTGCTCTGTGAATTGAGTATCTCCATGATCCAGACAACTTACATAAGTTCTCTTAAACTGCAGCAATGAAATTATTCATAATGACAAAGAAGGGAACTGACCCAGTTTACTTGAAATGAGATTCCCCTCCTTCCCCCCAGCAATAGCTGACACCAGCAAGTTTCACTTCAAACTGGGGTTAAGGAAATTCTTTAAAACAGAAGAACAAACTTACAGAAATAATCATTGCAAATGGGAAACAGCCATTTGTAAGCAAATGACAAGCTTGGTTTTTTTAAAGCTGATATTCTGAAGCTGATTGCAGTCCTCAGTTATTTATATCTAAATGCCTCCACTCTTTAAATAGTGTCCATTTATATTTCAAGTGGCCTACATACACAACGCTGGTGTTACATGGCTGCTCCACATGCATTGTGATTGAATTACTGGAACAAAATACAGGCAGGAGCTGTGACTTCTGGTTCTACATACTTATTGCAGCCTCATAAGGTCAGCAGAGATTAATTGTGAAATCACACAGCTCCATTTGAGGAGGAATATACTGCAGATGACAAGAATAAAGTACCATTCCATATCACTTTTCAAAGATCTGATTGTATTATTCTCCTGAACTTCTTATTTTGTGCAAGTGAATCATGGAATTATAGAATCACAGAATAGTTTGGGTCGGAAGGGAACTTCAGGATCTTCTAGTTCCAATGTCCCCTGCCGTGGGCAGAGATACCTTCCACTAGGCCAGGTTTCTCAGAGTCCCACTTAACCTTGAATCCTTCCAGGGATGGGGCATACGCAGCTTCTCTGGGCAACCTGTGCCCGTGGTTCAGCTTCACATCCTCACAGTAAAAGATTCGTCCTAGTATTTGACCTAAACCTACCATCTTTCAGCTTAAAGCCATTTGGAAACATTAAACTAAAGCAAGGATGTGTTCTCTACTACCACACTGTCTGACTCAGGAGCACAGGAGTTGGGAAATGGCAATGTCCCAATCTCTCTTGTTGACTTTCAGATTGCAAGAGCTTGTTGGGGGAAAAAGTTCTGCATTTGTGAGAAAATTTTTTTGCTCTTTCACCTCAGGTTAGAAACAGCATCTTTGGAAATCCTTGTTATGCCGCTCTGTAGAGGACGGAACTAGGACCTTGGGATGTGGTTAGCCCACGGTTAAAATATTCACTGGTAACAGGGAAAATGTTTGACTGGGACAGAGAATCAAGGTTTCCTTCAGCTGCAGAGATCACAGAGCTCTAATCATCAGTACATTGGATACAGTAAAGTAGGTTTTCTCTCACTGGGAATTTTACCCTGAACACAAAAAAATCTTTTCTGATTAAAATTCAGTTGACACATTTCATCATGAAGTGGTTCAGTTAAGATGGAGTAGCATATTCTAAGGAGAACAATTTCATTAAAATGGCCTAGCCAGATCTCTGTTTGCAACCTTTACGAAAATAACTCCACAACAGGCAGATGTGGGATCATCTGTTTCCTCCATCCCCTGCTGTGTCCTCTTTCTGAAAAGTTACAGTTCAGTACAGTACAGTAGTCCCTCACTGCCAGTCCTATTTTAAGGGCATTATTCAATTTGAATAACTTACAGGATTTGAATTTGCATTCCCATTCTAGAAACTATAAGGAGTGCTTTTGTGACCTCTGCTCTGCTAGAAATACTCTTCCTAAGGCAGCTCCAAGGAGAGTACCTGGTGTATCCACAGCTTCTCCAGATAATTGCCTTTCTGTACCCAGTCTGCTCTCCCAGTTTATAATATTCTCCTTTCACTCCCACAGGTTTTACTCAACCAGTTTGTTTTCCTGTTGTTTCAATTCAAAAGTGTATATGTTTTCTTAAGTAACATAAATTTTCTTAATGATCATCTTGTTTGAGAACAAATATCAGCCTATGTCTTACTCAGAGGTAACACAAGAGTTGTGGATCTATTTTTTTTTCTTTTTTTTTTTTTAAATTAGAATGGTAGGAGGTTGTTTCACTGGTAGATACAATCTGTACCTTTTCCTTCTCCACACATTATCTTCATGGCCATATGCATGGCTCTAATGTGTGTATGGTATATACATCCATTCTGAAAAATGAGCAAGCATTGCAGCCCAAAATAGGGCACCTCACAATTTGAATGGCATTCTCATGGCAAACAAGAAAAAAGAAGATGAACCAGATGGATAATTTCCCATTTTAAAAAGGTGTTTTGTTTGGCTGAGGTGACATTTTTAACTTCAGTAAAGTTTCTATCAGTTACTAAGGGAGACATATGAAAAGGTAATAATACATGTCTATGTAGACTGCTCCATTTGAGCAGGAATATACTGCAGATGACATCAATAAAGAAGGAGATTTTGTGAAAGTGTGACAGGGGCTGATCATGGGGCAACTTGTTGGCTCTAAAGGCTGCCCAGAAATTGAATTTGTAAGGGTTAAGGCCATGCTTCTGTAGCTTGTATGTGCAGGTGACACACCTCTCAGTTGGCGGGTCTGGGAGTCCCCAAGCTCTATAATGAATAATGTATGACATGAATTGCCACTAAGATACAGTGGAAAAATGCTGAGACCACATGATGGAGTCTCCTGCTGGTGCAGCTCACCCTCAAGCTAACCTTGGGGAAACACTTTGAAATGGTAGCTGAATAACAAGGAAACCAGTTTTTGTATGTCAGTGGTGTTTCAGACACCGACTTAGAAACATTTAGAGTTGTTTCTCCGCTCAAACTTTTATATTCCACTAAGAGAGGACTACTGAGGAACACAGCACCTTCAACAAATCGTCACTGTGGTTTGTCAACTTTATTTTCCAAGGAGAAAGCAATTTCTATTTTTCCCTAAACCCCAGGCTCTAAAAACATCACTCTGTCGTAATGACCTAGAAAAAAAATGACTTGTTCACATGAATTGCTAGGTCATTGTTGTCAAAGGTTCAAAAATCAGTTCTCAATTTCCTACAGTGCTGAGCAAAATACTGACAAAAGCTGAAAAAGAGCACACTAGAAAAAGAAAATATGAAGAGCTTCAAGGTCTTTTAGAATATTTTGCATACACCATTACACACGTTATAATTTTCAGAATAAACATCTTTGGACATTATTGGGCAATCCAAAATATTTATGCAGGTTTTTAGGTTAATTTTTAGAAGTAGTGCTAGAAATTTTGACAATTTATGTGCACAAGTCAAGACAACCCCATGAATTTAAACTGATTTAACAATGTCATGAATTACACTTGTTCCCTATATCTTACATATTTAGAATGAGTGTAAGGAAACCTTTCAGGGAAACATAAGATCATGTTGCTGCATTTATCAAGGATTTCTTTAAGTTGGCTCAAAGAGCATAGGAGGTGCTGAATGCAGCTGTTGACAGTTTATCTTGCCGTATTACTATCCAAAAAGCAATTATAGTTCTTAAGCATTTACTGTGTCCTGGTTTGCTCAAGCTTGGAAGCCTAACAAGGGAATAGAATATGCATTAAAAAGGCTGATAGACAAGAAATCCCTTGCAAAAACTGAAGTAGACCTAAAGGATTCTACATATCAACTTTTCCTTGTCTCTCATTTTGAGAAGACTGATTTCATTTAAATTATTTTGAACGGACTCAAAGGTGTGGGAAATTAGTGCAAGAGCAATTTTTAAGAAACTTTTAAAACCAAGGAAATCTAAATTCCAAATAGAAGGTATTCTATGAACTGCAAACTTTTTTGAAGTCAAATCAGGTTGTGATTAATATTTTTTTTTTTACTCAATGTATAATGCAACAGGATTTGTTTGTGCTGCAACTCCTTCTCTCCCAGTGACAAACATGCACTTTTTCTGTTCACAGGCACAATTTGTCCCCCTTTGCTTACACAGTGGGCTCTTGACAGGATAATCCTTTGATGACCACGTTGCACACCAGGCTTTCTCCAACCCTTCTGCCTCCAAGGGTGCACATAAACAAATTGAGATACTTTACACAGCCTTTATTTACTGATGCCATTGCAACTCAATATAAGAAATAAGAAAGAGGTCAGGCAATCACGGCACTTCCCTTCATCTTCTCAAATTCTTTGTCCACACTTTTGTTCATGCTCCCCATCTCCCCTGGCCCTGTGACACATCTCTGTCTTGTTGCTTGGTAACCTCCCAGAACTGCTGTGCACTCCAGCATCAACTGGTCCCTGCTCCCCCTTCCACTTGCTCAAAACACCCAGACACGTCCTAAAATTGGATGAGATTTTCTTCTCTCTGCTTCTGACAGACAAATCAAATTCAGAGGAAATGTGGAAAGCTCTGTCAGAGGGTAAATTCTCAATTAAGGAAAAGAAATAGAGGAAGATACACATTCAGAAACAGTTGATTAACAACATGGGACTTCTATATGTCAATTTTTTGAGATAGTCAATGGAAACCCAGCTACTGTGAAAAAGATAAAAAAGGTTAAAAGAAAAATAAAAGAGGGAAAAAAGAGGACAAAAAAAAAGAAAATAAGAACGGAGAGAGAGAAAGAAATGGTTTATTAGTTGCATAACACCAGTGGCTAGAGATCCAGCTGGATATGAAGACCTAATCACTTAGCCATTACACAACAAAAATAAAGTAGATCTTATCTGGAGAGGCAGCAGCCTAAAAAGATTGACTGAGTGTTTTAAGCCTCAGGATGTCATCTTGCTACAGGACACAATATGTCCCTGTCCTTTTTCAAAATAAATTGTCAACTTCTGATGCATCTTGTGCTTGGTGTTAGTACTCAAATTATTATAGAAAATTATAGATTAGTATATTTATTTTGAGAATAGTTTTGAAAATGCATATTTAAGAGGAAAACTGAAGGATTGAGACACCTGCAGATGAAAGAGGGATTTTAAGTCTCTGAGGAAACTGGGTGTTGAAACTGGACCTTTCAATAGAATGGGGTGCTTTGAGATATCAATCAAATCCAAGCTGGAGGAAAACATAGTTTTGAACTGAGCTGTGGTCTGAAGTCGGCATTTATTGCTGGCTGATACCAGCAATGTCTAGCACAGGTCAGTAAGGAGTTCTACCTTCCTTGCACTCATAAGTTTTTTACACTTCATAGACTGTTTTTAGAACACTTTATGCTTTTTTTCCCTCTCCCTCCTTTTTTCTATATTTTGCAGAAAAATGCACACAGGGAAACACAAAAGTTGGACTGACTTTTATTTTTTGTAAAATAAGAAAAAAAACACAAGGGAGAGGGGAAAGGAAAAGGACAAACAATATGCTTTTTCTAGTCTTTTGATTAAAAGCACTGACAGCAGCTTCACCTGAGGAAAGTTGTATTTTACAAAGCACCTGTCTAAACACCATATGTTTAGAGGCTTTCTCCTTCTAGGATTCTGTATTCTTCTAAAAAAAAGGCTTTGATTGCTTCAAACTGTTCCTATAGCTCATGACACTAATTCTAGTTGGCACTGTGTGAATGTCATTAAAGGTGAGGAGGGACCAAAAGATGCAAGACTATAAAAACAGTCGCCTTTCTTTCAGAGAAATCGAGTGATTCATATCTCATCAATTATTCTTCTCTGGGATTTTTGGCCTGAGTAGAAAATACCTCCTTTTAGGAACATATGGGTGAGTCAAACTGCAATAGGAAGAAAGCACGTATCAGTAATTTAGTTTCAATTGCTCGTTTACATCAATAAAAATATACTGTAAACAATGCAGAGTTGTTTTTTTTAGCAGTGTACCAGAATAGCTGTAGATGTCCACATGAATATACCATGGGGTCTGTCCGACACTTCTCATTTATGCTTTTATTATTTTGCAAGGAACAATACAAGTTTTATTAGATTCTTCTGCACTAACTTAATGGGGAAAAACAAAATCCCAACATCTTCCTTCACCAACAAAATCTGATGTGTGAAGATAAAGTCACTCTGACTGCAGACTGCAATGGGATAAGAATAGATTGCAGCACATATTACTCTCCCAAGTTTCCTGCCATATTTAACAAGTTCCATACTGACAAAAGCAAACATTAATATGGGCTGACAAGCTGGTGGGAAAGAAATTGTATAGCTGCAAATGACATCATGGGTATCTCTGCTCCCTGCAACTCTGATACAATTTTTCATCTGAAGTCTTTTCCTATTATCTGTATAACAAAATGGATTCTACTCACCAAACTAATTCTACAATAAAATCCTCAACAATAAAACTAAATATTTCCCTTCTTGTAAAGGCAGTTTACTTGGCTGGAAAATGGAAGTAAAAAGTAAGCCTTGTGGTATTTGTGGAAGAAATTTTTAAACTAAGGAGAAGTTAATTGCTTTATTCTGTATGTCCTGAAAATGGCATACATTAATTAATTATTGTTTTAAGGACCAGACATGTTGCTTTAATACTCTAGACATAAAAAGTGGCTGCATTAGTTCAGAAAACTGCCTACTTAGTCCCCCATTTTGTTTTCAACCACAGCTGAAAGTGGATGCATAGAAACAAGCATGATCAGAGCAAGCAATTGTGATGTCTCTCTTTTAGCCTGTACAATAACCCCTAATTGACACTTCCCCTAATTTTTCTTTTTTTGTCCATATTCTATGGACATTCCGTATTATATGGTAACAGGCTCAGTATATAAAGCAGGGGAAAAAAGGAAATGGGGATGGAACATTTGGAGTTACAGTGTTTTTCTTCTCAAGCCCCCCTTGCACGTGATGGATCCTGGCCTTCCTGAAGATGGCTGAACACTTACCTGGCCATGGGAAGTGGTGAATGGATTCCCTGGTTTGCTTTGCTTGTGAATGTGGCTTTTGCTTTATCTTTCAAACTGTCCTTATCTCAATCCTTGCTGCAAGGGAGGGATGAAGAGGCTGGGTGGTGTTTTGGTGTTGACTGGGGTTCAACCACAACAATCACTCAAGACTCTGCCAGACAAGGAGTGTCCTGCTCTGTCAGAAAATTCATGATCGTGGTGGAAATTTCACCTGGTAGGCTGCTGATTTGCTTCTGTCTAAATAACCTCTATGATCACAGGAATAAGGGTAACCTGTGCAAATGCATTTTTTAGGGTTTGGAAGATATTTTTACTATTGTTGAGGATATATCCTACTGATAACCCCACCATGGGATAACCCATCTAGTCTTGTCATGCAAATTTACTTACCCTTTCTGAGAGGTAGTACTAAAATGTCAACAAAACTGGTCTGACAATTTTCAAATTAGCCTTCAATCTGTAAGAGCTCATGATTCCCAGTTGCACTCAGATTAAGGATGCATCAGTTGCATCCAAATTCCTAGCAGTCATATTGCTATACTAAATAAGCTTGGTCTTTTTTTCTTTTTTCCACATGAAGAAAGAGACTATTAAGGTAAGAAATTGCATGTTATCTCCCTTGTTCATTTTTTTTTTTACTGTCTTGAATTCATGCACTGAATTTTATACATTTTCAACTTTGATCCAGGCTGTAATTTTAAGATTATATCCTTCAAGCATTCACTATGGTCTTTTGAACTAGAAAAAAATATGAAACTGCTCTGTGTCCTTTAAATAACTTATCTCAGAATATTCATATTTCCTTAATAATATCTTATTCAGTGTATAAAAGAACTATTAAAGTGAGTTTGCTGTAACTGAATGTTAGTTTAATTGCATTTTTTCTCTTTCTGCAAGGTTTACTTCATAGTTCCTATGTGATTACCTTGTTATCTATCTGCATGAAAGAAAATAATGGAAAAACAGAAAGCCAAAAGAATTTTTAGGTCTAACATACCATATTTGCTGTACAAAAAGGTACATTTCATAGAGGTAAAAAGATATATTAGAGCACAATAGAATCACAGTGATTTATGATATACCACCACTGTGCTGAATTCATAGTGGCAGGGTACTGATTTTTAGTATAACTCTCGAGCAAAAATAAGTAAAAGAGCACTTTTATCCATTTATTAGAAGAAAGAACATAATGACATTAAAGTTAGACCTGCATCTAGAAAATAAAAGTAACAATCCTGGGAAGTTATTTTCTGTGTTTCTTAGGTGTAAACATTAGTTCCCATTCCTGAGTCTTTTTCCCATGACCATGACCATTGCGTTGTGCTAAATGCCATTCATTACAAAATCATTCTCCACTTCTCTTCCTCTTCATCAAAAGCCAATTTTGAGCTTTTCTAGGTAATGTAGGTGTTACATTGTACACTGTGATAACCCTTAGGGAAGGCAGCATTTGACAACAGCTGTTGAAAGACAATAGCTAAAATATTTTTCTTTATTTGGAAGAGGAAATTGGCTATTTCCAGCAAAGTAGGGGTACTGCAGACTTTTTAGTGTGACTGTGCTTTGACAGCAGGATTCTAGAAGTGGGCTTTGTATCCAGTTCTGTTCAATACCTTAATCAAAGACATGGTCAGTGGGATTAAGCTCACCCTCAGCAAGCTTGTTGACACAAAGCTGTGTGGAGCGGTCAGCAGGCTGGAAGGGAAGGATGCCATCCACAGGGACCTGAACAGGCTTGACAACTGTGCCCATGTGAACCTCATGAGTAAGGACAAGAGTAAGGTCCTGTGCCTGGGTCGGGGCAACATCTGGTATCAAATATAGGCTGAGGAATGAGGGGATTGAAAGCATCCCTGCTGAGAAGGACTTTGGGGTATGAATGGCCTTTTGGGGTATGAAAGGTGGGACATGAGCTGTCAATGTGCATCTGCAGCCCAGAAAGCCAATTTTGTCCAGGACTGCATCAAAGGAGGCAGGTAGCAGGTGGCAGCAGGTCAAGAGAGATGATTCTGTTTCTCTACTCCATTCTCATGAGACCCCAACTGGCCTTCTGCATCCAGCTCTGCAGTCCTCAGCACAGGAAAGATATGGACCTGTTGGAGCAAGTCCTGAGTGGCCCACAAAGATGATAAGAAGGCTGAAACACCTCCAGTATGAAGACAGATTGAGCAAGTTGAGGATGTTCAGCCTGGAGAAGAGAAGACTTCAGGGAGACCTGAGTGTGACCTTTCAATACTTAAAAGGGCATTGTAAGAAAGATGAGGGCAACCTTTTTAACAAGGCCTGTTGTGATAAGAAAAGGGGTAACAGTTTTAAACTGAAAGAGGGTAGACAGACTAGATATAAGGAAGATACTGTTTTATAATGGCCATGGTAAGACACTGGTACAGGTTGCCCAGGGAGATGGGCCTCATCCCTGGAAACATTCAAGGTCAGGTTAGACAAGGCTGAAAACCTGGTCTGGTTGCAAACATCCCTGCTTATTGCAGTGGAGCTTGACTAGATGACCTTGAATTTTCCTTTCCAACCCAAACTATACTGTGATTCTATCTGCATAATTAAAATCTCACCTGACTTTAGTCAGCAGAACTACATGGCCTCTAGAACAATAATAGACATCAGATAAGAATTTGACTCAATTTTTTTCTTTAAATTCCTTTTAATTAGACTTTTTTCTCTTTTTCATCTTTCAACTTCTTTTTTCTTCTCACACACATATGCTTCCCCTATATGAAAAAAAACCCAACTCATACATTCTAGTCATATTTCCAGTATTCAGCTGGTTTTAAAGTTAAGCAAAACATGTTCAGCCAGCCTTGTGGCCAGGCACTACTGCCCTCCTCCTCACCAAAGTAACGGCTTTCTATTTCAACAACTCATTCCTGACTACAAAACCAGATGGATTGCTCTCTACTACATGAGTGCACATATTCTTGATCAGAAAGTAGCAGTCATTGAATACATCAGGTACAATGACACTGGGGAGGGAATTGTTCTTAATTTTGCCCAGCGAAGCATGTTGAGACACCTGTTTCCTATCCCGAAAATGTTTGCGACGACTGCCAAAGAAGTTAGTGCTGAAACAGCACTATTAAGCCAAGTTATCCTGCTTGGCCACCTGTTGAAAAAGAAACGATGCAGAGGCAATTCAAAACCTCAGCTGGTCCCAGGGAACTTACACATCTCCCTGCTTATGGGGAAATTTTCTTTTCAGTGAAAAAATCTTCTCTTCCAGGAAAAGGAAAGCAGAAAGGGAAAAGTTTATCAAAACTTCCTGTTATGGCAAAAAGTATCCTTTGTTGGGTAAGGTTCACAGAAAATACAGGGAGGGAATCTGAGAACTGGTGTGTTTGAAGGGAATAACGTGAGCCTCAATCCTTCCAGGTCTAAGGAACATGAGCTACATCACAAAAGGGACTCAAAAAGCTTTCTGAATGCAGAGGCTTGTGTATCTTGAGCTTTATCGTATATATTAACTAACTGTCCATTATTTAGCTCAAATGCACGTGTATTGCATCAGAAAAGTTCTACTTCCCACACTGAGAAACACATTGCACGTAGAACATGCACTTAGCACTTACTGTTAAGGTGAGATGAGGTCATTACTGCTGCCAGTTAATATGTTTTCCTCATGAATGGTTGAAAAAGAGAGATTGGTGATACTTGGCTTTGCAGAATTTCACTAAATGCAGCAGTGACATTGAAACTGTGCAACAAAATTAACTTATTGTTGGTCGGCTAACTTAAGATGAAGTTAAAAAAACCCCAGTTTAATGGATTTAAAACTACACAAGTCAACTTGTCTTGTGAAAAACTGGACTCCTTCACAGTGGATTGAAATTTATACCGTAAAACAGATCAATTTGTTTGTCCTTTGCTTTTATTAAAACTTAATGTATTTGTAGTCAGATATTTTCCATTATTTCAAAACTAATGTACTACTAAATTTGCAACTTTTGAATCAATTTAATTCCTTTTATTAAAAAAAGTCTCAAATCTAGTTCACCTCAGGACTTCAATGCATAGCTTTTTCATGAGACCATTATATGCACATCGAGTAAATCAGTTAAGTACTTTCTCTGGCTGGAGAACATATTCTGCCTTAAAAAATGATCCCTGGGCTTTCATACATAGGGTTGTTTATTTTTATACTGCAAATAGCTACTTCTGTTCTGAGTTCTATGAAAAATGATAATTTGGGATCCCAGGCTTCAATTACTACAGCAGGTGCTCGTGTTACATGGGGACCACTATATATAAAAATATAAATCAGTTTAGAAATACCAGTAGCACAACTGGGCATACTTAGAACTTTTCTGATGAATTATCAAAATGTTTTGATAGAGGTTATGGTATTGTAAGACACAAAGACATAGCTGTCACAAGAAACTGCAAGAAACTCAAAACAAAGAGAGAGAAAACATTTTTTTGCACCTGGGGTCAATAAACTAGTAACTCTTCTACTAGAAGCAGTGTGCATGTCTTGTCAAAGAAAACAGGATGTAAGAATTTATCATAGCCTGATTGTGATTATTTTAAACTTCTGATTATTTCTCATCGTGTGATCGTTTCTTGACTATTGCTCAAATCTTCTCTGGAGAGCTCACAGCATAAACAGGCCAAAATAGAAGTATCTTCCACTCATTTTGCAAATTGCACTTTGATGAGAAACTGAATCTCATATGTGTTACTAGGTGTGAGGAAACAAATGCATAGTTAGTTTAAAGAATGCTAAACCCATGCCTTAATAGCAGGTCAAAATTGAACACATCTTAAGACCATGAGCCAAATGGCATTGGTGTGGTGTGTAGCTTTAATTTAGCTATGTTGATTGCATATCTAGAGTACAGAGAGCAAAAACAACAAAGGGGGGAAAAAAATTTCTAAAACCTCCTAACTAATAAGCTCACAGGTAGTAAATAAGAAGCAAAGTAGTAATACAGGAACTTTCACCACACCTCACTAGGAACTCAACTATTAGAAGTATCTTATCACTTTATATGAAGAGTTAATGAGAAAAGTTTTTACAAATCTATTCAAAAGGTGTGTGGATATGGCACTTGGGGATACACTTTAGTGGTGGACAGGATGGTGCTGGGTTAACAGTTGGACTCAATTATCTTAGATGTCTTTTCCAACTTAAATGATCCTATAATTCACAGTACATCTAGTCTGTATAGCAGGGCTTAGTTCCCAGTCATGAAATCTATTGTCTCATGGAATGATCTTAGAAGAAATGTGACAGAAAACTGTTGCTTAAAATATTTTGAGAGGAGATTCGACAGATCTTGAGGAAAAAATATTGTGAAAAATAATGATTCATTTAAAGGGAGATAGAATAGCTGAACAACAAGGCCTCCCAGATCTGTCTTCTCTTATTATAATTATAATAATTAATATAACATATTATCTTGTTATAAATATAGCTTTATTTCAATTTTGCTCCCTTTTTTTTCCTTTTCTTTGATAGATATTTGAAAGATATAAGTATGTAGATTCTTAATGAATACAGGAAATAAATTCTATGGTCAGACAAAGTAAAATGCTTGTATTTTACTACTGTGCTGTGGACAAAGCTGAGTCAGAGAAAGACAAAAATGTCTCAGTTGGTAAACTTGCAAGGGGACCAAATCATAAAGAAGTTTCCATTTAAAAAAGCCAAACAAACACCTTTTAAAAAAGTTTTTCAAAACTAAAAAATGTAAAGGAGGAAAAGAGACATTATGGGAAATACAACAGTGTTCAGGGGCCAAACCCCTCTTCCCTGACCATTCCCTAAACCATCATCACTAATACAAAGCCATCTATGAGCAAGGATAAAAGGGTGGTGGGTGAGTTTGCTACCAGGAATAAGATGAGAAATTAATTGGACTGGCTGGAATTTCCAGCTGTCAATAATAAGAACATTTCTGATTTGTTCCTTTGTCACTTCTAAGGCAGAATTGTGAAGAGCCAGGCTCAGCATGTCTATCGAGCAGGTCCTTGTTTTGGCACTCAATGGTCATTGATGGAGTTCTCAGAAACACTGAACATGATATTGACTGGCCACTTCTGCTGATGAACCGACCTTAGCCTTTAGTGTCAGCCAGTTCAATAGCCAAAATGAGACTGGTTCCATCAAGTCTCTTATTAGAATAGAACAGTTGTCTGGTTATTTTCTTTTTTTTTTTCAAACTGTGAAAGACTGTCAGTGCACAGGAAAGTGAACACTTTGTTACAATGATTGTAGAATCCCAAAAAATTAGGGGCTAATGTTACTTCTCAAACACTGATAGCTGGATGGCTGAGGAGCCAACAAGGATTGCTTGAAATAACAGACAAGAATTGTTGGGAACAAGCAGCGATTCTTGGTAATAACAAGCTGAGGGAAAGAACATGTAGCTGGAGAAGGGGCCGTGCAGAAATAGGGCAGCACTTCTGCAGGACAAAAATCCTTGTTGTAGTTCCTGGAGATAAGTGCAGTACAAGAGCAGGAATAAGGCTGAGAAGTAAGCAGGGACTGTAGGGGAGATCAAAACCACCCAAGGTCCCAGTGTCTCCCAGTCCATTTCCAGAAAGTCTGAAAGAATAGGCAGTCCATCAGAATTGATTTGCATAGGAAATGAGAAACTTCTCTTCAAGTCAAGGAAAACCCGTCTACAAAAAGGCACCTCCACTGAGCCCATGTCTGTGCCTCAGGATTCTGGACATTCCATTGGCTGGACTGATGTTGGAACAAGCTGATTTCTTTTTCACTCACTCTTCCTTCCTTCCTTCCTTCCTTCCTTCCTTCCTTCTTCCTTCCCTCCCTCCCTTCCTTCCCTTTTCATTTTCATTTTATACCTTTATCCAAAACCCAATGCTGTGAGTTTCTACAGTAGGTCATGGACTAACCCACTTTCCATGCCAAGTCTGTAATTTACTCATAAAACTTTGTGAGCTTTTGTGGACCCTCTGACTATTGTCATTCCTTATACCATGAGCATTTATGAATCTTGGGTGCTCCCTTCTCCTTAAGAGTAGGACATCACAATGATAAAGAAGTGAGCTCAAGTCACTGGCAATTTTTACAGATGCTGTGCCCTCTGCCCTTGACATTTGAGAAAAGGATTGGTGAGAAGGTCCTCACAGGAAAAAATGAGCCTAAAAATCCGAATATCTCAAGAGGAAGAGGGAAGAAAGTTAGTGCTGGATTGATTTGAATTTGAAATACTGAATAAGAAAAGGAAAAAAAATAAAACAAAACCCAAAAAACAAAACAACAGCAGAAAAACCCACAAAACCACACCATCTCTGGGAATGACTGTAGGCAGCTAAGTCAGCTGAGAGTGGAGTCAATTTACATCATCTTTAATTGGCTACTCTGGTGCAAGGTGGGTTTCACTATCCTGTAAAGATCTGAAATGCAAATATCACATGGAGTTAATGATTGTTATTTCATATCTCTCATTACAGACATCTTAAAGCATGCTCCCTAATTGTTTGCTTTTTATTCTTTTAATAAAGACTGTAACTTCTAATAGGAAATACTTCATTTTCAGTTTCACAATGCTTATTTAGAGTGTCATGCATAGCTTAAAGAATTGCAAGATATCAGTATGTGATAATACAGTCCCAGAACTGCTACAGACAAGCAGGAATTTTATTTTGTCATGGTTATTAGGTCTCATTGAACATATGGGACAGTAACACAGACCATCCTTCCCAATGACTAGTGAAGGCCATGGTTGCTATATCATCTCAAAATGGTCACCAGGTAAATAAATCTTTGATTAATACTGTTTAGACCTTAACGGTTTATAATTACAAGATTATAATACTTTATATGCATTTATCATCACTACAAGAGAGCTAAAATGAGAACTAAGGCTATACTTGCAATACATGCAGCCTGTGATGAGTATTCTGAATCTGTGCCACTCACTGGAATTTCTCATACCATTGGAGGCCCATAATAATTTAGAAGGAGTGTTGAAAGTAGGTGAAAACTATCATTATTCTTCCAAACACACATGCATATACATTCCTGCAGTTGGTGGAAGTGTCACTGCCAGCTGGTGGGTGAAACTGGGAGATGACCCCTGATGGCTGTTAGAGTGTAATTAGAGCACTCTTAATTATAACAGCAAAATTAACACTTTTGTAAAGCAATAACATTTTGATTATGAACATACTAAGTATTTTATTTATGTATCATTATCCCTGACCTGTAACTATCAAGCTGTAGAAGCATTTCAGATACTTTTCGTTTGAAAAATTGGAAACTCTGCCATACAATTGATCTATAGCTCTCTGAATCCTGAGTATTTTGTTGGAGGGGAGTGTTTGTTGTTGCTTCTATACCAAGTGTATATATCTGTAACTCCTCGGAATCAATGAAGTACTTTATTACATTGGATGAGTTTTTCAGACAGTAAAACTTTATAGTTAGTTCTTTCTCCTACAATCAATTGAACTTCAGTCACTACAGTCTAGGGGGGAGAATCACAGAATTATACAGTCATATCTTGAGCTGGAAGGGACCCACAAGGGTCATTGAGTACAGCTCCCTGCTCCTTACAAGACTACCTAAACCAAAACTATATGACTAAAAGCACTGTCCAGACACACTTTCAACCCTAGGAATCTTGGTGACCTGAGGAGCCAGTCACTGACCATCCTCTCAGTGAAGCACCTTTTCGCAATGTCCAGTCTGATGCAGCTTCATTTCTTTTCCTTGTATCCTATCTCTGNATGTAGTGGAAAGAGTAGTAACCTCTCCTCTCCTCTCCTCTCCTCTCCTCTCCTCTCCCCTCCTTGCACCCACACTAGATGACTCAAGTCCCCTTGCAGTAGCCTTATAGGGTATAACTCTGCTGTCCAAACAGAAGTGTTGGTGGTGTTTGGGAATCCTAACATATGCATGACATCTTTGTAGCAGATGGGATACAAAACCTGCAGGATACCAGGGTCCTTCTGAAGAAACAGATGGGATATTTGAGTGCGGTGCTGCGGTTGTAGCACTGATCTCCTAAGGAACACCCAGCCAGAAGACACCAAAAGAGCACACATCTAAGTATATGTAATACAGTAAACAACCAAGGTCAGCAGTTCCTGGTGAAATGAATTATTCAACTCTCCCAACCATGGTGAAAATAATGTGCTTGATTTTCAGTGGGAAAAAAAGCTACCTGTTCCATCTCCTCCAGCTTTCCTGGTGTATGAGCTCACTCAGCTGCTCACTCACCCCAGATACCTTCTTGAGCTGCTCTCAGACCATGTTTGCTGTGCTGATATGCAGACAGGTTGATTTCCAAAACCAGGGTGCTAGGTTAGCCAGGGCTCAAATCCAAGGCAAGTCATGTTTTTGCTTGCAACAGATGGTTCAAAATTTCAGAAGTAAGATCTCAGAAAACTGTGCTTTTGAGAAGTTCTCTCAAGGTTTCTTTGCAGTAACTGCTCACAAGTGAATGCAGAGTATATCCCACTTTCTAAACCTGACACAGTTTCTTTTATTCTCAAAAAGGAATACAGTTGGAATAAGAAATCAGAATTCTGCATTCTGACCAGCTACAGCTTGCGAATAAGTGACATTAAATGTACCAGGCCACAAACCATTGTGATTGGTGCATCTATGCAAGTTGTGTAATTATTAAGGCCTAGCTTATTAAGCACATGTGGAAATTGGCTGAATTGCTAGATTTGGTAAAAAATTACATGCTACATTTAATCAGCCCTCCTTTAAGGAACAAATGTCATTAAACACCACTTAATTAGCTGTTCCTACATTCCCACTGTGTGAAAAATTGTATCCTTGATGACTACAAAACATTTTTAAGGTCAAATGTAGTGAATAAAAATATCATTGAATGCCCTCTGGTAACAGCCTACATAAAAGTGCAGCTCATTTGCATTAATTGAAAAGATTAGCTCTGTATCACAGTTAATCAGAATCTGATGTCTGTACTGTACAGATGGAGAAGATCTTCTATACTTAAGCTTTTTTTTATTTTTTTTGTTGTTTATAAGTATGTTAATTTGTCATGGTGGATAGATATGAAAATATCTCCTTGCTCTATTAATTTTGGATCCCTGCTTTCTATTACACCAGCATGCCACATTTGGAGAGAGGAGAAATGGACAGTAAAAACACAGGACTTTGTAATTTTGAAAAAAAAAGTAATTTTTCTCTTTCTTTCTCTTTTTTTTTTTTTCCCCTCTCGGTGACTAAAATGATTTCTCCCTGAGTCTACATGATGTCAGATATCCATCTCACTCTTTCTGATTCACTCACTAAAGCCTTTCCTGTCTATTTACTTCCTCCTTGCTTCTCTCTGCCGCTATGCAAAGTGCTGTGCTGTGTGCCTGAGACTCCAGCCTGATTATTTCACTGAAATCTCTGAGTTATTTCTCCTTACAAAGGTATGATGAGCCAGATTTTTGGCAAGCTCCAGTGAAACAGTCAAATAATGTGAATTACTAATATCACCCACTGATGTATAAAACAAAAGAGAGAAGAAAAAGATGAGCTACAAGGATAAGGGTTTATTTTTNTTTCAACCCTAGGAATCTTGGTGACCTGAGGAGCCAGTCACTGACCATCCTCTCAGTGAAGCACCTTTTCGCAATGTCCAGTCTGATGCAGCTTCATTTCTTTTCCTTGTATCCTATCTCTGGTCACCAGATGGAGGAGATCAGGATCTCCTGTTCTGCTGCCTTCCTTGAGGAATGTGTAAACGGTGATGTCATCTTCACACCCTCTCCCCTCCCCTCCCCTCCCNGACATCTTTGTAGCAGATGGGATACAAAACCTGCAGGATACCAGGGTCCTTCTGAAGAAACAGATGGGATATTTGAGTGCGGTGCTGCGGTTGTAGCACTGATCTCCTAAGGAACACCCAGCCAGAAGACACCAAAAGAGCACACATCTAAGTATATGTAATACAGTAAACAACCAAGGTCAGCAGTTCCTGGTGAAATGAATTATTCAACTCTCCCAACCATGGTGAAAATAATGTGCTTGATTTTCAGTGGGAAAAAAAGCTACCTGTTCCATCTCCTCCAGCTTTCCTGGTGTATGAGCTCACTCAGCTGCTCACTCACCCCAGATACCTTCTTGAGCTGCTCTCAGACCATGTTTGCTGTGCTGATATGCAGACAGGTTGATTTCCAAAACCAGGGTGCTAGGTTAGCCAGGGCTCAAATCCAAGGCAAGTCATGTTTTTGCTTGCAACAGATGGTTCAAAATTTCAGAAGTAAGATCTCAGAAAACTGTGCTTTTGAAAAGTTCTCTCAAGGTTTCTTTGCAGTAACTGCTCACAAGTGAATGCAGAGTATATCCCACTTTCTAAACCTGACACAGTTTCTTTTATTCTCAAAAAGGAATACAGTTGGAATAAGAAATCAGAATTCTGCATTCTGACCAGCTACAGCTTGCGAATAAGTGACATTAAATGTACCAGGCCACAAACCATTGTGATTGGTGCATCTATGCAAGTTGTGTAATTATTAAGGCCTAGCTTATTAAGCACATGTGGAAATTGGCTGAATTGCTAGATTTGGTAAAAAATTACATGCTACATTTAATCAGCCCTCCTTTAAGGAACAAATGTCATTAAACACCACTTAATTAGCTGTTCCTACATTCCCACTGTGTGAAAAATTGTATCCTTGATGACTACAAAACATTTTTAAGGTCAAATGTAGTGAATAAAAATATCATTGAATGCCCTCTGGTAACAGCCTACATAAAAGTGCAGCTCATTTGCATTAATTGAAAAGATTAGCTCTGTATCACAGTTAATCAGAATCTGATGTCTGTACTGTACAGATGGAGAAGATCTTCTATACTTAAGCTTTTTTTTATTTTTTTTTGTTGTTTATAAGTATGTTAATTTGTCACGGTGGATAGATATGAAAATATCTCCTTGCTCTATTAATTTTGGATCCCTGCTTTCTATTACACCAGCATGCCACATTTGGAGAGAGGAGAAATGGACAGTAAAAACACAGGACTTTGTAATTTTGAAAAAAAAAGTAATTTTTCTCTTTCTTTCTCTTTTTTTTTTTTTCCCCTCTCGGTGACTAAAATGATTTCTCCCTGAGTCTACATGATGTCAGATATCCATCTCACTCTTTCTGATTCACTCACTAAAGCCTTTCCTGTCTATTTACTTCCTCCTTGCTTCTCTCTGCCGCTATGCAAAGTGCTGTGCTGTGTGCCTGAGACTCCAGCCTGATTATTTCACTGAAATCTCTGAGTTATTTCTCCTTACAAAGGTATGATGAGCCAGATTTTTGGCAAGCTCCAGTGAAACAGTCAAATAATGTGAATTACTAATATCACCCACTGATGTATAAAACAAAAGAGAGAAGAAAAAGATGAGCTACAAGGATAAGGGTTTATTTTTAGATAGGGAGCTGTGGCAGGTGCTGTGGTTTGTGGCAAAGATTTCATCTGCTTTCTAAGCAAACTGTGGGGGGGATGTCAGCACGATCCCTGGAAAGAACAGCAGCATAGACCCTAGCAGGTTTGCAGACAGTCAGATTTCCTTAGCGAGTAAGAATGAGTTCAGCATTACCTGAAAAATGTACTGATCCAAGGTTTCACTGTGACATTTGGTTTCACAGGACGCATACACAAGACCATTTTTCTCCGGGATCTATTCCTTGAGACATAACCACCAGGACAGTGAGCTTGCCAGGGATATTTAATGGAAGAGTTCTCCCTGATGGCAGATGCTCAGTGATTTTATTTCTCTCTTGAGCTAGGAATGGATGAAAATGTGGGAAGAATTATTTTATTCCACCTTATTGTCTCTTGTATTTTGGGATTCTAGGAGAACTTTCCTAAACTTTGGTACAAAACTAAAAACAACCTCCTAAAAAACCCACACCCCGCAGCCTTACTTACACTTTACAACACCCCTAGGGTTTGGGACATTTGAGGTTACATTGGTAGGTAAGACTCTAGTAACTGGTTTGTAGGCTGGAGCAGGGATTGTACCAATATGGATCAACATCAGGAAACCTCATGCAGCTTTCCCCAAAGGGTTCTGCCTCTTCTCTTTCCATCTCTTTCTCTACCCAATCAAGGAAGCAAGCCTTGTTTTGCTTCTGTTTAATTGACTGAAAATGTGTGCTACTGAATAAATATCTGAGAAGATCATGTGAAGAGACCATTTCGTATTTTCAGGGCATCCCTGGATCTTTTTTTAAAAAATTGTGACATCAGAGTGATACTTGGTATCTGGGGAACACACTGAGCATTTTGTCGTGGTATACAAGTGGTATATGCCTCTCATGGGATCTTCAAATAATGGTTTTGTGTCACAGTTTCCATTTCTCCTCTTGTAGCTTTTCATAATTTCTTACTTTTTAGCAAACTTAAAGGTTACAGATTAAGTAATCAGAATACTCAGTTTTAAAGCCCCTGAACCACAGGAACAGGTTTCCTATTCATGTGGTTGATGCCTTAAGTCAATAAGTGTTTAAGAGACATATAAAAAAATGCCCTTAATTGTTTTAACTTGGTCATGATCTTACCCTGAATTGGTCAGGTAGTTGAACTGAATGGTCGCTGTAGGTCCCTTCCAACCAAAATATTCT
Organism: Campylorhamphus procurvoides; assembly: GCA_013396655.1. Classification (NCBI taxonomy): domain Eukaryota; kingdom Metazoa; phylum Chordata; class Aves; order Passeriformes; family Dendrocolaptidae; genus Campylorhamphus; species Campylorhamphus procurvoides. Next base: position 552,865 of record WBMV01008144.1, read on the forward strand.
ATTCTATTCTATTCTATTCTATTCTATTCTATTCTATTCTATTCTATTCTATTCTATTCTATTCTATTCTATTCTATTCTATTCCAGTGTGTGAATTGAATCACAATCTTTGGAAGAGGAACAATAACAAAAAATGAGCAGCTATCAAAAAAAACCCCAAAAAACTAAAAAAAAAAAAAAACCAACCAACCAACCAACCAACCAACCAAAAAAATCCCAAAAATGCCAGCCAACCAAGCAAAATACCCACAAAAAAACCAAACCAAAAATCACCAAGTATTTTCTTTGGAAGTTCAGAACTCAGAATTAAATAAACCACAGTAAACCCTGCATTACAATTTTTTTTTTAATTAAGTAGCTCCCAGTGGATAGAAGTTTCTTTTTCAGTTGCTTTCCTATTTTCTTATAATTGCACAACTTTCTTACAAACATGTAATACAAAAATAAACTGCACAGGGTTTCTTTTCAAAGGCAGAATATTCAGTACTCATAGTTCTGTTGAGAGCTAAAAAACAATGTTCTTTTTAGATTTAGAAGTAAAATCTTATACTTAAAGTGATAAAAAAGAAATGTATTCCTAAAGTGGAGTTGTAGGGGTTGAATGGTGGAAAAGAAATACTGTGAGGACATTCTTTATATGTTACATTAGAATAAATCTTATAAATATATGTTTTTTTTAGCAAAGTTGAAGGATGGTGTAAGGAAAGACAAAACATTAATAAGTATGTGAAGAGAGACCACACTCTTCTTTCCCACTGGGGAAGTGTCCCAGGCACATTTTTGCCAAGCAGGCAAGTTGATCCCAAATGCTCTTCATTTTCGTACAGGGCAAAGGTCTGACCCCCGAGTCCTTGTTATCTGCTGAGCTCTTCTGAAGTTAGCAAATTCCTTTAAGCATGTCTTTGGTACCATTCTGTTAAAATTCCCCAAAGACTACAACAGGGTTGTTTCTAACTAATCTCTTAAAAATAACTAAGAACAAACTCTGTGAAGTTGAATCTCAACAAATTTCTCTTTCCACAGCAAAATGCCTTCAAACTGTCTCCTTGGTCTCATGATGATGAACCTTTGAATATAATGAAAAAAATACTTGAAGTCAAAATATTTTGAGGCTTAATAGTGAAATTATTTGTGGCATGAACTCTTCCTGGGTTATCTATTTTTGTTTTATGTTTCTTCTCTCTTTTCTAATGGCATCTCTTTTTTCCTGGCATATGTAGGTATTGAAAGCTTAGCTTGGATATTACAAGAAAAAATAACCTTCATGCAGTAAGTTCCTTTTTTCTTATTTTTGTAACCTTGTAGGCTGTGTTTGCATCTTTACTACTATAAATATGTTTAAAATCAGAGATTACCTCAAAAAACTCTGCTCCAGTCTGCTCTGTGAACCCATTATTTTGTTGCACATTACCAAAATACTGCAGAAAAATTAATTTTATGTAGTTTATGCATAAAATAGGTAACATGATATGATTGCTAATGATTTCATATACATACACAAGCATGTATGCATACAATATTGGATCTTATTCATATGGCAGTGTTTGCCTGATTAAAATCATTACAATTTTTCTGATATTTTGGCAGTTTTCTCTCAAAACAGGTTTTCACTGGAAATACTTAATTTTAAAGTTCACAGCTTCCTTAATCAAATAAGAATGTTTTGTAGAATTAATTTTCACTATTGCCTTTGTTTTAGTCAATCTATTGACTTTCCTTTCATGGAATTTAGTTAAAGGAAATGTTCCTTCATGTCCAGTCAGAAACTTTCATCACTGGGCTGTCTCTGGTTTCCCAGCATTAGCTTACACTGTCAGGCTCTCGTTTATTAAGAGCACAGACAAGGAACTGCTGTTGCAGGTACTTTATGAACACAGAGAAAAAGTGTTCTACAAAGGCAGGCATGAATTTAGAGTATTTTGTCTGTGGTCCTCAGCAGACTAGCAAGTGGATATGCATCAAATATTCCCATTCCTATGAACTTCCATCTCTCTTCATCATGATTACAGTGTATTAACATAACATGCAGGAAACTCTACGCTGATATTGTTATTTTTGTACAAGTTACACTACAGCCTTCACTATAAATGTGGTAGCTCTATTCCCTTTCTAGAGATCTCTCAATCTCCTTCAACTGTTAACTTCATATATTTATTTTTTAGAAAAGATGAGACAGAACATGTAAATGATTTAAGGTTCACACAATCCTCTGTTAGGTGTTCATATGTCTGTGTATCACTGTGATCTGGAGCCAAACCCTCTACTGGTAAAGCTGGATCTGTTCACTGAAACTTATAAACATCAGATGTGATTGAAGTGAAGCATTTGAAATTCATTGATCATTTATGTTATACTCTTCAGTCTGAGCAGACTATGCCTGGCAAAGAACACAGGGGAAAAACAACATGTTATATTTGGTCACTCTGTACGTGTAAATAGCTAAAGCATCCATGGAGACTCGCAGTCTGTATCTGGAAGATGCATTTGGGAATCTTGCAACCTGTCCCCAGCAGCTGAAACTCCAGATTTAAGAACAAATGCAGCAAGAATATATATTCTCTTTTTACTACTTGGGAGCATATGCTGTAGGTACCAAGATATGATTTCATTTGGTTACACAAGTATTTAAAGAACAATGTTTCCAAGACATGGTGCTTTACTCACAGCAGAGGCAAAGCAAAACAATTCAAAGAAATCCCTTTTGCAGTGAATTCCTGATCCCCTCTATCCAGAAATGTGGAATAATATGAGCATGAATTTTTTGAAAAAAATCTACAAATAAACACATTCATATTCATCTTCTGCCTGGCTGCTGAATCCATCGTCTCACCCAGGATGTCTCCTGGTAAAGGAAGTGACCTGCACATTTCCCTGCACATTCTGTGCCAGAATAAGGTATCATTTGTCTGGTTTTGACTTTAAGACTTCTGGAAGCCCTTTACTTTGATTGATGCTGATGAGCTACCATATGAACCATAGCACTGAACAGGACTTTGAGACTTCAGAAAATAATGTTTTGTCACGTCGCTCCAGGACATTTTGTTTTGAAAAATATAGAAGACACAAAATAAAGTCAAGCCTATTTGTGTCCCAGTACCAAGAAAGTGACCTTCTATCACATTACTCTGGCAGGCTAGCAGGTATCACCAAACTTGTGTAATGAATTTTTCCTATCATAATCAAACTAATCCTCCTTTTCAATGCTGTTCCTGTGCTATTTGGGGGGATAGTCACTGCATGCTCATTTTGTAAAAAATCTTTTTTGTGGTGGCAAACAGCTGATTTATCTTCCTTTTATTTTAAGGGCTGCAGTAGACTTGAAGGCTGATTTATTTTGTCTGTATTAATATGGGCAGCATCCCTTGTTCTAATGATTAAGTATTCATGTCTGGATAAAAATTACTTTCTTTGCTGTAGATAATAACAGATTATTTTTCACTCCCGCTATATGTGAATTATGAAAGATACTTATTTCTTTAATCTCCAGCATATCTTGCTATGAAAGAGCTTATGTATTTAATTCTCCTGGTTCAGGGGAGAAGTGATCTTTTAAGACAAACTAGTATGAATGTACAGCTCCTTTTTTCTTTTCAAGCATACTGTAGGAGGAAAACAGAACATTTCTTTTGCCTCATTTTCTTAAAAGTTAAATTCAAGTGGATACACAAAAGTATTTGGAAGTCACTGAAAACCCCAAAATATCCATTTACTCAGCCAGAATATTTCATTCTGTTATGTTCAGTATCCAGCCCTTCAGCCAGGAGATGAATCTTCCCTTCCCTGAGCTGTTCAGAGAGCTCGCCTTGTCAACGGGCTCTGAACTAGACTTCAGAAAGATGGGACTTCAATTCTACACTGAACTATGTGGAAACTCTGTAGCTTTGAATACTTTTTGTCCTGGTTTCAGCTGGGATAGAGTAATTTTTCTTCTGAATTCTGGAAACAAGCACAACAACTGTGAAAACAAATAAATCAACATTGTGATCATCAACTATAAAATCAACACAAGTCTCTATAACTAGTTAACATGTAGAAATATGGGTAAGAACTTTCCCCTGTCATGTGAAGAAATTTTCTACTGCTCCTTTAGATGAGGAGTGTTGAATTTAGTAACCAAGCTGACTTGGACTCATTTGATTGTAACAATTGAAACTAGAAGTGACTCAAGTATAGGTACCTCTGCTGTAGTCAGGTATGTTTAATCAGGTGAACTTCACCTGCAGTTAAGGGCTGGATAGATGGCTGGATGCCAGCTCAATATATTGCTTTTAGAAACTGTTTTTCCTCAGTAACAGCTAATAAAATCTGCTTCTTCTGCTTTGATTCTCTCTATAACATATCTCACATAGGCAGGCAGAATTGCTACTCTTTTGCCTACCTGAAACATTGCATGCATTTCAGCCTACCCACTCCAGTGCAGTGTGTGCTGTTGCATAAGGATATATTTACATCATCCGTGTATGTTTGGTCAAGTATCTTCCTTCATTTTGTTGCCACATCTTCTTCCATCTTTTTGCCATGTCTGGTAACTAAGATGACATCATCCACACATTTTAAAAGCAAATAGACTCTTTGCACAGACAACAATAGCCACCTTAAATTCATTGCTTTCTCTTCAAATTAGAGTTTTTTCCATTGGGCACCAGATGTAGCTAATCTTAATATGGCCTACTGGTTCACAAATTGAAAAAAGGTTGTTATGGAGTGCAAACACTGCTGGTAACACACTGCTATATTAAACTTCCAGATGTCAGCTTTGACAGAGGAAGCCATCAACAATTCATGACATTATAAAAATATTTTTCTTGCTGATCCATTTATGATAAAGTATTATGTTGCCCTCTTGACAAGTAATGCAATATCATGTAAAGCATAAATAAATCAAAAATACAGATGTACTTACTTGAATTATGATGGTCACTAATGGCATTTTGGGGAGAAAAAGTGCATTCAAAGTCTGACTAATGTCTTTTGTTACTTCTGCCCAGTGTTTCTGAGAAGGTCTGAAGTCCACAGTAGCAGAGCTGAGCTTCAAGGGAGCACGTGTTTGCTCTTGTTGGGTAATTCAGCTAGAGACCCTCTCCCACATATTGTGCTTCTTTTATTAAAGGGACTAATAGAAATTCTGGTATAACAAGACCACTGACCCTCCTCTGACAATTAAATTCAGAGCTTGCCAGGGTGAGAGGGAAGGGGACCATCCAGATTCTCTGGTTCTGAAAGTACAGCAGCCCACGCATCTAAACTCAGCTTGGTTCCTTAGCATGGCAATCTCTCCCAGGGAGATGTTAGTGGTGATGCTGCTCAAAACCTTATCCACCACAATTTATTCCAAATCAATTTTTCTTTTCCAGTTTAAAGGAGTGTATATACTAGATGAACAGATCTATCTTTAAACAAATGTAACCTTCTAAAACGAAGTTGTTAACAGATCACCAGCATTTTTCTGGTGCTATTTGCTTTTAGGTGGGTACCCGTAATTAGAACAGAAATCTTTTTTAGGACTAATCTGTTCCATAAGAAATGAAAAGGTCCAGTTAGAAAATGATGAATATTTCTTGAGAACAGAGTAGAAAGAGTTTTGAGTTGTAATATTTAAACTTGGTGATTCATGATCGCATAATACGTAAACTGCATAAAATGTACTCATCTTTTGAACTTATTGTTTTGCTAAACATCTAAAGCATCTAAAATGATGGATTCAAACATCTTTATAATCTACTAGTTTATTATAATCTCTGCTCAGAGCTCTGGAAGTACTATTATCTCATTGACTTATTTATTATTATGTGTAATGTATTAAAAGGGAGGTGTTCCATTGACCTTAAGCTCTGAAAAAGTAATATGTGAGAGTGAAAAAGCAATAGTTTAAATTAATTATAGACCTAGACATGATGAAGGACTCTCTGCCAGTGTATATTGGCATAGTCCCTTTGAAGTCAATAGAGTAAGACCAATTTACATCAGCAGAGGAGATGATTTAACAGGTGTTGGAACAAGATGTGCTACGATTTTCACAAATGCAGAGAGAAAGAGCACTGGAAACATTAAACTGCTTTGCATTGTATTGGTATGTCTGCTATTAACTTTCACATCTGTGTGTAGGCACTGCAAAAATTATTATTACTATTATTATTTTTATTTCAATTTCTGGTTTTATTTTTTTTTTTTATCATGTGCAGGTAAGGTGCAAAACTGCAAGGATATCAGCTGAAAGATTTTGCATGAATACAAAGCTTGTTGAAGTCCAATCATGATGTCTCATAAAATGGTAAAGCTTCTCTTCTTGAACATCAAAGAAGTACATCAAAGTGCACCTCCCGATGCTGTGGAAGCTGGTTAAACAGATTCAACAGTTATCCTGTAATAAGCTTTGAAAAGATATCTATGCATAAATGAGACAGAATATTTTGAATCATAGGAACCTTTCTAAAATTATGTGGAGTGAAAAAATAGTAGGTCTAGTTCTTACCTTCCTTTATTTTTGCTTCAGTGTACTTGCACGGACTTTGGTGGTCATATGCTGGATTTATACCATGTAACAATAACTCAAAACAGGCATTGTAAGGGCAAAGTGACAACAAGATTATTTCTGATAAATTGCAGGAGAGCAGTAGGGAATAATCGGATAATGTCTTTCAAATATTAGTAGAAAAATAGGGATGACTTTGGTTCCATTCTGTGAGTCAGACAGCCTTTTCCTTTTGCTTTACAATCTGACTACAAGAAAACTACTTACTGTGGAGCTTTTGGTGAAGAGACTATTCTTTTAAAGCAATGATTCATGCCTCCTGTTTCATATAAAGTGTTATTTTGTGCTAAGCAAGGGTCTCATTGTGGCAGTTCTGTTGCCAAAACTACCCATAGAAAATAGGCCTCCTATGTAGCCATTGAACTTTTCCCGTAGCCAGACTCCAGACTCCTTTACTGGAAATAAAAAAATTGAAGAACATTATGTGTTAAAAATCAACCTTGAAAATTAGCTATTCTTATTTATTTTGTTCCTTTCCTCCTTCAAGCACGAATGACACTGGTATAAGTCCAAAGACTTAATTTGCAGTTAGAGAAATCAGTCTACTCTCTTTCTGTAGCCATGAGAACACAGAACTAGGGGGAATGCCTGGAGTGAGTAATCAGGTCCTCTGATGTTCCAGGCAGTTGCATAGAACCACCTTAGCTATTTCAGGAGAGTGGGATTCAGTGAAATATAACTAGGAGCGTTTTATTTGCTGAGGGTGAGGATGGTGCTCTGACTTTCATGAGACTACAAAGGGCATAGAGAAGGGTGAGGTAAAGCACCCATGGGGAGACCACAGAGGGAGAATGATGGACAACTGAGGTCTCTGCCTCAGAGAGACACAGTCTGCTGTTCCTCTGGAAGCAACAAGCCAGACTTGACATGCAAGAAAAAGGTGGACAATCTAAAGCTGACCTCACACCCACATAATTTCATCCTTTTCAGCATGTAAAGGCTAATATTGTTCTTGGTTATCAAGCTCTCTGTTGGGCAGAAATCCATAATGCTGAGGTGTGCAATCATCACAGGAGTCTGCTCCCTTGGCTTGCTGAGTCTTCACCATGAATTGCCAAAGAAAGTAGTTCAATCCCACAGTTTTAGTAAGAAGAACCTAAATTCTGGAATAATTGTAATGAAGAATGTAACACACGAACAGGACTGGACAGGGAGGCAGTACAAAAGGGAATATGTCTATGTGGGTGCATATACATATCCATAAAAAACACCTTCATTAATCCTGAAAAAAACAGCTTAGATTCCCAGATTTCAGGTAGCTGAAGGCATGGCCTTATTAGTCTATATTCATGAGGGTCACCATACATACAGCCTTTCTGCCATTTTGCATTTCTCTGATGTACCATAGCAATACATTGCTCTAATAATGTATTGCTGTGTTATGCTGTTAAAGTGACTTTTCTTGATGGCACACTCAAGTAATACATCTTTAGACAAATGAACTGTAGCAGTGGCCTCTCTGTCTGTCACATGTAAGAGAGTATGGGGAATAAAAGATGCAGTGATGGGAGCTAGGGAGAAACATGAGGCTGAGCATGTGCCAGGCTTTCTGAGACATGAAGCATGTTAGCCAGGAAATACATAGGAAGTCACTTAAAGGACAAATTTAATGGGCTTGCCAGAAAGCCTCTAGGTACAGACTTTAGCAAAGTCAACTGCAAGGAGTGCCATGAGAAAATTCAGAGTATATTAGAATGATGGCTATGAAGAATATTCCACAGGGATGTAAAACATTCACTTCTCTTAAGACCAAGATAATGCATTCAAGCTGCAGCCCAGGAGATCCAGCGTCACATCTGGTTGAGATAAAATGAGTTTGGCATTGCAAACCCATTTCTCTGGTGAGTTTGTCTCCATCAACTGTTCCGTAGTGCAGTAGTTCATGGCAATTAGAAAGTTGTGCTCAGGATCAAAAGGAGCTCCCTGCTGCTGAGTTTCTGAACATTGGCAGGGATGTGTGGGAGAAACTTAGTGATCTTAGAGTCAGGAGGATCCTGCAGAAGAATGTGCATAAAAGGCATACTAAGATTATCCTTTTTCCCCTTTTTCCTGAAAGTAAACAAAGCAAATTCAGGGAGAGGAGGCAATTCAATTCAAAGGCATATCCTTTCTAAAAAAAATTCTCAAAGAAAATTTTGTTTCATTGAAAACTGGATAACTGACCATTGTAATTCATTGTTACAGGAGGGTGGTGTGTCAGTACCACTGGGCAGCTCTGCAGGTGCCATAAACACAAATAACAATGGTATTACAACTACAAGAGTGCAATTATAAGAGCAGTGAAATCTATTTTCAAGGTACAGTGTGACCTGTGGAGGTTAGACAAAATTGTCCTGTAATGTCTTACCCCACACAATCATATTCACTATAATAATTTTGCACTCTATTCTGAAGCAGCTGCACTGAGAACTGTTAGAGATGGGGACTTGTCTTAACTAGTCCATTGATCTGTTTCTAGGTGACAATTTCTTTGTGCCTGCAAATGAGTCCAAGGAATCTGCAAAAAAATGCCCAAAGTGCAAACCGAGCAATGCTATGCTTAAAGAGTTAGGCTTTCATTATCTGTTTTCTCACCACATATAATGAATTCAGGTAACGTGACTAATAAATAGTAAGTGACTAATTCTTAGGTCTTATGTAGCACCTCTTATCAGAGTAGCTCTGAACACACTGAAAAGAATACCTAAATTAATTCTTGTAGTATGCCATTGGGACAGATATGTTTGCCTGCACACATTTCACATTTCATTGCTAAATTGTTTTGTGCCTTTCTAGTTAGTGCAGTCCATGGTGTCCACAGCCACAGAGCAGATCCAGATGCCCTGTGAGCTCTCTGGTCCCTGAAAACCGAGCACACAGCCCAACATAAGACAAATGACAAGAACTGCAAAAAGGTGGGGGGAAGAACAACAAGCAATAGAGCTGTGGGGAGGGATTTCTGCACTTGAGTTGCACAAATAATTCCAAATTTTCTGTAGGAATGCAGAACTTAAAACCGTGATTTTTATCAGCATTGAGCAACATAGTATTTCATATATATCAAAAGCATTTTTATTTCCATTGGAAATTATAATTTATTTTAATTATATTTCTTGTTTACAAAACCGGGAAATAAGAAAATTATTTTCTTCAAAAGGAAGTTGTGTAAATTCCTGAAGAAGATAACTCATTCCTTTCACCTTTGCTTTTGATCAGCCATGACCTTAGAAGTATATCTGCCAGTATGTATTAAGGTTTGTAAACTCTTGATGTATAACTTTCCATCCTCAAAAACACAAACAAGCAAAAAATTGCAACTGTGAGAGATATAACCTATCCAGTGATCTCTTTAGCTGACATTAATGAGTCCATGTGTACAGTTCCACAAAGAGCTATGTTTTGGTTACAAATCTTTCCCTTCAACTCAAACATTTCAGAAAACCCCAGATTTATTTTCAAGTAATTTTCTAATAGCTTTTCCTGAAAAAGACAACATTCCATCATATATATATCACTGAGTTATTATTCATGGATCACACCCTTTTGCTTTTTTTTTTTTTTTGGAAAGGGTGTAAAAAGCTGTGGTGGAACATAGGGTGCTATGCATTAGAAGATGTAGCCCCAAGTATTTTGCTGTAGGTCACATAAGAAGACTCTGTCACTTGCTGTGACTCTGAGACAAAAGGTAAATGAATAGAGACAGTTCGCTGCTTATGTTCCATAAAGCTGGAGCAGAGCAAACTCCACAGCACAGCAGGACACATTTGGAAAGACAAAGAACAGGGGACATTTATTTCTAAATCTTCACTGACTATTATAAGTTGCCGTAGTCTGTGTTATATGGAAAGTGTTAATGAGAAGTTCAGTGAATTCAATGAAGCAAGTCATAAAGATTCCTTAAAAGGATTTTCTATTTCTATAACCAGCAAAAACAAAGAGGCCAGAAAGCTTTACAAGCTTAAGTCCCCTGTCTCTAGCCCCATTCCTCCATTCTAGGTTAAAAAACAGCCTGCAATCTTGTAGAGATATTAGTGTTTTCCTTCTTCTGGAATTCACTGATTCTTTCCATTGTACCAGGCTTATAGGAATTTTTTCCCGTTTTTCATGTGAGGTTGTTTCCATGATGACCGTAAAGCCAGAATTACTTTTGCTAGTGAATTATTTGCAAAATACAAATACGTATTGAAAAATAAATACCAGTGACTGGGACTTAAAAGCCCCTTCAAGGGCCCAGAAACAAGAAAATGCATAACCCTGGCCTAGTCTCTTTTCAGGAAAGAATTTGGATGCATAACTTTCCTCATCTGTCTTAATGCTATTTTATTGAATCAGAAAAGGTCACCTATAGAGAATTAAACTGCTATTTACATAATGTAAAATCAGGCAGTTTATACTCAGGTCAAATTGTTACAGCATACTTTTCAGTAGTTCTCCACTCCTCAAAATGTAAAGTGGTTCTAACTAATGATGTAAGTAAAATCTACTCAACTGCTTGCATATGAATAAATGGAAATGTAAATAAATCTGATATAAAATTTTACTTATAGCCAAAAAATAAATCCATTATTATAATATTGACTCTCAGCTGTATACTGCATCCATATTTGTTGTCTTATGAGCCATAGTATTATTAAATACCAGTATTTTTATTCACCTGAAATGCTGCAGTTAGGGTGGTATTTATCGTCTTAATATTAACATAATAAATAATGTGCTCACACACAGGAATCTATCATCATTTGAGATGTTTCGAGGTACCCTCCCTCTGCCTGTCCAGAAGAGCCATAGTCTCTCATCAGTTCCCTCCGAGGAACCTCTTCTACTTCCTTTGTACTCCCCAAGGTATTTGACATGGTGCCAGATGTTGACAGGCTTCCAAGTCAATGATGCAGGCAAACAGCAAAAAAAAAAACAACAAAAAACAACCAAAAAACCAAAAAAAACCCCCAAAAACCCAAAACCAAACCAAAAAACCCTATGTAAGTCTCTGAAGTCAGAGACAAAAATCAGTTCTGGAAGGTGATTTGTACCATGATGGGGCCCCATTTTAAAACCCTACGAGCTGCCTTCTGGGAGCATTGCCCTTGACCACAGAAGGCTATCTGAGACACCAAGAGGATTTGTCCACTATTTCACTATGGAAATAGTTTCCTGCCCTTACAACTAGTTCTAAATGAAAACTATCTTGTTTTTTGTGGACACCACAACATTAGCACATTACTCCTGTCTCCTAAGTTCAGATTCTCACATCACACAATCATTGCTCTACTGCTTACGTGCTTTTTTGGTTTTTTTGTAGCGCATAGAGTAGGTAAGAGAGAAAATCACATTTTATCTAACTCACCACATTCAAGGTGTTGTCTTGCTGCCTCACTATCTTGTCCAAGTTAATCCTACCTCTTCACCTCAAGAGTGACTTGGGAAGGGAGTCCACCAGAGAATGAATGCTCTGTGAACTTCTGGTGGAGCAGAGCATAGATAAACAGAAACAACTAATGGGCATGCCGAAGTATAGTTTCCCATACCTCACAGCATTATTTTTGAGAATTATTTCTTAATCAAAACCAAAACCAACCAAACAAAAAATCCAACAAAAAAACCCTCACCAAAAGCGGTTATATTATAAAGTAGAGAAGACTTGTAATTATAATCCAGTACAGAAACCCAGGCCCATGAACTCTGTTAAAGACACCCAGGAGTATATGAACAGTTACCATGAACTTAAATACTCTATACTTTGTTTGCAGTATAGAGGACAAAAACTACAGGAAAAAGAAACAAACAAGCAGAAAAAATCCCAAAAAACAAAGCAAACAAACCCCAAAAAATAAGAAGAGAAAGAAATCAGAAAACTCTTTTAACCAGGAAAAAAGAAAGAATGAAAGCAAGATTTTATATGATATTTTGTGCAGCATAAGGGAGAGAGGAATTTGACCTTTTCTCAAGCTGTCCTTTGAGAGCTGGGACACGAGTGGATGCTGCAGATCATCTGTGCTTATTTCCCAATGCTGAGCAAAAATACTGTGCAAAGCTCTTAAGTGGGCACTCTAAAGTACCTATTAGAGAGGGGAGCTGCTACAGAAAGGTACTGGTACAAAACCTCAGTTACAGTGACACAGCAAATGAAGGCACCGCTGGCACAGTCAAACATCAAAAAGTCAGTTCAGCTGCAGTTTGGCTCTTGCAACCAGCAAGACTTACTTTTAAAGCCGTGCATGAAGACTGCTTCAGGGAAGAGAATGTAGTGGGTTGGCCTAGCTGATTGCTATGGTGTAATTAGCTAGTTGTGTAGACATGCTGTCTGCTTGTTTATCTATCTCGTTATCTTTCCTTCTATTAAAAAAAGAAAAAACAACAAACCAAACCAAAAAAAACTCCAAAAAACTTAATTGACTACTTGACACATTTGGTGAAAAAATAAAGTATGTTCAATTGAACATCAGAAGATTCAATATAACTGTCAGAATCCTGTTTGGTTGGGCTTTAGGGTGCGGGATGTTGGTATTCTTTTATTTTTTGTTTTGATTTTTTGCCTTTTAGTTTATTTTTGTGGGGGTTTTGACAGATTGTTTTGTTTGTTTGTTTGGGGGGTGTTTATGGTTTTTTGTTTGTTGTTTTGGGTTTCCTTGTATGTTTTCTAAAAAATCATCACCTTAATTTTTGCTTTTAACTAAGTCCTGGCAGAAGCCCTCACAGAATCATAGAATGGTTTGGGTTGGAAGGGACCTTAGAGCTCATGCAGTTCCAAATCCCCTGCAATAGGCAGGGACACCTTCCACTATATCAAGTAGCTCAGGGCTCCATCCAGCCCATCCTTGAACACTTCTAGGGATGGGCAGCCACAGCTTCTCTGGGCAACCCGTGCCAGGGCCTCACTCTGCTCTGATTAAAAAAATTTCTCCTGAGCATCTATTCTAAATCTCTCCTCTTTTAGTTAAAACCATCATCCCTTTCCTATTACTGTATGTCAGTGCAAAAAGTCTCTCTCTTTTTTCATAAGCCCTTATTAAGTACTAGAAAGATGCAATGAGGTCTCCTCTGAAATCTCACTCACATAATGTTCCTCGAGGCTTCTGAAGGGCACCCTCTGCTTTGGTGGTGGCATGGATAGACGTAGTGGTTTAATTCTGCTGTGTTTTTTACACACAAATGCTCTGAAAATATGAAACTAAAGGGAGCAGAAGAGATGGAACCAACCACATTGTAACACTGTATGTGCATGTTTTTTTCATATACACAGTGCTTGGTGCAGTATTTTCTCATCTAATGTTTCCTCAACATTCCCTGTTCTTTCTTCAGTCTCTTTTTTGGCTTTATTAGCTCAGCTATTATCTTTTCAGATGTGGCCCATTAATTTCTCTCTATAAATTCATGCACAGTCAGCTCTCCCGTGCTAATGACCAGAGGGGAATAATGGGTAATGGTCACGGAGAAAGATATGTACTGTTTCAGCTGCCTCTTGATTTATTGCAATCTCTCAGAACATTTCTGAATTTTTATCTTTTATAGAATCTGAGGAAAGAAAAAATTCCTGATGCCATCCAAGATAATGGTCCATTTCTGATCAGTGTGAGAACATGGGTATTCTGGGAAGTGAGAGAGAAGAGGATGAGAAAGGAAAAAACAGATAATAAAATAATACTTATCAAATGCATTTATAATATCGGAACAAGGAATGCCCCAAGAGATCATCAGTAAACACATTAAAAACTAGGAAAAAAAATAGAGCAATTTTGCACTTACCACATTTTAATGGAAGAACTTACTAGGACTGGGTATTATGGGTTGTGAAAGTGCATGAACTGACAAAACTGTTCTAACAAACAAAACAAGGCTGTACAGTTCAAGAAATCCCTAAAGTACTGTTTAGCAGAAACTGCCTTAACCAAACCTTTTCCTTAACCTTATATTCACTATCAAATATCAACTAACACCCGCTATCAGACCAGGTCCATCCTTGGTCTACCCAGTTATCCTCTTGTGATGCTGCTTCCTTAGCAGGTCAAACAAACAGGCTGCTGAGTACTGACCATAAAAATACTCGTCAGTGAGCAAGCAAGACCAAGACAAGATAAACCTAAAATGATTTAGAAAATTATTAAATCAAGAAATTAATTTCATAAGTAACTATTAAAATAGTTAAGAAATGATCATTTTTTTCCTCACATTTCATATACATTAAAGGTGGGGTTTCCGTTGTTCTGATTCAAATGCTTTTCCTTAAGCAACACAGAAACACTCTTTCATTGTCATTCATCCATTGCTGGATAGTGTGACCACCAAATTTTTTTTAAGATTTCAGGTTCTACACCTGGACTGTGCTGCAGACTATATGGGAAGTAAAAGTACTCTCTGTACATAGCTTGCAATGTATTTTAACACCGATGAATATAGAGAATGTCCTCATATATCAATGCTTCACCTGGTTTTTGAGATTCTGGCCTCAATCATCATATTTATAAATAAATGTCTCAAATGGCCATTTCACGACAGAAAGTTGATAATTAATAACAGTTTCTTGATGTCAGACAACACAAAGACTGCCACAGACTGCACACAAGAAGAGAGTGTTTTCTTTTTTTTTTTTTATTTCCACTACATCAAAAAATTTTTTAGTGTTCCTAATGCTGGCAAAGCTTTGTCTAGTGAAAGCCATGAAATTATAAGACCACTGGAGGAGGCTGCTGACAAAAGAGGCCCATCTGCCTTTGTGAGTGACATATCAGGTTATTTTTCTTTTCAAAAATACAGATTTAGATCCTACGTATTTTCCTTTAAGAGTTTCATCCATCACAGCAATTTTCAGTTCTAACAAGCAACAACTGCCACAATTCAGTGTAACTTTAAAGAAGAGTATTTACAGAGGATTTTAGTGGCAACTTCACTGTCTTCAAAACTCTTCTCAGCATACAATTTTTTCAGGTTGTCATGAATTTAAGAGGATTCTCTGCTCATAATTTCCACATGCCTGGACTGCTGCTTTATATGTAGCTGTCAAAACACATGTCACTGTATGATGCAGTTTTTTAGTGGACAAGGCTTTAGTCAAGTTAGCCAAATGAAAGTAAAATAGATTTGGATAAAATCTGTCTTATTTAATATGGGATATATACAAAGTAAACTACAGAGTTTTTACTGAGGTGGTTTTTTGTTTGGTTTTTGTTTTGCTTTCTTGGAGGTGGGGCTTTTTTTTTCATGTGCATGTGATTTTATGTTTTGGTTACTAAAAGTTACTGCAACTCAATCTAAGCTTTAAGCTGATTAAACAAGAGAGTTGTAAGAAAAATAAAGCAAACATTCAGCAAGATCTTTTCTTCAGGGGATATTGCTCATAGCAGGGGAGCAAAGAAATTCTATTTATGATTCAGACCAGCTAAACATGAGATAAAGCCTACCCTTCCCAAAGTTACTATCTCTTTCTTATTGCACCAGTGTAGCCACCTAAGAACCACAAAAGGAGGAAGGTGTTGGAAAAGCATCTTCTGCATCCTGCCATCTAGTCAGAGGGGCACTCGCTTCTGAGAAAGGAGAGCCAAATTGCCTCTTCCAGAATTCCAACACTAAGCTATCACTGATTATAATCAGCTCCTTTACATCTGGTACATCTCTACACATGAGTGTCTCAAGTGTGGAGCTGAACTGCCTTCCTCCAAATTCAGGTCAGTTGAATCCCAGCCCAGCATTATCTGCTTACCTGTGTAAATGACCCCTTTGGATTGTCTATGTACGTCTGTTTTTTGCTTCATTCAGATACAGTAAGTGTATAAGGCCTTAGGGTGTGACTTAGATGCTTAAGGTACTTCATAGAAACAAAGAATGGTTTGGGTTGGGAGGAACCTTAAGGATCATTCAGTTCCAACCCCCCTGACACAGGAAGAGATATCTTCCACTTGATCAGATTGCTCAGAGCTCCATCTAAACTGGCCTTGAACACTGCCAGGGATGGGGCAACCACAACTTCTCTGGGCTGCCTGTTCCAGTGACTCACTACCCTCACAATAAAGAATTCCTTCCTAAGATCTAATCTAAATCTTTGCCTGTTTTGAGTTTAAAGCCATTACTCCTTGTCCTCTCACTTGTCAAAAGTCCCTCTCTGGCTTTTTTGTACTTGCCTGAAATTGGGCATTTAGTGTTATTTTAAATGTTCGACAATGTAGAATCATAGAATTATAGAATGTTTAATGTTGGAAAAGACTTCTAAGATGGAGTCCAACCTTTTAATCCAGCACTGCCAGGTCCACCACCAAACCCTGTCCCCAAGCGCCACATCTACATGCATTTTAAATACCTCCAGGGCTGGTGGTATATAGTGGTAAATACCACTAAATACCTCCACCACTACCCTCTCCAGCCTCCAATCTAAACCTCCCCTGGTGCAGCTTGATACCGTGTCCCTTGTCTTTTTGTTCTGGGAGAAGGGACCAATGCCCACCTGGCTACAACCTCCTTTCAGGGTGTTGTAGAGAGTGAGGAGGTCCCTGATGAGGCTCCTTTTCTCCAGGCTGAGCCCCCCCAGCTCCCTCAGCTGCTCCTCATCAGACTTGTGCTCCAGACCCTTCCCCAGTTCCATTGCCCTTCTCTGGGCACTCTCCAGCATCTCAATGTCTTTCCTGTCATCAGGAGCCCAGAATTGAACCCAGGATTCGAGATGTGGCCTCACCAGTGCCCAGCACAGGGGACAATCCCTGCCCTGGTCCTGCTGGCCACACTATGGCTGGTACAGCCCAGGTGCCATTGGCCTTCTTGTCCACTTGGGCACACACTGGCTCATGTTCAGTGGCTCTTGACCAGAACCCCCATGTTCTTTTCCACTAGATGGCTTTCCATCCACTGCCCCAGACTGTAGCACTGCAGGGGATTGTTGTGACCCAAGTGTGGGACCTGCCACTTGGTCTTATTTTGCTTAAAGTAGCAGGGAAGCAGTAGAATTTAGGCAGGGTACTCTAGTGATGGTCAGGAATTTGCTGAGCTCCTGCTTAAAGTTAAACCAGACTAAATCTTACTGTATTTTCTCCACTTTCTATGTCCTTGTCTGTAGATGTTTTACACTGAACTTTGAGCAGACTCCAAACCAGTTCCAGGGCTGGCAGCTGAGTTTGGTGTAAAAACTTTATAATCACCTGCAAGTCAGAGGGTCATTCTTAGTGCATCTTTTTAATGTCTCCATTACATTTCAAAGAAGTAGCTTTGAGAGGTGAGTGGGTTAAATATACCTTCATGCAATTAATAATCATACCTATTCTTTTTCAGATACTAAATTGTCTACATCATAGAAATGGGAGAACAGATGATTACTTATTAAAAGGATAATAAGGTCCAGAAAGAACACATTGAGACATCTTAGTGACAAAGTCAATAATGATTCTTTAACCATTTTAATTTATGAAGAAATCAGCTTTGAGAACTTTTGACAAAATAATATATCTTCATGCAATTTCAAGTTTGTTAAGTGGGTCTCCTAATTGCAGGTTGAGAGGAGCACAAACTGTCTGTATCGATGTCTAACTAGAGTCAGACATAATTAGCATTCAAAATCACTGCTTAAGGAAACTATTATGTATTTATGTGAATTGTTCCTTTGTACTTCTCTGTCACACATACTTTAGTGAGCTGCTGTGGTGTGACTCGACTTTCTGCTGTACTGTTTTCACTGAAATACTGCCTATACTGGTATACAGAAATAAAAACTATTTTAAATCTACTTTTATTCAAATCAAAAGAAAAAAAAATGGGGAAAAAAACCCCCACACTAGTAAGTGAGACAGAAAATACTCCAATTCTGATTATTAGAATCTACAACTTACCAGAAAATACGCTTTACTAAAACATAAATTAAGAGGCTGAATACAGGGTGAATGAAGAGAGTTTTTGATTTGCAATGGGATTCTTCTCTCCCTAGTAAGGATTAAAAAGTGACTGATACTTGAAAGAGCCCTTACAGAGCTACATGTCCACATGTTTCATACCTAAAAAGTGAATCTGCCTTCTAAAGACCTTTCTGTAAGTGGGTAGACTGAGCTTATTGGGATGTTTGGTTTGAATTTCCTCAGCTTTTTTTTAATACCTCAAAAAGGACAAAGATCACCTGAGAATGCTGCTCTTATTTCAGATACTGAGATGTTTTTAAACTTTCTTTCCTAAGATTTTTGGATGCATAAGATTTGAATTTTGAAACTGAAGAAGTGACATGGTAAAGTGAAATGAAATGGCATAGCTTGCTTCTTGAAGCTAGTTTGCAAGTCTGTGGCATGGTTTATGCAAGCAATCTTGCTTTTAAATAAAATAATTAAAAATTCCCAACAAACTATCAAAGGAATGAGGCATTTGGAAACAGCAATGTTAAAGAAAAACTGGAAAATGGAGGCGAAGCCTTGAGGACCACGCAAAGTCACAGAATCAGAATTATAGAATATCTCCAGAGGAACTCATAAGCATCATAAAACCTGACTTCCTGCTCCTTACAGGACTGCCTAAACCGGAATCATATGACTAAGAGTTTTGTCTAAAAGTGTTTCTTTCCCTTCATGATACAATTGTTTGGATCATGATCCAGTATTCAGTCAAACTTGATTGTACTAAGTGTCTGTATCCAAGCCAACAAATCCTGTGGCTTGGTTTTGGCCCCTCTGGGAAGGTTTCATTGACAATATTCAGGATTCCTCTCCAAGAAGTTTGCATGACTGCTGAGAAGAATGGGAATAGACAGAGAAATGTTGTGTATATTTCTGCACACACTTCTGTCATCAGTAAACACAATTACAGAGCCTATAAGAGGGGAGAAAAACTTAAAAAGATAATTAAACTAATAAAGCTGGTTAGGGAAAAAGGCAGGAAAATTGACATATACATAGAGAAAAAGAACCAATGAATCATATGCAGTTAAATAAAATGGGTTAGAGAAAGTCTAGTATGAACAAGAAGCAAATGTGATTACCCAGAAGAAGAAATGTGCAAAATGCATGCTGTGAGTCAGGGAGGCATAAAGAAGGGTTAGATAAAGACCCACTTGCAGAGACAGCCACACACAACACCCTGGGGGCCACATTATCTGTAGACAGAGATTAAAACACCTCAAAGGTGTGAGAAGAAAACTTCCCTGCCTTTATCACAGAAAACTTGGAAGAAAAGACCTGAAGAATGTTAATAGGATGATAGTGATGGAAAGTCAGAAGTACAGGCAGGCTTAGAAAACATCTTTATATCATTTGACATTAATATCAGGAAAGTGTCTATGAAAGTGATAGAGAATACATGTACTACCCCATAAAATGCCTGCTCATGCTAGTCACTGTCCCAGCTGGTGTATTTTTATCTAATTCCAAAGCTGGTTGTGGTGAGTACAGCTTTATATTTCTAATATACATTATACTACTGGGAAATAAAGCAGCCATTGCTTAGATGCATAGCTGCAGATGGCACAGGTTTCAGTGCCATCCTTTAAATTACTGTAAAAACACAGGGAACTAGCTGTTGTACAGATAAATGCTAGCATAGAGGGTCTCATGAGGGTCTGGGGATCAGTAGCAGCTTTTTAACCTCTGGGTAACATAGTTCAATATCAGTTCAAGGGAATAATAGCAAAGGAAAAAAAATTCTGTGCCCTGCATGACTGAAATTGGTGGTTTCAGCCCACATCCCTGTAAAAGTGTTGCCACGGTCGGGAAACACCAACATTATATCTGAACTGTCACAGGAACTTGTTACCCATATGCTTTGGAAATAAAAACCTTAGATTTATGAAAGTGGTTGAGGCAGTGGTGACTGAGATCTCCGGGCCAGATGCTGACACATCTTTATTTTAAATTCCAGACACTGAAAAGGCATCAACTGCTTGTGTAACTGAGGTCACAAAACACATGCAAAAGAGTTATTTCTTCCCCCCGAGGTGAGAAATCTTCACAGTATAGTTTATTACTGTTGTAATGAAACCATTGCTATTAAGTGGAAGTGAAAGATGCATTATGCTAATATTAAAATTAAAGGACTTATTGCCTTTTTTTCCCTATGAATTTTTATGATTTGCGCAGGCTGACTGTAGTGTTCTTACATCTGATGAAATGGTTGAATGGATTAGAACTCAATGAGTTGAATACATATCATTGATTTATATGTGATATATAGACACTCCACTTCTATTCTTGACATCTGTACCCCAAAAAGTTTTTTACTTTAAACAGGACTCAACATGTCAGGGAAAACTTAAAGTAATGTTGACTGATGGAGGATGCTTGAGATTCACAATGAGCAGAGGAATTGTGACTCTCCTGGAAGACTGTGTTCACTGTATACCTTTACTGTGATTTGGCTTTGATGGTTCCAATTAAAAAAAAAAAAAAGAGGACAAGGATATTTCTGTCACCAAATTCTGCTTATATGACTGCTTGAGAGAAGAGGCAAATCCATGATTGCACTGTGCATATATTTACATTACATATCCTCTGCTAACATTCCTCATCTGAATTATTTAGTAGATTTAGTGTAATCACTCTATGTAACAAGAAGAAAAGGGATTTGATAATGTTTTATTTGCACTGCAGAGCTGGCCCTAGACAGAAAAACAAACCCATACCTTGTCCATGTTCTTGAATTACTGAAGAGGTAAAATTTTATAGAATAAAAGGACAACATGTTGAAGAAATTTACCTCACAGCCATTGAATTTGGGAACAAAGGAGAAAATCCTGTTGGAAGTAACATATCAGCAAAAATATCAGTCAGCAAACAAAAAGGAACTATCTTTAATAAGTGCAGACTTCTGTAATAACTACAGACAGGAGGGAGTTATAACTGAGGAAAGAAATACTAACATAGCTGGAGTGGACTACTGAGAGAGTGGATTCCTGTGTCTCGTTGCCCTAGAGCCTCCTTGGAATATTATTTCTTCTTTCATAAGAGATGCCTAGCACCTCTATTTTTTATTAAAGCTATTTTTTATCATACTTTGGAAATGGAATCTTACTTGCCACTGTTAATTAATTCAGAATGGAGATATCTCCTTTTATTTGGAGGGGAGTGTTTGTTTTGTTGGGGATTTTGTGTGTGTGTGTGTGTGTGTGTGTGTGTGTGTAAAGACCTAAACCACTGAACACTTTAAATGTTGAAAACTGAAATCATAATTAAAAAAACAAAACCAGAGCAAACAAGATTTTAAGCTAAATACCTACTCATAATTTTTATTAGTCATTATTACAGCCAACTGAATTAAACAAAAATCTTCATCAGATTTTTCAGTGTTGTCCTTCATCTTTACAGGTAGGCAGAAGAGACAAGACAAACCTATTTGTGTGAGGTTGATAAAATTCTGAGACACTTTTAAAACAATTCTCAGATCGAGGATCCTGGCGACCTGAAAGTGGCTAATATAATGAGAAAATCTGACTAACACTGAATCTCAAAAAGGAACATGACCTGCAAATTCCAAATTGAAAAAAATAAGAAAATTTCAGTGTTTTCAAAGCCTAAGGAACTATGCTGATCAGTGTGTGATCGAGACCTAAAAATGTTTCAAGAAGACATGAGCACATGGCACTTTAAAAGGATCAAGAATAGGCTAATTGATGGGTTAGACAGAGGATAGTTTAAATGGGTTTAGAAATCAAGTAATATGTCAAATATTGCACCTTCTCTAATTACACATGTAAGGAGAGGTTAAATGCACCATTTAATTCTGTGCTTCTCCCAGATGCTGGTGTTGACTGTCTGAAATGGGAAAGTACCTCAGAGCCTATAGAGTCAACGATGTCTTTCTGCTGAGTTTAAATTTGGTCCCCAAACCCTACAGTAAGACTGAGACTTCAGTTGATTGATATAAAATCTGTCCCTAATGAAGGAGAGTGAATTTCACCTCAACTCCAGAAGGGCTGCAGTCTCATCTTTGGTCAAAAAAAGAGTTTGTTTTGAAGCTCAGGGAGAAGGGGAAAAAGTAGAGGCTGGAAGTAGTTGAAAAGGGGGTATTTTCTTTTTAAAGCTGTTCTTAGCATGATGCACTTCAATTTTTGAGTGTTTATTTCTGTACTGTAGAAACAAATTAAGATAATCTGTCGATTACTCTTTACATCTTTCACAATTTTACAACAAAGCAGATTGATCTACTCATGTTTTCACTTTTACAAGTTAGTGCTGTGTGCACGAGGTACCTGGTAATTAGTGCAAGCAATGGTTGCTATAAACTGACAGTGCTGCCTTTTGGGACTTTCTCATAGGTTTATCAATGCTTTCCACATAGGACTCAATACAAGCAAATGGCTTATCCAGAGTGTTCAGCACTACACCTCACACTAAAGGAAAAACATTGCTGCTCAGCAGTTCACAAATGTGTGGAGGTTTGGGTTGGCTCTCTGCCAAACCCAACTGCCGGCCATACAGCTTCCACCCCCCTTCCGAGAGAGAAGGAAAAAAAATTACTCAAAAGACTGTCTTAGTAAAGGTATCTATATATATATTCACATATATTACAATTATATACAATCAAACACTATGAATCTACAGAACAAATCCCAAAGCAACCTCAAAAGGGAAAAGAGGGGGAAAGGGAAAGGGAAATGGGACAAAAATGGGTAAAACCAAACAAAACAGATACACACACACTTGTAAATTCAAGGAAAAGCTCAATAAGAACTAATACAATAAATTCTCACCAACACTCACCTTAAGAGAAAGCAGGTCCTTCCACTCTGGGCGGCTGAGACAAGTTTCTCAGATAGACCTTAGCTCATAGAGATAAGAGCTAAGCTGGCAGAGACCTGATGTCCTCCAAGCACACGAAAGGAAGAGAGAGAGGAAACTTTCCTTGTCTTATATACCCCTGATTATATAAAGGAATGGTGTGGAATGCTTCCTTAGTTATAACCCTTTTACCAGGGAAGCCCTAGGCCAAAACCAAGAAAACCAAACCACCACAAGATGCCACATGGTAAGAGCAAAGAAGTGACTCAATTCTCAGTTTTGGTTGTTCTAATAAACCTTTGCATTTAGACAAGCTAAAACTTTCAAAGCCAGCAAAAAGACATTTCAGTGACAGTTTGAGCAGCAAAGAATAACTTAGTGCCACCATCCCATTTGTTCACTGACATAAGACAATACTTCAGACTTTTAAGAGATTCAGTGTGTTAAAAAACCTCAACCAATCAAACCAAACCAAACTTATTTAAATTGCTCTTCTGGGGGAGAGGCAGGGAAGGCAGGGAGAGCGATGTGATACATAAAAGAACATGGGTACTCTTTTTTCATACTAGAAGAAAAAGAAAAAGGAAGAAAAGAAGGAAAGAAAGAAAAAAAAGAAAAAAGAGGAAAAGAGATAAGAAAAAAATTAGGAAATGTTGGAACTTGCAAGGAAATGTTGGAACTTGCATGAGAAGCATGTGGAAGAAGCAGTGCAAAGATTTCTTGCAGTTGGGTTTGTCTTCTCTATCTGAGCCAATCTTGTTTGTATATGACCTGCAAACCTCTTTTAAGATAAAAGACTATAAATGGGAGAAAATCCACTAGAGCAAACAAAAATTAAGTGGAGAGAGAAGACCCCCACATCACCATGTTTCTGAAGTCCCTCTTTTGTAAGCCAGAAAGCTTTTTAAAGTGCTATTTTATGTTAGAATTTGTGCAGTGAACCTGTGTGAAAACAGGAGAGCTCAGTTATGAAAGCTTTCTCCAAACTGACAAAACACTTTTATCATGTGTTTAAAAGCCAGCCTGGGTTTCTGAGTGGCATTTCCCATATGCTGTATATATTCCTCTAAAATTCAAGACATTTATGTAGGCCATGGCTGCAAAGGTAGTCATCTGGCATGAATGCCAGCATCCTCACATGACAAAATAGACAAAGACATGGAGCACGTCTCTGCTGCATCCAAATGACTGATTTAGCAAGTAAGCTTGGGAAGGAGCAGCAACAAATACGGCAGTGGTAGCAAGATTATTGTGATTAAAGAAACAGCTTCTTAGTTTGCCCTTTGCATTGATGGATGGATAAAAACCCTTCTGCTTTCCTCTGCAATACTTGAGTGCTTTTGTCACACTGCTTCTCAAATGTCCTCCTAAAGCTTAGACCTCCTTTCTTGCAGATAATCGTTCTTTATTCAATGGGGTTATTCACAGAATCAGTACATTCTGGTGCAATAACAGCATCAAAACCTTTGGGGATAAACTTTTTGGGCACCTTTACTATAAGTGCTGACTGTGGGTAAGAGCATGCAAATGCAGCACAATGAAAGCCTGATTTGGTTCTAAAGTCAAGTTGAAAACAGAGGCACTTCAGTACCTCTCCACTTGAGATTGCAGTGCAAGCAGTAGATCTGGATGTTTTGTGCAGAAGTTCACAATCTGATTGCTCATGCTTCAGCATTTCTTTTCATTAGATATTCTCTCATTCACCACTGAGATTTACCCCCTGGAGGGGTGAAAACACGTTCACAGATTCTTTTTGGTTTCTTGATTGACTTCCTGATCCAATATGAATGGCTACAAATATACAAAAAAAAAAAAAGGAATAGTGATAGTAGGGGGGCTATTTTCATAATTTATTCCTGCAATTTGCTATTTGAAAGCATTTTGTACCATCTTGCGTGAACCAAAGAGTTGAACAGAAACATTCTGTGTTGCTTGGGATGTTTATGTCATCCTGCATGACATTCAGTTGCTGATCTTGCATCACATGGATTTCATGTTGGTCATGTGCTATGTCTTCTAGCACAAGCAGAGCTATGGGATACTCTAGGACATCTAGTATGGAACGAGATGTATTATGCACAGGGAAGGTGACTAATGCCCAGTTTCCAGCTGCACTGAATCACAGAATCATAGAATTGTTAAGGTTGGGAAAAAACCTTTGAGATCATCAAGTCCAGCCATCAACCCAGCACCACCACCATGTTCACCACTAAACTGTGTCAAGTGCCACATCCCCACATTCTTTGAATCCGTCCAGGAATGCTAACCCCACCACTCCCCTGGACAGGTGGCTCCAATGTTTTACAACCCTTCCCACGAAAAAATGTTTCCTAATATCTAATCTGAGCTACCTCGATGCAACTTTCCTCTGTTCTGTCACTTGTTACCAACTTACAGCCCGGTCTGCTTTGAAAAGGGTCAAGGGAATGAAGCTGTGCAGTATAATATATACCACTCACTGTGTTGCAGGTTCATGCTGAGAAAGGTTTGGAGATTTTAATTTAAACATGTGATGAAAAATTCCACATTTCATGCTGGACACCAAGAAACCCTGGAGTCATCTTCATCGGCTTTTCAACCAAATACACAGCAGTGAGACTGGAAAAAGAAAATTTTAATGCAAACATTCCACAGGCAAAATGTTTTATTATTCCTAAATTGAAGTAAAAGTGACAAGAGCTTTTTTCCAGATGAAAATAGAGCCATTTTTTGATGGCAATGAAGAGATATTGAACCACTGCTTGGCTGCTCTTTGCAATTTGTAGTACTTGGGAAGTCTTAAAAGAAATTTGACAGTGACAAATAGACATTTCTAAAATGTCAAGTAATTCTAAACATGAATTTTCCTCTATATATAGATTTATTCTGATATCTCAAATGCTACAGAGCTTCCTGTAGTCAGTATTTAGTGTTCTATTAGGGATTTTCAGAATCTCAAATGCATTGACAACTTGCATAAAGAAAATGTACCAGTGACACTTTTCATAAATAAATTACATAAAATTAATGCTTGGTAAATTTCCTAAGTGCATTTTTCATACATTAAACCACTTTGCAGAGGAATTGTTTCCTAAAAAAAGAAAGTTACCATTTCTCTGAAAAATTCTGAAATCCTGTATTTTCACAAAAGGATAAATTGATAACACTACTGAAATAAATATATTTCCTTTAATGTTATTTGGATGGACAAAAAGTAGATGCAATATACTTCTGTAGGGGAAATTCAAAATCAGGAAGTTAAAATCTTTCATTACTTCTCAATTTCCTCTAACTTTAGCAACAGTGAAAATTTCTGGCTTGTCAGGTTTAGAAGTTAAAAAAAAATGTTGGTCTACAGGACTGAGATTTTGAGCTGGAGGAAAAAACCCCTTCTCTTTCATACTCTAGCATCCTTTAAAACTTTTATATCTCAATATTTGTGTTCCTCCTAAATCTATGTAGAAAACAGAATATCCCAAAGTTTTCAGTGCAAAATACATATCGGTTTAAATTAAACTCTGAAAAAGTTTAATGACTTCAATAAAGAAAAGCTTCAAAATGCCAAAGAGGAAAAAAAATTGTTTTATGCTGTTGCAGACAATTTTTTTAAATATATTGAAGTAGTCATTATGCAATATAAAAAATGCGGCCTTAGTGGGCCTTCTGTGTGAAATACAATCCTAGATGTGTGAAGTACATCAGAGAGAGGCAAAACACTGGGTCATCAAGGGTAGGATTTTTTTAATATTTTTTTTGTAAGGTTCCAAAATAATAAAAACTAAGTTTTCGAGGACTAAATATTGGTGGGTCCTTGTTTGTTTGGTTTGGTTTGTGTTTAGTTTGGTTTGGTTTTTCTTTTTTTTTTTAGTAGATTTTTTTCAAACTTTCCTTTTTGAGGGAAAAACATTCTGATTAAAAGTTCTCAACGAACCTTTTCGTCATTCTCACAAAGGCAGGGTGCACATCCAGGACATAAGGGCATGAGTGGTTCCTGTGATGAATCAGGCGCAATATTTCCTCCTATATTCTTCTCTTGTAAAGTTACATAAATAGATAGGATAATGAATAAATCCAACTGGTAGAAAGTATATCTCTGGATCTTCATTTAACAGGAAGGAAACTGGCTTGCAACAACACTTTCCTGACGTGATTTTTTGTGATAAACCTTGTATTTTTCTGTATGCTTTTCTGGGCAACAAGAAGAAAAGCAGTTCTTAAGTCACTGTCTCTGTTCTTTCTGTCTTAGCTTGTCACAGAGCTTTCTTTACACTCAAATTGAACAAACCTTCCTTTTGCTGCATACGTTCAATGTTAAAAGGATGGAAAAGGGAAATAAGACTTAAAAAATTACATTAGCTTTAAATGACCTGAAACCCCACAAAACCTTAATTGGATCAAAACTGAATTAAGCTGCTTGTCTTAATTGTACGCTTTTGAAACATGGTACAAAGGTGCCATTATGTCCTCATTGAGTTACTTCTTGTTGCAGTTTTAATGACTTTATGTATTAAAATTTCTAGACCAGGTTGTTTATAAATTTTATATGGGAGAAAGAAGTAAAAGAACCAAAAAAATAAGGAAAAAACCAACACTTGGCATGGTGTCCTTCATCTCAGTTAAGTTGGAATATTTCTAAAAATTGCCTGTATGGTTTTAAAAATAAATGTTTTTTATAGTTTGAGGACAGGAAAACCTGCAGATTTCTTGCAGATTTCTAGGAATCTTGAACTGTCAGCCACAGCAATGTTCTGCCAGATTCTTCAGTCTCTTCTTACAGAAGCTTTCTAACAATCATTTGTGATGTGACTTTGCCAAAGGCTCTCGATGTTTTCCCATCTCATTCCTGTACTGCTGTATTCAATGGTTTTCTGACAATTCAGGTTTCTTCTAATAAGGCCAAATGATCTACACTCAGCAGCGCTGGGAGCCAGAACTTATTTTCACAATGTTCTTTCACCTGTAGGCCATAGAGTCACAGAGATCAGCAGTGCAAGAACACTTCACTCTGCACAGAGCTATGTCTTCCCTTTTCCCCAGGTGGACACAGCAAGTCTTGAATGTGCAGGGTAAACCATAGGAGTGGGTTCCCATGATTAGCTACTGAAAAATTATTTTTTTTCTTTTCTAGTGGAGTGGTCCACTTGCTTTCTGAAATCCAATGAGTTATCTGAAATTGAGTATTGTATTCTGCACATTACTTTAATTGGATGTATCAAAACATATTTAGTCTCACTTAAATGAATCCTGTTTAAAGATCTTACTAGTCTTTTGCAGGGCTATTACTTCTCCACTGGCACAAACACTGAGTCTGACAGAGTACCAAATTTGTCCTTCTGTTAATTTATTGATACTGATTTGATTCACCTTACTTTGGGAATTATCTGTATATTAACGCATTCTGTTCAGCCAAATTCATTCCTGATATAGCTAAATTTATGTCACAGGCAATTTAATTTCATATTCTAGCCCTAGGCTCATTCATCTAGACTCTCAGGGCTATCCTGTAAAGAGATTTTTTACAGACTTGTCTTATGAAAGAGCAACTTCCCTTAGTATCTTAACATGGTTTATCTTTTCAGTGCTTTGTCTGTCCCAGAAAAGAAATAAAATAAAATTGAACCTTTATTAAATACAGAAAAGAAACACAGGGACAAATCATGATTGTGCTTAACTTTGATGCCTCTTTCTCTTCCTATAAAATATTCTGTTAGGAACTTTGATTATTATTATCCAACTCATTTAAATTTAAAATGTGTAATTCACAGAATTGACTGATGAATCTCTACCACTGCAAAGTATTTGCTAACTGTATTTGGGTTTATTTGTTAGTGTGGTGCCTTGAATCCTCAGATTGTGAATCTTCAGTGCCTTTTAAAATGGAATCATATGTTAAACTTGAATATAAATAAATACTCAGTACAAATTACTCCTTCTTGTGCTAAGGTAAAAGGGATTTTTTCAACAGCTTACCATGAAGAGACCTGAGAATGTTTCCTTCTGCACTAAAGTACCAGTAGCAAGGAAGAGTAAACAAAAAGAAAGTGCAACCACTGGCAAAAAATTAAGAGTAAGTAAAGACAAATAAGAATTCTTTGCTATGAGGTAAGAATCAGAAGGCTTTTCATATTTCTCTCACATGTATTCATATCAGCAAACATTTCCAGGCATTTGGGGCTTCCTTTAATGCAACTGCAGCAAGTTAAATGTTAAAATCAGGAATGTAGAGAAAGAATAGAAATCACAGAATATAGAAATAACAACAAAATAATAAGAATAGAAATAAAATCAAAGACAAAAAACCCACATTTGATTATCTATCCCTGTCTAAGGTGATATCACACTGCCATTCAGTGAACATCACCCTATCAAGAGGAACGAAAACCTTAAAAAAGCCCCCAAACCCCATGTATTTCCATTCAGAAATTTTGAGAAATGCTGGTGCAAAATCTGAGATCGGCATTCAGATGATCTCCAGCAAATGAAAAGGGTACATTTGGAATGCCATGAGATCAGGACCTACTCTGCCAGCAGCTGGGTGATTGCCTCAGTCCATTGCTGAAGTGTTGCCCCTTGAGGCTCTGTTAATGCCTTAGCCATTGGATGTTCAAACTCTCTTTTCACTGGCACTTATATTTTCCCAGAAGATCCATTTCAAAATGAAAATGGAACAGGAAGCAAAGTTTTCTCCAAAGCACTGTGGCCAAAGAATATTATTAAATTTAAAGTATTTTAGAGGAACAACTAAATAGAACCAGCAAAGACATCTTAAAATATGTTCAGAAAAATATAAGTAAAATATATATTTGGAGATAAGTTGGCTTTATACAGTTACAAAGACAAATGCAGCAACAAAATATTATGGAAAGATGTTGATAACACAAGAGAAATGCTAAGTTTTACATCAGTTTAGTAATGAAGCAAATATAAGAGTGTTGACCTTAATGATGCCTTTGGACAGTTTTCAGCATTCAGGGAAAAGGTTACTAAAATTGTGATTTTCCTTCCCTGGATGATTTGTTTTGTAGATTAAAGTAGGGCCTAAATGCCAGAAGTGAGATGATAATTTTGCAGCATTAAATGTCATAAAATAAAAGCAATGTTATAAAGCCACCCCTGCTCATAAAGACCACTGAAGAAATTGTGAAAATATTACTGAACAGTAATATTTAATAAATGAGCAGTTTTCTTGAACAAAAAACTTAGGGAAATTTTCTAATACACCTCAGTGAAAAGATAGGAATTCCATTGCAGCTTTTTGTTTTCTTTCAATAATGTTTCTGAAATTTTTATCTGATAGACTACTGAATAACCATGACAGTTATTTTGGAGAAGGTTTGTGAACCTTGAAAGTTTCATGAAGAATTATTTAGGAGTGCTTTGTTAGTTGTATTAGTTTGTAAGTCTTTAAAACAGAGCTCAGGTGTTCTGGTAATTCAGAGGGTAAATACAAGGAACAGAGTATATAGCACAGAAACCTTTTACTCTATTTAGCTATAATATAAAAACAAACTCAACAGCAAGGAGGCTGAAAAGGTATTAAAAGAATTTCATATTTTGGGAAGCTCTTTATCACAAATTATCACTTCTTGTGGCACTTATGCTTTGCACTGGTGTATGAATGTTCTATGTAAGCAAAGTTATGAATTAAACTGCATTTTCATATTGATGTTTTTAGACCTTTTCTGTTTTCTTTGACAGTGGTAAGGGTTGACCATGGGCTGACCAGACTGGAACAGAAACCCAGAAATCATATTTGTACAATTTTTCTTCTTTGCAAGGGACTTTTCTATACACATTTCAAAATGGTCCCACCTTTTCTTCTGTTCAAGATATATAAAAAGGGGATTAGAAAGCAGACATTGGATTGTAGTGCTGTCTTCCTTCTGGTACCCAAGTTTAAGTCTGTAACTCCCTCACCTGAGACAACCAGATCAGTCACTCAGAGGATACAACACTCAAAGATTCTGGCCCTCATCAACTGAATATATAGTGGAAGTAGAAGTAGCTGCCTGAATTTAGCACCTGTGTTTAGCTACTGAAGTTTGACCTCTGCATTTTTTGTTGAATTCCCAGCTGCGGTTCAGTAATCTCACAGCAGCAATGTCAGAGAAATCAGCTTTGGAAAGAAGGCAGATTTAGTTGCTACATTCTGTTCTCTCGTGCCCATGGGACTGGAGCATCACGGAAAGGGAATGTTAAGCTACATCTTAAAGGTGACCCAGAATGCAATCTGGCAGTAAAAG
Organism: Campylorhamphus procurvoides; assembly: GCA_013396655.1. Classification (NCBI taxonomy): domain Eukaryota; kingdom Metazoa; phylum Chordata; class Aves; order Passeriformes; family Dendrocolaptidae; genus Campylorhamphus; species Campylorhamphus procurvoides. The sequence continues at coordinate 584,262 of WBMV01008144.1, forward strand.
GAAAAGACTTCTTGTAAAATAGAAGAGAAAGGTGGTGCTGCAGGCCAGATTGCATATGAGGGATTCCAAAGAATTGCTTGTGGTCTGCCTTTTTAGCCAGTGTTTCAGGAAATGACACGTTAAGGTCTGAAATTTGCATGAAATGTAGGCATGGGCAGAACTTCATTTTATTGTGATTGGCTATTTCTTTTTGGCTTGCTGATTAGGAGCAGCTGTTGGTTTTAATTCAAATTTTCTATTTTATTTTTGGCAAGGATTCCTACATCTCTGGATGGATTTTTTTTTTTCAAATAATATGGTAATCACTGTGAGGTGAAAAGATACAGTGGGGCCAGTTGGCTTCCTGTGACTCAGTGACCTTTTGGTATTAGAAACTGCCCACTGCCCTTAGCTATGTTCAAACTTTGCAGCTGGGTTGCAACAACAACAGAAATATTTTCCAGTCCCCCATCCTGTCATTTCAGAGCTACCAATAAGACTTTCTATGCAGGGAGAGGGAGCTTATTCAATGTCTTTCAAAAGATAAGGTCTGCTCTGGTGGAAGAACGTTGGAGGATTCCTCAGGAAGGACATTGGCTTTATGGAGACACCCCAGTAGTTTTGCTGCTTATTGAATCAAATTGTGCCTAAAACTGACCCCCTTTTTTCTTTACTTTTTCCCTGAAAAACTACTCTTTAGCAATTCTGAGTCCCAAACTAAGCTTATAAGCAAGTGTAACTAAAATAATTCCTACTGGAGCACCATCAGGTTTCTGGCAGTGTATGCTTTTAAGTGTCTGGGATAAGAAAGGAAAACAAACTCAAAGGAAAAATCTTTAACATATTGAAAGTTTCTTGCCGTGAACAAAAAATTAACATTTCTTTATCTCTTGAAAAGGGATTCAAGGATGCTGAGTTATAGTTACTATTTCAGAAGTCTGAGGTGAAAACAAGCTGTGTGACACCAGTGTTAGTACCATTTTGTGCACTCAGTATAAGACATCTTCAGGAGAAAAATGTGTCATGTATATAGAGATGCAGTGGTTGAAAGTTTCCTTTTACCAGGGTAATGCTATGGAGGAGATGGAAGTGTCTGTTTTTCTAAGAGTACAGCTTGTCTTTTCTCTTTAGTGCCTGAAGTTTTTATTCCACAACATGGGGAAGCTTCTGTTCATGATGTCAAACCTTAAATATTATGAACATGTTCAATCACAATTCAAAGAATCCTATTTTAGGATAAATCATTCAGAATGGCCCATTCTCATAGGATATTCTAGTTCCGAAAACCTACTGTCAACACTCACTTGTGTCCCATGTCAGTTGTATCCCACTTAATACACTAAATCCCACTGAAGTGTCATTTTGTCACGTGCTGGTATTGCATGGCTACAATGGCCATAAGGTGCTGTTTTAATCTGTGCTAATTGGCATTTTTGTGTGAAACATGGTGCCAAAAGGGACATGTCCCTGTAGTTTCTGTTAGAGTTTGAGGAGGCTGGGGTGATGGCTGCCAAGGTTAGTAACCACTCAGTGCAATTGTCACATTGCAGCAAACATCCAGAAAGTGCAGGGATACCTTGGTCAGGATCAAGTGGGGATCAAGAACTGCCCTCCCTGAAGTGCATTGACAGTCTGGATGGGTGGGATTCGATTTCAGATTGCAGTGGTGGGTTTCAGTTTAAGACATCTAAAATCTGTTCAGCACACCCTGAAAGACGTGTTTGTATGTGATCAGCTGACTCTCAGCCCCTCTGCTGTTTATCTTCATATTACATTAACCTCTCCATGTATCAAAGTCAATTCCAAGGCTAATCAGAGGCAAGAAATTCTTACTTCTTGTCATAAGCAGCAGAATTCCTACAACTTTGGGTTTTACGTAAACAAACCACGATGGGTTTCCCCTCAACCAGGTGTTAGCCTCCAGAAAGGAGAAGAAAAGAAGGGTATTCCAGCACAATCAGGCTGCTTGTGATCCTCTTGCAACCTGTGCTGCATCATCATTGTCCCTTTAGTTTCAAATTAATAGCACGTACTTTGGATAATGGTGACTAGGGGGAAAGAAAAATAAATAATTTTTAAAAAAACCCAAACCCAAAAACACACTAAAACCCAACTTCTCTCAATAACTTTTTATTCTAAAAGCCTGGACACAATTAGTGAGTGACAGTGACTAGAGGGAGACTTCTAATTTGGCTTATTTCTGGATGGAGAGAAAATGTCTGAGTTTCCCTGGGAGTTCACCTAGTAAATTAGAACCAGTGGGAAATATTGGGTTAATTTAAAGCATTGGACCTGTTTCTGTCTTTGAAAAAATGCAGCCATGTAGTCCTAGTGTTGTCTCTGCAGCTGTAACACCACTTAAAGCAAATCATGTCAAAGTGCACTAAAAACATCAAGCATGAGAAATTTCTCCAAAGAGTTATTATTTGAGGAGAGGGAATAAGGAGCCTGAACTTAACTGTACCGTCCATGCCTTCTAAGGGTGCCAGACTCAAGAGTAAGACGACCTCAGGTAAGGCTGGGATGTCCCTATCAGCAGGCCATTTTTGACACCAAGGGATAGTGTGGCATGGGTTATCTGTATATTTGGGAAACACTGAGACCCTGGTCTGGACACTGACCTCATACAGCTACAAACCTATGAAATCTCCACACTTAGATGTGTCATATCCTGCTTTATCCTTGCCTTTGTCCAAGTGCCTGGAATCTGAGACTGCAGTGCAGGTAATTGAGACATAGTGGGACATGAAGAGTACATGAAACATGCCTGAGACTCTCTGGCTGAAAGCCTGGTTTTGACTATATTAGCTGGTACTGCTAAACTTCCTTAGTCTCCAAAAAATGGATACAAACTGTGCACTGGAAACAGTCCTCAACTTGTTCTAACTTCTGTACCATGACTACATGTCTCCTGGGAGGACACGTTCTGCCATGGCCAGAAAATATTCTGGGGACTGTTAATTGCAATCTAATTATCACTAAAATCTATCATTTTCTATCAGATTTGAATAACACTAAATATTACTTTCAGACATGACTGGTGTGGGGGCTCAGAAGACAGAAAGCCCAAAAAACTAATGCATGAGCATTCCTCTTTAGGAAATAAAGTGGATGAAACCTTTCACAAGCATGAAAGTATTCTGCAGTATTTTTTCACTAACCAAATCTGGTGTTGCTCCACTGATCTAGTGAAAAACAAGTAAAGTAATATAAAATGTAAATTAAAGAGACCCTATTAGAGAAATTTAGCTCCCTAAATGCTAATTGCAACAAAAAAGAAAATTAAAAGTTTAACAAGAGTGCAATAAAGGAAGGAACTTAAATATTCTAAACGTATTCAGATATAACACTTAATTGGTGCTGAGCAAGTTTAAGTTAGGCAGCTAACAAGATAAACACTTTTGATGACAGAAAATTAATGTTGTGGCACAGCAAAAGACTATTTTATTTGATAATTTATACTTTATACATGTTATACGACAATTTAATTAAACACTGAAGTAATCCAGTCAAATAATTTCCTAGTGAAATAAACCAAGAATGATCAACTTCCTTTTCTGTAAAGGATCAATGCAGTATGACACCTGATTTATGGTTTATGACTGCAGCCTTAAATTTTATGCCAAAATTAATGAGATAAAATAGATTTCTTAGGGGTATTTTTTCACCATCACTCACGCATGGTAAGTCAATTGCTGGAAATACGACCTAATAGAGAAAAAACCATGGTTCTTGTGATAGCATTACTTGGTAATTTTAATAAAAGTATGTTGCTAAATCTCAATGGAAGGAGGAGAAGAAAACCCTTCTGTCTAAACCAGTTTGTTAGGAGTACTTTTGGGATGTTTTGACTGATACTTCAATCATGCTTTGCAACCTGTTGCCTTTAAGCAGAGCTGAAAGAAAAAAAACTCCCAGGACATGTCATGTGATCTTCAACCACGTTATTTGTATCAGTATAAAGAGTCTTTCTACTGACGTCTATTAGAATATTAATAATAAAGTTAATATTTATCATAAACTCCACTTATTTCTTAAAAGCTTACACTGCTGTCAAGACTAATAATATCAGGCTTCCCACAAAGAGCATCCCTGTGAGTTTAGTGTATTTTCCCTCAGGTAAAGCTCAACCAAAGGCAAGGAAGGGAAACAGATGGATGGCCTTGCCCAACCTCCGAATAGGTCATGGCAAAAGTGTGTCTCCTTTATGGGTGTATTTCATTGGATAAGTCTCCCAAAAATGCCCTAAATATGTCACTGAGGGAAGCAGAAAATTTGGAAGACTGAAAGGTTTTGCAAGTACTGGAAAGGCTGTTCTACAACTAGACGCATCTGGGTTTATGTCCCCAGTGTTTCTTCTTGATGGCCTATATCTATTTTTTGATTTTTTAATGTAAAACATGAACAAAACTTTTAGTGACAGGAACATCTGAAACCTGGACTTTCTGCTTCTATCAAGACAGCATGTGGTCCTAAATTCTTTTATAAAGTACTATAATTAATATTTTACTTTTTTATTTATTGAGAAAAATACTTTTCTTCCAATAAACTCTACCCATATTTAAAAATGTTTAAAAAACATTAAAAATGCCTAAATACAAATGTATTTCTCTTTCATGGGGTAATAAAATGGAAACATTTGCTTGCATGATTCAGGAACACAGATCTCTATTAAACAGCACAAATCATTATACAAGTTTGACAGCAACAAATAAATGAATTTACATTGTAGAACAAATGAGTGCATTTGTTTATCTGCAACACTTCACCTTGTGCCATTTTAACAACTTCTACAATTTTTTGCCTATTTCTTTTTGCATAAAAACCTCTCCAAAGGATTCCTAAGATGTTCTGTTGATTTCAAGCTTCTTTTTTATTCAATCAAACATTAAAAATATATTTACCCTGTGTACAGTTCACCTTCTCTGTCTACCAGAAGGCCACACCCCCTCTCATCAACAGGACAGGGGGTGCAAATAAGACAGAAAAGCTCATAAGTTGAGAAAAAGAAAACATTTTGTCATCTTAAAGCAATCTGAAAGAGATTTAGTGATAGAGGAAGTGATATTGAGTTTTTAAAAATGACAGAATTTCCATATAATATAGTCTTTGAAGAAATCCATCTAAAGGAAGCTGTGTATCAAAGTATTAAATATTTCACTTTTTAAAATCCTTTCTTTTGGATGTAGTCTGAAACTAATGTGTGATTCTATCTGAAAAGTATTTAAAGGCTAAAAATATAAATATATGATCATGATAATTTTTTTCCTGAAATAAATGCCCTAGTAGTTTGCAGAAGAGGTGTTCAGTAGTAGGGCTGCTCTAGCTCAGAGAGAAAAATAGATAGAATTTAACTGAAAAAGAAAATCCTGGAGAAAATGTGTTTTATAGTGTCTCTTTTACTCCTCAAAGTTCTTTTCACAACACAGGAGGCAGATACAGCAGGATTGGTGAATGTTTATAAGAAATGTGCCATTGATGAGTCAATGAGGAATGATGGAACAGAAAAGCCTGTTGGCTGAAGGATGTGCTTGCAGATCTAGAAGTACATATGAAGCTACACACCGTCAGGTATTGATGGAAAACACCTGAGGCTGCTAAGCAATGACAGTAAGAGAGTTGGGAGCTATAAAAAGACAATAATTTCATCTGTTGGCACTGACACTTCTGTCACAGGAAAATGTGAAGAAAAAAGGAAGCTGTGCATGTAAGTTAACCTTTCCTCTTTCTCTGCTACCTCCTTTGTTTGATATATGATCATCTCAGATTATCATTATATGTCTTACTCTATGTGGGATTCCAAGAGAATAGACAGCTACAAATTTAAATACTGAAGCAACTGAGCAGTGACTCATACAAAGTCTGATAAACAACGAATGGGTACAGCACAAACTGTAAACCTTCAAAGGCAGCAGAGGTTTCTTTCTGAAGAGTGAAGATTAAATACAGAACTGAGGAAGTTTGTAACAAATAACTTCTGAAGAACATTTTTCTTAATTCTTCTGGCCAAAAAGCAATTGATACATTTTCTAAGTCTCTTTTTAGTTGTCCAGTTAGAATGTTGCCCTTGTTTCATCTATAGCTGGCAAAGAATTAGTTGCTAGAGCTCTCCAATTGTGATGTCTTTGCTGGTGAAACTGTATCATGTCAAATGATACTTTCAGCATTTTTTGCTTTAAATAACTGTCCAGACCAGTAGGAATTCACCTTTTTCTTTTTCCCTTTTCTTTCTCTCTCTTTTTTTTTTTCTTTTTCAGTCTCATTTTCTGAGAGCTTTAATACCTGAAAGCAAGCTTGCATTGCTTGCTTTTTGTGTCATGCAGGACTCTGGTAAGATTTAGGCCACTTCTATAGGACTACTTGAATTGTAATCAGTTCCTCTACTTTGGAACATAAAGTCTCAAGTATACCCTAACACAAGAGTTGATTCCAAAGTGCTCCAGTGTGAGTGGTATGGTGACTTGTTTCTGCGAAAGACTGTGAAGAAATAACAGCTTTCTGAATCAGAAGTGTGCAGGTCAAGCATCAGGCTCAGAGAGGACATTTGGAAATGGAACCAGAGAAAGTGGCAACTCATCTTTTGCATGATGTCAGAACACTTCTACAGAGGGCGAGAGACTTGTATCTCCCTCTCAGCCCAGAGAAGAGATTTTCTATCCCTCTAACTACCAAAACACAGACAGTAAAGCAGAAGGACAAGGCACAGACTTTGAAACCCCTCAGGCAAAGATATCTATCACTTAAGGAAGATAAATAAACCACATGCCTTACTGAGCCAAGCAGGCATAACCTTTTAACCTTAACTGCTGTGCAATGTGAAGAGGCACAAGTAACTGCATATTCAGGATCCAGTGTGGAACAAGAGTTCTTTTCACCGTCTTAAATATAGAAGAAAATTATGTGGGAACTGGAACCAAGTTCCTCACTTCCTACACCATTTTCTTAACCACCAGCCATGATGCCTCTGCAAAATGTAATGTTTGGATTCAAAAATGCCCTCACTATCCTCATACACAGAGTCCAGTGATTAGGCTGTGTTTCTCTGAGAAGAGAAACAAAATAACAGCAGTAAGAATTGAGTTTAAAAAGGAAGAGCATTCTTTGTCCATCCATTGAAGATGAAATTCATACTTTCTTACCTATTTTAAAGTGAGGGTTTATACATGTAACTCAGATTTGAACTCAACAGGTAAAGCTGTATTTTTTGTTTGTCTGAATTGCCAGTGTTTTATTCAAGAATTTCATCTTTTTTTCTTGTGCTTGTTGAAAGCAGGTATTTGATGACCTGTTTGTATTGGTTCATCTCCTAACAAAGTCAAATCTGTGAGATCCTAGCTCTCAAAAGCAGGACCAAACATCAAGCTGTCCTAGTGCCTGTGGCTTTATCAATTAATGGGAATTTTGCAACAGACTTCAAAGGCAACATGTTTCAGTCCTGTTTCTGCATGTTATAATCATTCCCTCTAACTCTGAGGTCTTAGGATGTAGACAGACATAAAAAGGAAGAAAAAAGATTAAAAATATCTCAACTTTTCATTAGAATGTTCTAAACTGTTACACTCAATGGAACCACTTCACTTAGGTACATATTTATCTACATTTTTCAAAAAAAAAAACTTAAAACACCATTAAAAGCTGATTCTAATAAGCTTTGTTATGTTTTTTTTTCTTGTTTAGAGAGATGTAAATATCTTTGCAGATATATTACATTTCTGTCCAATCAGTGAAAACCTAATCAAATATGAGATTTTTTTTCCAGTTTTCTGATTTCACTGAGCAGCAGAATGACTCAGGAAGTATCTGATATAATATAATGTAAGAATTAGATTAACTCTTTCCTCCCTAGAAAATGGAGACAGATCAGCTTGCCCAAGGGCACTTGAAATTTTTCAGCTTCATATCTTTGAGCTGAATAAAGACCTTCAGCCCTTAAATAACTAGTTCCTTCTCTCTAAATTTGTGTGAAATAAAGGTCTTTATGTCTTACAAATGTAAAAATAATATATTAATTAAAATGCAGTGATAAGGGGATAAAACCAGTGAAAACAAATGCTCACCTTGTTTCCTTCTTCCTTGTGCAGTGAATCAATGCCTTGGCATTGTGGTCTGATAACCCAGACAACTGAAATAGTTTAATCAATTTAGCAACACAGATTCTGTTGAGAAGATCACAGATCTACACAATGACTTGTGAAACTTTAAATCTCTAACAGCTCAGCAGCCTTTAGGGGCAGATAAGGGCTCTGCTGTACATGGTTTATGCATTTGGGCTGGTAACGCATCTTGTGCTGCAGCTAAAGCACAGGGCCTGGTGCAAAGAGATTAGGTACATTTTTAAGCACCTAATGTTGTCTAATCTCCTGCTGGACTGTGTCGGAGGGCATGGTGGTGTCCATTTGGATTTTCAAACCAGGTACAATGTGTATGTTTATGCTCCCCTAAATCTATTGTGCTCAGTGAGCAGAACAGTCCTTCTTAGAATCATAGAATCATTTATGGTGGAAAAGACCTAAAAGATCATCAACTCCAACCATTAACTCAGCACTGCCAAGTCCACCACCAAAACACGTCTCTGAGCATCACATCTGCAGTGTTTTAAATCCCTCCTAAATGGTGATTCTAAAACTTCCCTGGGCAGCCTATTACAATGTTTGACCACCCTTTCAGTAAAGAGCATTTTCCTAATAATCTAAATCTCCCCTGGTACAACTTGAGGCCGTTTCCTCTTGTCCTGAAGATGTTTCTTGCTTGAAAATGGGCAAGGTATGCTGATGATAACCAAGAACAGCTACATGTTCTGTCCTGTTCTGCCATTTTGCACTAGCACCAGCTCCTCTGGAAAATTCTGTTGGGCAAAATGTCACTTGTAGACACTGTGCTGCAATATGAGCCACTGTCCTTCCAGAAGTTCAGGGTTGATTGTCCCACTCATCATCATTTGTCCATTGCCACACAACAACAGCAAAACAATCAGTCTTGAGCTGTAGTGTGATAAAACCAGGGCTGTTATGGCAGCTCTCCATCTCTGACAGTATGTTCTTCCCAGGAAAATGCCTCAATTATGTCTGCTGCAATTCACCAAAAGAGGAAATTCCTTGTGTCTTTCTGGTATTCTTGTATACCTGTGATAAGTCCTGTTTGGTAGCTGGAGTTCTGTGAACCTTTTCCCCACTGACGTCAATGTCAATTTTACTTGAGGAAGAATTGAATAATGGGAAAGGGAAAGGGAAAGGGAAAGGGAAAGGGAAAGGGAAAGGGAAAGAAGCTGGGGGTAGGGGTGGGGGGAGAGGGAGCAAGAGAGAGAGGGAGAGGCTGAAGGGGTGGGGAGGAGAAAGAAAATAAAGAAAAATATAGAAAATCGGGAAAAGAAAAGAGAAAAGGGAAAATAAATAAATTCTGCATAACTAGCATTCTGATAGCAATGCTAATTTAAAGAGTAGTTTTTGTAGTGGTAGCAGTCTGATGATTTCACTGGGACACATCCAAACTATGCTTCAGAAGAGCAAGGCAAGCAGAATTTGTCTCACTGATGGTCATTACAGAATAAAGTAGCCAGGGCATCAGCCACAGGGCACATTGCTTTTTGTGGTTGCCTGACAAGATTTGGTGGGGGGAACACAATCTTAATGATACTTTATCCTTGTCTAGCTACCTGTCTGAGTCCAACCCTGCTGGGTGCTTTTTATTCTTTGTATTCTGATTCTTTTCCTTGATACACTTATTCTTGTGTTCAACTTTAAACGTATGAGAAGTCCCAGGAGTCCAAGCTAAATCTGTGTTCAAATGTTGCAATAAAGCTGTGGTCTGCACTTCACAAGATAAAGACTCTTCAGAGCATCCTGAAATGCTTCTGAAGCATTACTTAATTGATCTTTGTGATATTTCTGCAACAAATGCAGTATTGTTCCATTTCTTAGAACACTAGGCTGAGCTATGAAAGGTAAAAGTCATGATCCATCTGGGAAAGTGTAAAGAAAGGAATTAAAGTGTCTGGACTACCAATGTAATAGTATATGCACTAAACAACTTTCACCATGGAAATGCCATTCTTTCCTTGAATGCTTCTTTCTGTAGCCCTGAAGTTCAGTAAATATGATTTTGTCATTGTCAGTAACAGACCACAGGCTTCACAGAATCTCAGAATTATTTACTTTGGAAAGGACCACCAAGATCATTGAGTCCAGCTGTGGTGGTTTAGTTTTCTTAGTTCTGGTCTGGGCCTTCCTTGGTAGCAAGGTTGTAACTAAGGAAGTATTCCACACCGTTCCTTCATGTAATCAGGTGTATATAAAGACAGGAGGNAAGTGCCACATTGATCTGTTTATTGAACACCTCCAGGGATGGTGACTCTACCATCTCCCTGGGCAGCCTCTTCCAAAGCTTGACTACCCTTTCCATGAAGAAATTCTTCCTGATGTCTGACCTGAACATCCCCTGTTGCAGTTTGAAGCTACGCACTCTTGTCCTGTCAGTTGTTGCCTGGGAGAGTATGACCCTGATCTTTTCAAGTAGTTGTAGAAAGCAAGAAAATCCCCTCAGGCTTCCTTTTCCCAAGGTTGCCCCTCATATGCCTTACTCCTTAGACCCTTCACCAGCTCTGTTGCCCTTCTCTGGACACGCTCCAGCACCTCAATGTCTTTCCTGAATGGAGTGGCCCAGAACAGGACACAGGAATCAAAGTGTGGCCTCACCAGTGCCCAGTACAGAGGAACAATCACTACCCTGGTCCTGCTGGCCATTATTGATGATGTAGCCCAGGATGCCATTGGCCTTCTTGCCCACCTGGGCACACACTGGCTCATGTTCAGCTGCTGTCAACCAACACCCTCAGGTCCTTTTCCACCAGGAAGGTTTCCAGTGACTCTGACCCAGCCTGTAGCACTGCAGGACCCAGGACTTGGTCTTATTGAACCAAATTAACTCTCCAAGACTTCAGGACTTGTCAGTTGTTTTTTTTCAACTTGACCGTCCCTGCCTAGAGTTTTTTTTTATTTAAGCTTCTTTATCTGCAGCAACAATTTCTAATGACCAGGTAGCTACTGACTTTTTTTTTTAAAAAAAAAAAGTCCATTCAGATTAAACAAACTATTTACCAGACCAAACTGAAATGCCCTTTGTGTCCTGTTCCAGGATTAACTTTATTACCGATTTGCTTGGTTTGATGTTTATTTGGTTGTTTTTTTTTGTTTTGGGTATAGTAAGCTATCTGAAATAGTTTGGTGCTGGTTAGAATTCCTGGCTTGCAGTCCTATTTTATTCCAGGTGCAATGTAGAAAAAGAGTTAAAGTAACATAAGACTGCATGATAAATAACTACTCTAAATGGATTGAGCAAAAGTGAGGTGACTTTCATTTGACTAAGACAGACTTCACCAGGGTAAACCAAGCTGCTTTAAAATGGGCATTTAAGATCATTAATGATGCTCTGGGATACTGAAGACATCTGCACTCAAATGGCAAATGGTACGCAAATCTTAGGAGAGCACAGTGCTCAAAATTACACCAACCACTTACAGAATCTCACCTTTTCGAGCATTAACAATATATGCTTGGAGCTACTTTCCTATAAGACTTTATTGGATATTATAGGAAAATAGATTGTAAAAGACTATCTGTTGAAAAGAAAGGAGCACATTTTTCCCTAAAGTAGGGCCCTACAATAGGCCTTGCTGGTGAAAACATCCATCTTTTTCCATGAGGTATAGCAGTGATCTAGTACAGCTCATTAAGTTCCTGCTGATATCATACATTCCATGAAATTAATACTGAGCTAACAAATTATGTAAAATTCTTCAATGCTTTTTGTTGCTTTGTGTATGTTTTCTTGTTTGTTGGAAATATCTAATGACAAGAACTTCACTGAATTATGTGAAATAATACATTGCTTTGCTAGTGAACTTGCAGACTTGTAGTTTGACTGCACATAATTTAGGGTTCCATATGCTGCATGCTGTTCTCAAAGCTGAATAGATCTATTGATTTGTCCAAGAGCAGTACTGCAGACCACCAGCTTTACAGTATTGTATTCATAGTCACTTCATCCTAAAATTGAACAGCCTTTGTCATCTATGACAAAGAGAGTTGTGCATAAATGTTTCCATAAGTGATACCTTGCAGGTGAGTGGTGCTTCTGAAAAATATATATATCTAAGTTGTTTACATCACTTGGTTTCAAGAATGACATATGACTTCACAGTGCCTTCCCCCTGGAAAAAAAGTTAAATTGAGAATATTTGGTACAAAACTATTGCTGATTTACCAAATACCACATAGATCATCCAGAAAAGATCTGAAGTTTAAAATGGGACTTCTCTAGATGAAGACAGGTGTCTTCATATGCAATCAGTACCTAATTTCCCATAATCAGTGGGATTTTGAGTCCTTAGAGACTAGAGAGAAAATTATTCTAAATTAAACTTAGTGAAAATTTATCTGAATCTCCTGTATTTCTGCTTGAGGGATTCAGTTTAGTTGCCCACAAGCAGACACCTCTTGCCACTTAGAATGCTTTAGGGTATTCCTGATATATCTCCATGACTCTGGCAGATATATGACAGGAGGTCTATCAAATGGTCACATTTCTGGTGTGGAAGCTCCAGAAAGTCTAGTATACAAACTAGAGGAATCATGTGGAAACCTGATAAATGAGGTAAGAGTCGTAAAAGGAAGGTGGAAGTCTCCCTAAGCTGTGAGAAAAATTATTGCTCTCAAGTGTCTTGATAAGAAGAACCTTGTTTCAAGGTGTCTGTGAAATAGAAGTTAAAGTGGAAGGCCCTTCCACAGCTGTACAGTTGTGGGAATTCATTGTGGATGTCAATTTAGTGCCAATCTCGGATCTGCTTTCTCATCCTCTCTGGTCTGCCTCACTGTCTGCATCACCAAGTTTTTCAGAGGTTGATATATCTATATCTAATCTATATCTATATATCTGCTGTGCTGTGCAGAAATTTTGCAGCCCAAGAAACACTTACTAACATGAATTTCACCCATAATTTGATCTTGTAAACTCTCTCTGTTGCAATAAACACACAATTTCAGAGTAGCAGGAAAATATGTTTCATTAAATCATACTCAAGCATCCTTTGAAATTAGTTGTCTATACTCTGTGAGAAAGTATTATATTTGTGGTGTAACAAAAAAATCTGAGGTGTAGTTGTCTTCACTGCTACTTAAGATATGTGGGGGAAAAAAAATAAAAAGTCATAGCAGAAATTATTGTGGACTGGATATTCAAGTACTTTGCAAAGTGGTTTTCAGGCTTTTGTACCTGGAGAAAGAAGAGAAGCAGAATTGAAGAAAAAAATGAAGCAGCCCCAAAATTTTTAAAAGAACCTCATAAAATAAAAGGCTTGACTCATAGTGATTGTGAGCTTAGAATTTACTAGCCAATACTTGTGCCTCTTTCCTTCACCTTGATATATATTCTTTTTGAGTTCAGAAATCTTTAATGGCTTTTGTCTTCATTGTCATAACCAGGAAAGGCCATTTTCATCTACTTGGGCTTTGCATCAATGAAACTGAAGTTGTGTGAGTGGAGGTTTAGGCTGGATATTAGGAAAAATTCTTCATGCAGAGGGTGTTTGGGCAGTGGGACAGACTCCCCAAAGAAGTGATCACAGCACCAAGGTTGACAGAGTTCAAGGGGTGTTTGGACAATGCTCTCAGGCACATGATGATATTCTTGCTGTTATCTCGTGCAGAGCCAGGACTTAGAATTTGACTACCTTTGTGGGTCCCTTCCAACACAGGATATTCTATGGTTCTGTGAAATTACTGAGTTATCTTTTGAAATGGACTTGTGTTGGTGTTTCATTTCTACCTCCCATTAGAAGAATACTACCCTTTCATTGCTGATACTTCATGATTCAGTCCTGAAAACCACTATTATATTTCTTATTCTACTTGATTCTATGTGTCCTCCAGTTTGGAGTGCGAGCATTTTGATGCTTTTTTTCTTAGGTATGGATTATATCTACACTTGTTGAGGGCTCAGTACAATAGACATTCAGCACTAACTGCTGGTACAAATGCCAGCTTGCATTGCTGTGTTTTGTTTCCCTAAGTAAACAGGAGATCAAGGGTCTTTGAAGTGTTCTGTATGCAGGAAGAAGGAAGAAAGACATAGAGTAAATATTTCTTTCGTTATTGTCACCTTTTTAAAAGACCTCAAAAGCTCTGAATTACAGACCTATTTACTGGTTTTGCTAAAGAAGGATCCAACTAGAAATCCAATTAAAAAAAAAAGAGTTTCACTGTGTGCAGCAGGGGAACAAACACCCACACACGCACACAGACACACACCAACAGCAAGAACCATCAACAATGACCAGTTTATTAACAGAAGGCTTCTCTTTTATGCTTTTCCTTATCTGTCCATGCATGCATGTCACATTCTATTAGCCAAGGACTTCTGTCCACGAGCCTTAGACCATCTTTTGATAGGTAGTTCACATCTCTCCTCATGCTGGCAAGACTCAAAACACATCTTATTTTTCTCAGTTGTTTTCCTTCTTTCTTCTACTTTCCCATGCAGCTGCAAGGCCATAGACTTGTTTTTCTCCACTTTCCCATGCTCACAGCTGCATCCTTCTCACGCCGAAGGTGTCTTCAGCCCAGAAATCTTCCACAACTGTGTAGTTCCTAGACAAACATTAAGGGGAAATCAGCACAGAAATGAAAGAATTGAATAATTATTTTTAACAAATGGGGACTAAAACCTTAGGGAGTTAATGTCCACCTATAAAGGATTGTGGAATGGGTCAAAAGAGGAAGTAAATAATTAGGCAGATGAGAGAGAGAAAGTTACGTTTTCATGTTCATCCAGAGATGAACTGAGCTATAGGGAATTCAAGTTAATTGGAAAACAAATATCAAAAAAACTCAAAGACCTGCAAATGAGAAAGAGCAAAGTTATCTCAAAAACCTGGTTTGGGTCACGAGGAGGAGGCATGGACAATATGGACTGTACAACCTGGAATAGAGAGCACTGGAATGGACTTCAAGTATTGTAATGGACTGTCCAGGTAGGTGGGAGAATCACCATTCCTGGAGGTGTTCAAGAAAGGACTGGATGTGGCACAGAGTGCCATGGTCCAGTTCCCAATGTGGTGATCAGCCAAAGCTTGGGCTCGATGATCTTGGTTGTCTTTTTCAACCTGAATGATTTTGTGACTCCGTGCATGGAAAACAACTGTGAAATTTCACTACAAACTGTCCATTTCTGGATTTTCCAAACTGCACAGTCTAAACTTGTCATGTGCTTTCCAGTATTGCACTGAACACTGTCTTACAGGGAATATAAAATGTGGTTTGAGGCCTTACTCATAAAGTTCAAATACTTTGTCATCATATATTCACTTAACATTACAAATATTGATCTAAGATGAAAACAAAATTATTAATTACTTTAAAGGGCAATCAACATTGACACTAACTTTAGAAAGAAACAATGTTTACTACATACAAACACAAAAAATATGTTGTCCAGCAACCAAAATATTCCATGCATTATCTCTTTCAATCCATTCTAAATTTTGCAACATAAAATTAACATAAATGTGAACAGATGAAGATATATCAGAAAGTAAAATATGAGGGAGTAAGACATGGAGGTTGATACACTCTGATACACAGAGTATTAGGGCTTTTTTTAGGATCTGCAGTACCATTTACTTATGGTAAATAACAGCAATGAATTCTTAACAGTATATGTCTCTTTACCAGTAATTATGACTTATTTTCACAGAAATGTTAGAGTATTGCATACTTAAAGAGCCTTTGTGAGAGTTTTATCATCGTAGTAGTAGTAGTAGTAATAATAACTGTTTATTACTTCAGCACTTTTATCTATAAAGCTCAGAGATGAATCCCATCCTTACACTATAGTTCTATAATGTCTAATAAAACAGGTCTTGAGCTCAGTTTGGGTTTCTGGTATGTAACTTTTGTATTCCCAGCAGATCTGGAGATTTAGATTAGAAGCATAGAGCAAAGACAGATTCACTGTAGTAGTAAAGTTTCTGCAGTGGTACCTTCAAAATCTCGTGTGACTTCTGCAACAAAAATATGGGTAAAAATAAGAAAAACATACCAATTGACTTAACAGACCTGGCTCTGAAAACACACAAGGAGAAAAAATATGAAGCAGAATTTCATTTTTACTAACATTCTTCTTCTTTTTTTTTAAGTTAGACACTATTTGCAAAGTGTTTTCTTATGCTTGGATGATCAGCACTAAATAAATTGCAGTGAAAATGTGCTGGATAAGTGTTATTAGTAAAAATATGGATTGCTAGCTAAAGTGATGTTTCATGATATAACACAAAAATAAACCAAAACCCTTGAGGTAGAAACTGTTTTGCTTCGAAAAGTCAATGAGTATTGATTTTAATATGAACTATGTTTGTTTTATATTGCTAGCTATATAAAAGATTTTGATCATTTCAAAAGAATAATGAGACAAATAGAATTGTAGAGGATTTTTCTCATTGGACTAACTAAAAGTGTAATAAAACAGTCAGAGACCTTTCAAAGATACAAGGTTTTTTATCTCTTAAAATGCATAGATCAAAATGTTCATTTTGCTTATGCTGGCATTTAATTGAAAATTAAACTACATCATAGAGATTACTAAGAAATAAGAACAAGTGGGTGTACTACCGCCTTCAGTGCCAGGGACTGGGTATTTCAGTCACTCTGAGAATATGTTTCCAGAAATTGGAGTGAGGGCCTAGAGTTTGGGGCATCTCTCTGGCTTGGTTTCTAATAGAAAATCTTTTTTCTCTCTCATTAAAATGGATACAGACACAAGTTTTCTACCTCACAGTTCTTTGCAATACTAAAAAGGGAGAAATTAGCATACAATCAAAGCAGTGTGTGAATGTGAGTAAATGAGTATGTATATTTAATGGGTGTGGGTAAAAGTGTTAAAAAGCTTTTGTTCTCTAGTATGTGCCATTCATCCTGGTGAGATTCTGGCTGTGCAGACAATACTCTCATCTCACCACCTTGGATCAATGCTGTGTGCATCCCTTCATGAATGTACATGCACATTTACACAGAGTTGTCCACTCAATTCAGTAAGAAATAACTTCTAGAATCTTCCCTACATAAAGATAAGCTTTGTTGTTTATCCTTTTTAAAATGTGCTTTATTCAAAACCCATCTGGAGGAATTGTATATCTGAATTGTGTTGAGGTTTAACTTGGCAGGTAACTAAACACCACACAGCTCACTCATTCCCCCACCTTCTCCCCACAGTGGGTAAAATAAAAAGGTAAAATTCATGGGTTGAGATAAATACAGTTTAATAGGACAAAATAACATCATCAACAATAATAATAATAGTAATTAGAAGATACAAACCAAACTATGCACAATGCAATTAATCACCACCTTAAGGCTGATGCAAGCCAGATTCTGAGTAGTGGCCCCTGACCAGCTTTCTCCCTTGGTTAATATACTGAGCATAACATAGTATGGTGTGGATTACCCTTTTGGCAGGTTGGGATCAGCTGTCCCAGCTGTGTTTCCTCTCAACTCTTTGTGCACCCCCAGCCTCCTAGCTGGTGGGGTGGGGTGAGAAGCAGAAAAGTTTTCTACTGAGTATAAACACTGCTCAGCAACAACTAAAACATCCATTTATTATCAACACTATTCTCATCCTAAAGTCCAAACACAGCACTGTACCTGCTACTAGGAAATAAAATGAACTCTATCCCAGCTAAACCAGGACAGTAAGTAAAAGGAGATTAGAATAATTCAATCAGCCTATATCTGCTGAATACTCTTGTCATCTCCACAAAGATTTAATGGTGCACTTCTTTTGCCTGACCTTTGCTCACTCTGACAATAACCTCTGAGAATATTCCATACACATTGCTCTATAAGACTTTAGGAATCAAACAACTTTAGAAGTTGGAAACATACTTAGGAAATCTTTCCAGCTCAAATGCAGCAGTTTTGCATTTTGTACCATAACCATTAGTAATAACCGGTAGCAGTTCTACAAAATAAGGGTAACCTAGGATAGATTTCCATAACAAGAGGATTTTAGTGTTAATAGGATCTATTGCATTGCTCACTGAAAACAACAGATTCTTTTAATGCTTATAGATGAGATATTCCATGTTATTGATAACAAAAAAAAAGATACATTTTTTTTTCTTTTTCACAGTAAGAAATGATTCTGGGTTTTATTAAAGGCTAATATAGCTTCATATCCACTCTGTAGCATTGACATCCCTGTCAGAGAGTTCCTTATCTTAGAAACCAATTTATTTTCTATTTTTTCCCCTATTCACCTTCTCTATGCCAGATCTGACTTTTTCAGGCCTCTATTGCATTTTTTCTGTGCCTCTTCTTCCTCTGATTACAGCTGTTTTCTTTTCAAACAAAGGACTCTTGGTTTTGTAATCTGTAGAATCATAGAATGGTTTGGACTAGAATGGACCTCAAAGATCATCTTGCTCCAACCCTACTGCCATAGGTAGGGGACATTTTCCCCTAGACCAGGTTACTCAAAACCCGATCCAATGTGGCCTTAAAGAATTTCAGGGATGGGACAGACATAAGTTTTCTGGGCAACCTGTGCCTCACCACCATCACAAGAATTTCTTCCTCATACCTAATCTAAACCTGCCTTCTGACAGTTTAAAGCCATTCCCCCATTTCCTATCCCTGTTTGCCTTTACATCTTCTTCAGTCATTCTTTCTGAACAATAAAACTTCAAATTTAGCTTTATTATTACTGTTTATAATTGTCCTCTTTACAATAGAAATAGGACTGTGTAATTTTACTCTTTATAATAGAACTAGGACTGCATTCTTCTGGAAATGCATCTACACAATTCCTTTTGACAGGTGTAGGAGTTTCACAGGAAAAAAAGCAAAACCCAAGAGCTGTAGTGTCTGTGTGTACACAGTCTACCACAATTACAGAACTCTGGTTTACTGTGACTATGCTTCTTTCACAACTTAGTTTATGCTAGATAGCTACATTTTCTGCAGCTAAAATTTGTCAAAATGAAGAAAGATTTTTAGTTACAGTGGTGTAAATACTGGCTAGGTCCTCAAGTAATGCAAACTGACTAGGAAGAGAAGTCTGATATCAGATTTATATCTCTGCAGGTTGTAGGCAAGTACTTTCTTTTCTCACATTAACCCAAATATACAGCTTTTTGCTGAAGAGACCAGAGAAAATGGAGGGTTCTGGGTTTTATAATATGTGCTTCTGTCTCTCCCTGAAAACAACCCAAACACACATAGATAATTAAAGGTAATACTGACTTATTCTTACTTTGCTAATGCATGTGTTTTTAGAATACTGTCAGATTAATTATATATTACATTAGCATTCATTCTTGCAATTAAGATTCTGTTATATGAATGGACAATAATTTTTGTTTACAGATTAATGGAGTCTGATAGTTGTGCAGATGCTTTTAGTCACATTTGGAAATAACAACTCTTTTTCACGGCTTTCAGGTCAGTGGTTTTGAGATCCTTGAGATGTAGCTTTACAAAAAGAGACTGCAATGTTCTTTGTGTGTGCCTACAGAGTAAACCAATCCAGGAACTGATGAAGAAGGCAACAGCTTACTTGCTAAAGGTTATCACTCATCATGAGAACCTGATCTGAAATTGCTGAGCACAGAAATGGGGATTCTGGCAGTCCGAAAGGCTCTTCATCAACATCTACATCAAGGCCTTCATGTTATTTATTGTTATTTATTTGGCACAAGGCCAAATCTAGAGACTTAAAGACTGTAGTTCATAAATCTGAGCCACCCTAGGTAAACCCAGGAGTATCAACCAGTTGAAGTGGTAAAATAACCTTCACAGATGGTGTCACTCTAAAATGGGAACTGTCTTATCTCCTTTCTCTTATGAGACCCTTAAACTTGCATTGCACCTAAAAGTCAATAGAGTCATAAAGGGTTAACCTTGGCTAAGGGTCAAACTCCCACCCAGAGTCTCTCTTACTACCTGTCCTCAGTAGGATGGGGGAAATGATAGGATGGAAAGGTTTGTGGTTTGAGATAAAGACAGGGAAATCACTTACCAAGGATCCCTGATCAGGGCCTGCAGCTACTCCTGCCCTCCTCCTCCTCCATCCCCCTTTGGGATCCCTCTGCTCCTTCTCCCTTCTCCTTTGTCACTGCCACCTCTGGCCCCTGCTGGAACCTGTTTTCCCCCAGACATCACCAGCTTGGGTGGCAGGGATATTCTTTCAGTTAGGGAACATGAAAATCACTTTACTAGAGACATCACACAGTCCACAAAAAGCAGGAGTCTTAGATGAAACTTGTAAGTACTCTAAGTTATTTTCCTAATCTAAAGGTTTATGACTCAGAAAGTTATGGAAATATGTGTAGTCTCACAGTGAAGTTAGAGAGTCATTCTGGTAAAAGATTTGCCATATGTGTTCAGCTCTTCTGTAAATGGCTGTGCTTCTATTCATAGGTACCATGCACAAGCCCTGAAGAGAGATGGCTGAAAAAAGGGTTTTGACAACAAGAATATATCTTTGTTAATAAGATCCTTTGGAAATCTCAACAATCTTGCAGGATGTCTTCTGTTCTCATTTCCTTTCTCATAAATTAATTAATTTTCTGATCACCACTGATGGATATGTTTTAAGTGAGCCATAGTATGTCAAGCTGATTTATAGAATAAAATCTGTATTTACTATTCCTGGATCCTTCTTCAATTAATATTGTAAAGAGTGTGCTATTTTTACAGTCAGGGAGGCAATTTGTCGGGACAATTGCTATTCCATATCTTAGAAATAGTATTTTTTGCAGTATAAATTCAGAATATACATGAGGGCATTTATAGGCATAGGTTCACACCCATAGTTTCCATATTTTTAGATGGAACTGAATTTTAATTTAGATTTTAGTTTAGTCTTAAAATAATGTATTTTAACTTAATTTGGCTTTGGAATTATGTTGTCCTTCCATTAATCTATGAGTCAATCAAAAACGTAGAAAAAAAACATAGAAATATTCAACTGGTTTCACAGCCAGTTGAACATAAACCCAAAGACCAACACCTTTGAGTTTTCAACAGAAGAATCTGTATGCCTGAAAGGAAAGATCAGCCTCATTAGGTCAAAACACCCACGGGTTGAAAAAAGGGATGTTAACCACGGTGAAGGTACCACATATTTGCTGAAACTGACCTAAAAAGAACATGGCTCCAACTTTTTCTCTGGGATACATCTCAAGCTGTTCAAGTTTAAAAACTAACTAGTGAAAATAAATAAGAATATAGTTTGAAAATCTTATAAAAAATAGTATTTGAAAGATGTGTTTCTCCACGAGTTTTATCGTGCATGAAGATTTTACATGTAGTACTCATAATTTCAGCCTTTGAATTAGACAACAGCAAGTAGGAAAAGACAAAAGCTAACTAAACTGATGGACATCATCTCCACAACTGAACACTGACTAAAAATTTTGACAACTGAGATGAAATATATGGAGGTTCTCTTAGGAGTTATTACCCTGTCTATTCTGGTCTCTGAAGAAAGCTTGCTGCCATGTCAGCAGGGCTGGTAGGTCTGAGCAAGTACCAAGTTCTCAATTCCTGTTATTAGCACTAGATAACATCAGAGGCCTTCTAAGAGGGTCAGGTTCAATGTCTGTTATAACAGAGTCAATGAAGTAAACCTTCTTAAAATGTTCTGGTGAGTTATCTGGCACTAGCAGAGATCAGACACTGATGTTAGTCAAATATTCGGTTTACTCTTACTACACTGTATTGAGTCTATTATCTCTTGATGGGTGGCAGTACTATTAGCAGGGTGACTGAGCATCAGGGAATGAAGAATTGTCCTGAAACATCTGTTTTTCAGGTTTCCAATTAATATGAATAGTCATTAGCAGAGCAGTTCTCAAAAAGAATCAGCAAAAGGTCAGAAGTTTTCCTGATGTAACCATGTTTCACTGCCATAAACCCAGTCATTGAAATAAAACCACTGACTTTTCATTTAGGAACAACCAAGGACTCAGGGACTCTGGCTAATGTCACATGAAGATACCAAACTAAGTCATTGGTTAAATTTAGCTTAGGTTTGCAGTCCAAGTAAAGTAGTTATCTGGTAGTGGCTGGTGCAAAAGGAAGGGCTGATTTCAAAGGAACACGGATTCCCAAAGTTATTTTTGTCTTCACACCTAGTGGCAGATTTTCTAAACAGTTTTCTTTTTTTACTACAACTTCTGCAAGAAAATGATGAGTAACATGTCACCTTGTATCAGGGGGTAGAGCACTTGAAGATTAGAGCTGGAAAAAAATAAAGAGGTGCCAAGTTTCCCAGGTTGCCAAGTGTCTCTAAATCCAATGAGATACACAAGCAGGGGTCACTGGGCATTCAAAGAGCAGAGATCAGTCCTCAGAGATCAGTCAGGACTCACACCCATAGTCACTTAAGGCTACCTTTACTGTCATCCAAATTCAGAACCCACAGTTAGATCCCTTTATCTAGAATTGAAGGAATTAAAATGAAATTTAAAAGTCTGAAAAGAAGTAAAAAACATAACTACGAGTTGTTCTTGACTGGCAAGTAAACCTCACCTCTCTATTTGCTATTTCATAGCAGATGTACTGTATGAGAGTAAAGAAGAAACAAGAGAGGCAGAACCCACCAAAAACTGCAATGTCAAAGTATCTGAAGTCATGTTCACAAGATAACATCTTTTACTGCTTGTTTTGTTAATCATTGTGGAAAATTCTTAGCTATTCATAAAATTGTTGGGGAAAATGGGTCATATCTCTTTTCAGGGAGGACCTCGATTTCTTCACTTCCACTCCAGGATGAATTAAGGTAATCCAGTGCAAAAAACGTCTAAAAATATATTAAGATTCTAAGAAGTCTTAAATTGATCTAAAGCATCACTTAACATGTTATTAGTTCATATTCCAGTGAAAAGTTACATTAGGAACATTATTAGGTTTGTCCTTAATTTTAGTAGCAGAATAACTTGAGCATCCAAAGAGTAAGTTTCTTTTGACTCTTCTTGCTGTAGATGCACTTCTTGGCAGTAAAGACGTGTGACATTCACAGGTACAGAGTGAAAGAATGAGCAGCACACAAAAGGGCAGAGGAAGGACTCTCTGCTTTGTGCTAAGGCCACTGATCAATACAGAAAATTTTGAGTGTTGGATCTTGCCTCTTCGGTATTACACAGTTCACATTAATTCTCAGTCCAGAAATTAGATGCCATTTTTGGATCCAAGACCAAAACCGAGTTTGAGTGTCTCAGCTACTAAGTCATCCAGAAAGCTGAATGTTTTGTCAATGTACATTTTTGTACCATATCTCAAGAAGAAACCTCAGGAGGAGTTTTCAGAATCCTTCCAGAATATACCTACACATGGTTCCCATGGGAGTAAGACAGACGCAGGATGTATCTAATCATCAAATTAGTATCTAATCATCAAACAGCTCTGGGCTTGTTTGGAGTCATGCTTTCCAGATGCAGAAGAACATTTCAAGCTAAGCAAGAAGAGACTGCAAAAAATTATTTTAGATCACTAAAGTTGGTTTTAAATTACAGCTGCATCACAATGCAAATGGTATTTTTAGACAAAAAAGGTAAGCATACAGCACAAGAATAGGATTGTTTTTTAGCTCTAGTGACACTGTTCTCACTAATATCCCAGTTCTACAACAAAGTGATAAGTGAGTGCTGGCGATCTACCACCCCCTCTTTCATTATATGCTCTTTATACTAGTGAAACAAGGACATGGGGACTGAAATACAGGTGTCCCAGACAAGATTATGGGGACACTTGGATTTCTATGAAAAACTGCACCTTTTTATTTATCTGCCCAAGAATATTCATTTCTGTGTTCTCTGTCCCGGCATTGCTGACTGTTTTATTTTTCCTCAGACAAACCTCAAAATTCTAAGGCTGAATCATTGAGACACTGGAATCTTTGTTCCATATTCAGGTGGAGAATTGGGCAAGTGACCCAAATGAGATAAACTTGATGCTGTTATTCTGTGCATCACTGTATTGACTCTGCTACTTCTTGCACTAGGACATTTTCTGTAAATTGAATTGAGAAGGAAAACAAATACAGTCAAGATACCATCAATCCCTTAGAAGATTTTGACTATAAAGAGCAATGTTTGTACTTAAAAGAGGAGATACCAAAACTCATTTCCCTTTCTGTTATCTATATGCAGGTGGTCCTGTCTTTTTTAAGTGAGAACAAGATAAACAGTGAAAACCAATTTAAAGAAAGGTTCCTTAACAATGAATATGAAATTAAAAAACTCATTAAAGTGTGTGTTATGTTTTGTCATATTGCTGAACTCTAACAACCACTACACAGAAGAGCATTGTGAAAGGGGAATGGTCTCTTACATTAAAGTGTGATTTCCACTATTCTGTTTATTCATGTTATGTGATGACAAGAAGTAGACAGGTGACAGTGATTGGCCTCTAGAAAAAAGAAAATAAATTTACAAAACAAGCCAAAACAAATAGTTGGTCCAAGTATAATGAAAAACCTACCTTTTTAGCCTAATTCTGAATTGATGCCTTGGTTGATTTGACTTCATTTCGTTAATAAGTGCCTCTATACTTTTTCCCCATTAAGAGATAACTCCTGATGGACTCTGTGTTTCCCAGAACTGAGAAGTATGGTTCACATCCAGGAGAGGAGTTGTGTGTCTGAGTTGATTTTGTGTCCTATATCATCCTCAGGAGATCTTGCCAAAGGACTTCTACCCCTCCAAAGGACTTGACCAGTTGGAAATAGAACTGTAATGGATATGAAATAAGCATAGTCCCACATATTTTGCAGTTTTGAAGAGTGATGGGCACAAAAGCCTTATGGACTTCTTTCCTGCAAAAAACCTGTGCTGGAACAAGTGTTTCTCCATCATCTTAATGGGATCAAGTGCTGTACTCAATGCCAGTGTTAGCCCTACAGTCCTCATACTGTCAACATCCCCACAGCAGTTTATCTTAGCCCAGAATGACAATCACGTGGTTGTCTACTGCTTTATGGCAGGGAATATATTGATTAAAATCTCTTCTCGCATGATCCTCTGGAATGGCTCTGTGTCTCAGATTTCTGTCTATAATGTACAATGATATAGTTTCTATACCCTGCAATGTTTCTGTAGGGTAATCCTATTAAAGTCTGTGGCACTCCATAGTGTTAGTTAGTCCACATATAGATTCCAAAGGAATATTACAATGACCAGCACAAAATCTAATCTCTATAGACTTCTAGTCAGAGTTCTGAGGATGTTCACAGGTTGCAGCTCGGATATCAATTCTTCTCCATCTCTGTCCATGGCTCTGGAGCCCATTTTACTCCCTCTGGGTTGTCAATCCCTGCCTCAGTGACACCATAGGATGTTGGTCTCCATCTCTGGCAGATCTCTACCCATAACACACCAGGACAGTCCCATCAATGGGTAAGTCATGTCCTGGCCCCAGTCCATCTCTGTATCCTGGCAGGTGCCAGAATTCGGGGCTGGTGCTGTCCCACCTGGCCTCTGATGCCTTCAATTTGCCCTGATCCTGACTGGAAAGTCGGGACTGACCTTGGCTACCAGACGTTGCTCTGTCACCCTTGGAAAGTCTCCATGGTACCTGGACCCCAGCCCCAGGGAATTTCCAGGCCTCATAGCATCCTGACACTTCTCGAGTTATACCCCAAATATCATAAATGATCAACCTTGACTTTAAAGTAGCTACATTTTAAAATAAGTCTCTTTGTTGCTTAAATGGTAGTTAGCTACCTTTAAAAGCTGTTTTGATAGGCCTTTTTATTCTTGATGAAGACATTCAAATCAGATGTTTGTGCACAAACTAATGATTGTCCCATGGAGCACAGGAACATTGAAGCCTTGTTCTTTTGGGAATGGGTAGTGCTACTGAACTTGCCAATGCTTGATGCAACATGAGGCTGGAGGGTTTTATGTTGCAGAATTTGGGTCATGACTTTTTGAAGAATTTGTGTCATGTTAACAGCCTTTCTTCTCCTTGAAGAACATTTTAGGTGCTAGTTAAGAAACAAGAGAACTATATATAACATCTTTGTCAAAAGTCTTTTGAGTTAGATGAGAACTCTGTTCAAAAGCTGTTTAAGGTAAACTTATTCAGAAATATGCACAACAGCTGTATAATGGCATGAGCATCACTCCTTTAATGAACATGAAATGAACAAGGCCCTCATTGTGGAAACATTAGGAGGATTTAAGCTATTACTCCCAGTTTTCTGCTTCGTTTTTCATAGTTTCCTGAATTTCTTTGCTAAAGAGCAAAGCAGGGTTTCTTTGCTAAAGAGCAATTTGCAGGAATGCGACTTTTTGCAGCGCATCAAACAGTGTGACCCTTGGAAAAGGAGAATGAGGCTGCCATACAAGCAGAGTGCAGGGAAGAGTGCCAGGAGCCATACAGCAGTCAAAACCACAGGCCAGAATTGCTGATGCCATCAAAGCTTTTAGCCACATCAAAGCTACTAGTTCAGGCTCTCAGGTAAGTACTTTAACATTTGCTAGTTGTTAAAAAAAGGCTGAGAAAGCTTACTAGACCCTTTTGTGACAGTTTTTACAAATGCAAGCAGGTTGTTTTAAACTGCTACCCAGATTTTATGATTTTCTGCAAGTACTAAAATGAAAAAAAAAGAAAAAAGGAAAACCTAACTAAATAAATGACAATAAAAACATTTCTTTTTTCTTTTTCTTCTTACCCAGTTTGTTTCACAACAGCAGAAACTGGAGATTTTATGTCAAATGCCAGGTAATTTGTTGTAAGTTGAGGGGTGACAGACCAATCATTTAACTCTAATGGTGAATATGTGGGATTGCTATATTCTTCTGTTTTCTATTAAAGGATAAATCTGAATCATTCACAAGCACATGTGTACAGTACAGATGGATTCTTAGATAAGTTATTGATTTATCTGAATTCAGTATTTCTCACATTCCTGTTCATGGTGAGCATTTTGAATTTAAAACTCTAACCAGAACAGTGTATGCAGATAGCTGAAAATTTCCTGTTGCTCCAAGGATAAATTCTCCCGATGACATTTTAGATGAGTGGCTGAGTCAGTGCTTTGGTGGCATGTAACTGTGAACCCTTGAGCTAATATCCCCTAGAAATGATACTTTCAAGAACAGTATTTTTTCTTACTTTCATCTCCTCGGACTGCCTGCAGCAATGGCTGACTCAGTTATCGATTAGTAAGCTGAACTCTAATGAAGCTGAAGTAAGGGACACTCAGTTGAACCTGTTTGCATGTCAGTGCTGAGTTTCACTTATTACTGTAGTGAAAGCATATTGTCTTACTGTATTCATTGCTCTGATACTGTGCTTTAGTACTGAAACATGGAAGGAATCCAATTCTAATTTTAACTACTAAATAAATAAGTTGGACACAGATAAAGTAGCTGTCCAAGAATAGAATGATAAGCTTTCATTTAATATGCAGTCCTCTTTACAGGATATGACATGCAATTTTTATTTCAAGGGATAATTAGGGGTTGGTTCTCAGTTTCACTGTAATTTTGTATGAACAATGCTTTTGTTTCAAACTCTATTGTATTTCATCAGATATTATTGTTAAAAGCAATGTTTTCAGATACACATCAGCAGGAGCTCTTGTAGTTCCAGAGACTGGCTTGTTGAAACATCTTTTTTCCCCACAGATTTTCAGAATGCATGTAACTGTCTTCTTAAGCAGGTATGCTGTCAGAAGGCTACTAGAAAAGCATATTGAATGATCCCAACGTGGTGGGAAACAAGAACAAGTTACTCACCTGCTGCTGAGTTTAGATAGTGCCTTGCTTTTTACTGTGTTAGCAGCTCAAAAGCAAAGATTTTGATCCAGCCAGACAAATAACAATGTATTTAGGTCCTAAGTTAAGAATATGAAGATCTATAATTGCTTTGATTAAATCACTGCTGAAGCCTGGACCTCCATGTGGGAAGGAACACTTTCTTTTTTACCTTCCTCTCTCCACCGAAGCAATTCTATTTTTCACTTTTTTTAAAAAAAATATTTCCTCTACCTTCAGTGATTGCATATGGTAAATCAAAGATAGTTTTGGATTTGTACCCTCATAGCTGCAGATTTCCAGTGACAAAGTCTTCAATCTTGGGAGCACAGCTGGTGCCGTGCCAATTTCCATGCCATCCCACTGCTCCCTGAACATTTCTACTGCTCTTCAAGTTATCACCCATGCATGAGGAGTCACTTACTTACCCCACTTTCATTATGATTCATATTTCAAGTTCTGTACTGCCTAAAAGCCCATGCTGTGGAACAGGGTTCCCACTGGAGTGGGAACCACACAAAATTTGAACAAAGACCTTCTCTGGCTAAGATATCTCATAATCTAAATACAAGTCCCAGCAATACAGACAGCTTGGAGAGCCTCGGAAAGCCAGGATTATTTCTTGGCACAGTAGCAACTTGCTATTGATTTATTTATCTTATGTGAAAACAAAAGTATAAGAACACTCTTTCAGTGTACAAAGACACATTTGAAAGGTGGGGTTCAAGGAGATGTAATGGGATTCATTGTTGGATTTACATTTACCCAGCACATTATTATCCCCATCCTATCATAAGAAGAGACTGTCTGTCAGATTTTTTACATTTGCTGAGCTGCCACTTACAAACACTTATGCTGCCAGCAATTTCTATACTGTTTAGTGCCCTACTGCGAGACTGAGAAATGGCTATGTTGTAACTGTCTATAATGCATTTACATTGGAAGAAATGAAGAAAATAGCTACAAGATTGATCAGAGGAAAAAAGCTCCATTTTCGTTGGCTACTGAACATCAGTGCTTTGCATCTTACCAATTGTAGACACTGCACAAATATATAAGGATGTAAGAGAAATAAATTACAATAGTCTGTATGACTTTGTAAATTATACTTAGTAACTTCCACAGAAGCTTTCTCCCACTCTTTTTACTGTAGAAATGTCTAAATTATTAGGTCCATGTGAGTGGTTTGTTAAATCAAAAATCAATTTCTCTTATTCTGTATCATTGTCTATCTATCTAAGCTTTTCCTTGGCCTATGAAGCTCATGGATGTTGCATCTAAACCATGAATCATATAAAGTGCTAAAAAAAGGCTTTCTTATTTTAATATCCCCTTGAGTCCTAGAAGAAAGCTCTTATACCCAAACTGACACAGTGATAGATCCAATTCCACTCATGCATTTGATAGAACAGGTCATCATCATTTGCTATTTTATTTCTTTCCAGCTTGGGATGTGTATATGTTTGTGGAGAAAGACTGGCTTAAAAAGAAAGTTAAAAATAATGTTTTCATTGTGTGTTTGGACAAGGCATACATTTTAAGTGCTCAGTTTTAGAATCAGACAAAATACTGTTGAAGCTTAAATGACTTCTTAATAGTACTAGGCAATTTAGATGCACTTAGAAGTGACACAGCTTCCATTGCCGGTCAATTGTTGAAGGAAGTATCATTTGTCAAAATGGTCTCCAAAATGCTCCATTTGTTAAGTGCCTCGTGTGCCAATATATCAGTCTCAAACATATTCCTGAGTGTTTAAAAGTTATGTAATAAATTTTGCTGTAGTGTATTCTGTTTGTGCCTCAGAGATCATTACCAAACCCATACTCACAATGACAGCCTCATGGTACACTGTTTTAATTCTGACCTTCCACTTTCAAGAGAACCAGCTATTAAATTCTGAATTGCAGCACTTTTCAAAATCTGTTGAGCTGCAGACTTTGTAAACAAACTAATCCATCAGCAGATATCAGCACTATATGCGAAAAAGGAAGAATAATTTGATGGCTATGGGTAGGAAAACAATGAACATGTTAAATTAATGGGAGATATTGCTCAGGAAAATGTAAGTCCTTCCATAAGAGTTCTTTAAAATTTAAATTCTGTTCTTCCTCACCGCTAAATCTCATATTTTGACAGCGATTGTGACATTAATGTGTTTTCCGTTAGTTTTTCCTCTGTAAAAGGCCCATACTAAGGTCAATGTCCACATTTTCTTCTTAGGTTGTAGGCAAATGTGGGAAAAGGGTTGGATTTTACAGGTTTTGACCCTCTCTTCCACAAGTTACATTGAAATTCTGTTCCCAGAAAGGAGACAAATGGAATATTGACATTATTTAACTCCCCTGTTTTCCACGGAAGTGGAGGAGCAATAACATAAGGGTTACAACCTAATTTGAGAGAACGATTTATTCAAGCATCAGCACAGTTCAAGCTTATTAATACCTTTTCCCACCTTCTTAAGAAATCTGTAGGATTGCCAGAAAAATATCAACACAGTGATAGTAGCAATATTATTACTATTTTGTTAACATTTTGATCCACCGTTGATGGGGAGATTATTGTGTTACTCAAACATACCAGAAAAACATGTACAATGTACAGACGGGATTCATTCAGCATGGAAAGGACTGTACCTTCCTGACAGCATCCAACAGCTCATCACCAGCAGGGCACAAAACAGCAGGTCTGGGCTACAGGCTTAATCCTAATGGATTAGGTTTTCCCATGTGAATTTAGAAATTGGGAAATTGCGTCATTCAAATCAGAGTTTACAGAAGCAAAAATCCTCTAAAATTGGGATGTGGAAAACCAGCACAGTCAAGATGTTAAAACCTTTGCCTGGGTGCAAAAAGAGTTTTTCCTGAGCTTTGCCAGCAACTTATTCTGTGACCTTTGGCTAACAACTTGGCCTTTGTGTTTGCAAATGCTTTGTCCAGCCTGTAATAATACCGGAATCTGAAAACTCCTTTATTGTGAATCAGTGGTCTCCTGCCTCCAGATAATACAATATATATACAAATACCCCTATAATATAAATACAAATCTGCAACATAGAACTACAGGCTGCACATGTTCTTACCTCTGCCATCGAGCTATAAAGCCCCACTCTCCAATCTTCAAAGACTTCAAGAAAACAGAAATAGGAGATTTATTTCCATATGTACTCATAATTGAGCAAAGACAAAAGGAAAGGAATTCTAATTCAAGGTTTACAAGTTCTGCTGGGATTTACATTGCCAGGTCAATTTTGCTATTAATGCTCACCAAAATAAAGATGCCGACAGTCATAACCTTGAAAATCCTTATATTTTCTTATTCAGTAGTCTCTTGCCTTTTTTTAAAAAGGGCTTCTGTGTTCTATAATTCAGGTTTTCCTTTTCTTTTTTTTTTTCAGAGAGGTCATGTATTCCCTCCTATAAAATCCCACTCTTAATATTTTACATTTTCTTTTTAATATTGTAATAACCTTAAGTTTTTAGAGATAAATATATGCTTTGAAATTAATATTTTTATTCACATGAGCAGTTAATTTATACACAAAACTGTTGAGCAAGTGTAAAATTTTTAAAAACTTATCACAGTATTGATTATTATTACATGAAGGGAAACTTAGTCTGAGAGGTAATAACTAAAATACATCCTGTGAAAACTACTTTATACGACAGAGAAAAACAGAGACCAATTTATTCTGCCCAGATTATGCACAATCATGGATTTTGTTTCCAGAAAGTATTTCTGTCAAGGCAAGAGTTTCTTTCAAAGAAGGAACTTTTGGATATTTTCTTATTTATCTAGGACTTTGGAAAGAGATTTCCAGTTCTGCTCAACTGACATAAAATGGCATTGCTTGTTGTTTTGTGTAGCTGCAACATCCCCACAGAGCCTGATGCTCTGAGCTGGTGGGAGCTGCCCCTGACTGTCTCCCACCTCTCCTTCTAGTCCCCCAAGGATTCCCTGCTGATCCTGGCTCACCACAGAATCACCAAACATTGCGACATTCTAGCAGTTCAGTGGATCTTCCTAGAAGGTTTTTGCAATGTATCATGCTTAATAAATGGGCTTTACAGAGTCAATGGAAAAAAAAAAACACACATTGTTCCAGTGGTATCAGAGGCTTTAAGAACCACTCAGCTTAATAAGCTGGCAAGTGAAAAATTGAGAAAAAGATTAAGAAAAATATAAAGATGTGTCACATGCCTTGCACCTGACGTAATGACAACAGGAAGGGAGCAGAGGCAGTTGTGATGACTGTGACAAGCTGGAGTGAATGTGACAGGAGGACTATGACAGTCATTAAACCCCCAACCCTGACTTGATAAAATAAATTATTTTGGCAGAGTACACAAGAATTTAAACAGAGTGGAGATAAGATTTGGACATAGAGATGAACAAACAGTGGAAAATTAGGTCTAAAACATCATTAAGGAGCAGCATTGGGACCCCAGAAGTGACACAAGAACCTAATATTTCCTCCAGTAATCAAATCTCCTTCAGTTGCAGTTTTGCTTACTATTAGTAAACATATTTGATGCAGTGTATAGCTGTTGATAATAAAATGATTCCTTAGGGGCTGCAGTGTGTCATTCTCCTTGTGCTTTGAAGTAAGGCAGAGTTCCTTTTCATCCTCACAGCAGGGACTCCTTCACTGCTTCATTTTAAAACCAGTTTGTGAGTCGGACTGTCAACTTAGCTGCTTGACCTGACCTGTGGAAGGCAGCAACCTTCAGCTGATGTGCAACAATTCAAGTGAATAAGCCATATTTTGGTGGGTATTTTACACCCACAAGAATGCAAAACCACCTCAAGACCACCTTGGGACTTCAGCAGAGATCACCTGCAGTCTACTGCAGAGTGTCATCTCAAGATCATCTTCTCCTGAAATATAAAACAACCTTATAAGTTAAGAAAAATATAACTGAAAAAAGGAGTCTAAAAGCTATCTGGGCTATACAAAGCCCTTAGGAATCTTGTTTAAATTCAGGAGGAGAGATGAGTGAATAATTAAATCTTGGTTTTGTGTGAGTTCTGTAAAAAACTCCAGTTTTCACCTGAATAAACTATGTTGCTTTTCTCAAAAGTAAGGATATTTTATCATTAAGTAAAAATACATTTTATTTGCAAAAGAACAAAAGTAATTTTTTTGTCACAAATTACTTTCACAAGTACATTTGCAAAAAAATTTCAGAAAAAGATATCATTTCTATTTTCAAAATCTTGAAATAAAAAGCATGAAGTTACTTTTAGATGGCTTCTGATTGACACAAATGTATACCTTTCAGAGGAAATATTTGATCCAAAACACACCTAACCCATCTTTATTCAAGAGACTACAAATCATACAGCTGAACTTAGCTCAAAATAGTCAGCTTCACTTTCAATTTTTTTTTTTAATTTTGCACTGTTTTCTTAACTCCTTTCAACTGGTTTCCTGCATTTATTATACTTCTAGTATAACTAAGGACATATGAGAACAAAACATGCTGCACTAATCAGTTCTACCAAAGGGAAGAAAACAAAAAGGAATAGAGTAATGTAAAAAATGCAGAAGGGGAAGCACTTTTATTAAGGGCATGATCTTCTGTAAAGGAATCAAGAATTTAGACAGAATATTATGTAAAAGAACAGATCTTTCTATCCAAAGAGGATAAGTAATTTGTTTCTTTCTCATGTTTGGCATTTAAAGTCACATAACATCAATCTATGACCCCCAAATAATGTATTGACATATTTTGGAGAAACCCGACACAGCACATCTGGACACATTAGTTTTTTTTAAGAACACATTTAAATAACAAGGAGCTGTTTCAAAAATAATTGCAGTGAGTAGAAGGAAAGCTAATAGCAATACATGCAGATTCTCTGCAAAACAGCAGATGCAGTGGATCTCAGGCTACTTGAATTATTTATGGCTAATTCAGCACATCTCTAGTAATGTCTGAGGCTTTATAGGTCTCTGAAACACATCCAAGAAAAATGCACCCATATTCATGCACCTGCATACTTTTAATTACAACCTGCATGGATTGTGTGAGCCAGTCATTTAGAAATTTTGGCTGAATCATTCAGGGAGTGACTGGACTTTGTGCTGTGGTTTGCAAAAGCCTCACATTTTTTTGCAGGCATATTCATTTTAATTCAATGACTTTCAAACATGATGTGATCCAATAGCACAGAGACACAGGACTCACCACACCATCATGGATCAATGTTCCCTCTAGGCTGACTTTGGCTTCAATTTCTTACCTGGATCCAGTAACACAAAATCCTACCAAAATCAATGAGACTGCACTGACATGGGATGCTCAATAGTGGAGATGGTTGCTGGGCATGGTCCTTTGATAATAGAGAAAAGATTTCTCAATAGGAAAGTGGGTACTTCACTAGCTTTCATGCACCATTAGTAGCTAACGTTACTTGCTTACTTATTTTTCACTTTTAAAAATGCTTTTACCTCCTTGTGTATATGCATATAGATTACCATTAATTTTGTAGATTTGGATATTATATAAATTCTTAATTATGTAGATAACAATATTCAAATATCTGCAATAAAATCCCAGTATTTTATACATAAAAAAATAAACAACCACAAACTTGCAATAAATAGATGTTTAAACTAGCAACAGATTATTGAGCACTTTTTAAAATGGATGAAACAGGGTGAAAAAATAAAAATTATTAGATTAACCTTCTGTTTTCTAAATGTTTACTTACAATTAGTCTCTCACAGGAGCATTTCCTAGACAGTATGCACTGGGGCTTTAGTTAGACCATGAATGTCTTGTGTTCATGTGCAATTTTTTCTTTACTAACAAATACTTCTGCCTGATTTCTGCAGCTGTTTTGTAGTTCAGAAGGTCCTTTTATTGCCAGAGCTTTAGGGTCAAGAAAGCTGAGTCACTAAGAGCAGGACTTTGCTATGTTTCGTCTGTGCAAATATCAAATAAACAGCTCCTTCTGCAAAGACCCCGAGTATGACAAGTACTTGTAGTGATGCAATTCAGGTACAGGATCAGACACCAACTATTTAGTGCCTAAAGCCAAGGAGAGCTAGGACACTTTTCTAATTCAGTCCATATAATGGAAAGAGCATGACTTGAAGTTATCCAGATATTTTTTGCTCTCCAAAATGTCCCAAACATATATGTCAAGCATAGAATACAAAATTCAGAGCAGCAGTCTAGAAAGATCAGTGCCTGAGGTGTATTTATTTTAGAGGGTTTTTGTTCAATTCTTTGTTTCCTGTTTAGGTGGGAGAATTTTGCTTGTTTGGGCTTTTTTTGTAGTATTTTTATTTGTTGGTTTGTTTTTAATATTGACCCTTGGCCTTGCTGTATTTTAGGTCTTCATTCTTAAAATTTAATATCACTTCCTTACTTTACAGTGAAGCTGTCAAGGTAAGTCCATTAACTATTTTGAAGTGCTCAGGTAACACAGTTAATGATGGCTGTAAACATATTTCACTTAGAATTTTTCTTTCCTCACACGTATTTCCTTGCTTTACCCAGCAATTGGTTCAATGATGTGAGGATTAGAATAATCTGAAACTGAAGATTTCTAGCTTTAATTTGTTCAGTAATTGCAATTCAAGAAGGAATCAGGTATTTCAGACTACTGTAACTCTGCAAGCCTCACCGAAAAATGTGACTGAACCTTGGATGTTGTACCTACAAAATCCTCTGCTAATTTACTTGAAACAGTCAAAATCAACATTCCAAGGCTGAACAAAATCCAGTTTGCTTTCACCCACAATCTGACCTTCACAAGGCTCTGGTGAAACACTTTTGTTGTGACAACAACATTCAAAATATTTCTGGAAGTGCTGCTGTTGCTACTTCCATGTTTGCTCCCAACCTTCATCCAGGAATGTGATGGAGAAACACATGAGCTTTGCGGAACCAACACAAACCTAACACAGTTTGTTAACTGGGGGCCTGTGCGTGGTTCTGACTTCCCATGCACATCTTGATGTTGAGTGTTGGTGTTTTTGGCTAGTGTGAAATGAATGTCACTACCACTAAAAAAAAAAAAAAAAACACACCAAAAAAACCCAACGAACAAACAAAAAAAACCCAAAAAAAACCCAACCAACAAAAAAAAAAAACACAACTGATGCACAATTATAGTCATGTTATTCTAAGAAATCTGCCCATTTGCAAAAGTAACAATCAAAAAAATAATGTAATAACATAATCTCCCTTGGATCTGAACTGCTTTGCAGTACAAGCATTTCTGACCTTCCTTAATTGGCAATTAGAATTCTGAGTTGTTTCCAGTTATTGAAGAGTAACTACAAGGCTTTTAAAAACTCATGAAAAAGCCTTTAAGAAGTAGAAATAAATAAAAATCTAGAGGGCTGTAATGGATTCAAACTAAAGCCAGCATGTACACAAAACCTATCTCTCAGGAGATAGTCTTTTGAAAGGGACCAAACCCATATATTTACCACAAAGCACAAAGTACTACATTCATGTATTCAAAACACAGTAACCCCGTGCACTTTATAGTTGATATTAATATAGATAAATTGGCATTTAAGTGCCTAAAATAGGTCTACATTGCCTAAAGGGGGTTCCCTTTGAGCAAAGTGCTTTTGGAGACTGACTCTGATCATTAAAGAACAGTTATTTTCTATTTACAGAGGACCCCAGTAGTATCAATTAAACAGGGAGTGAGACCCCTTCTACAAAAGGTCTTCCACGAGAGAACAAAAAGAAACAGAGATGATGGCTTGTTAAAACAGAAACACAGAGACAGAAAACCAAAATGACTGTGTGAAAAATTGTAAGTTATTTCAGCTATATTCAGTTTTCTTCAATGCAGAGAGGTAAAAAGGGACCAATTTAGTGACTGGCCTCTGTGGTCATTTGAGACTCCCCAGGAGTGTTTTCCGAAATGGGAACATCTAAGATTCTTTAAACTCTTTATAAAAAAGACAATCAGCAAGTATCAAAATATCCCCTGTGAACATGTCTGTTTTGCAGAGAATGTTGTGATTCAATAAAATATTGTCTTGTATTGTTATATTATCTGTTTCACTATATTATATTTTGTTATATGATATTATAGGGTATGCTGCTTGATCCCCAATTACCAATCAAAGAAAGGTGCTGATCTCTGTCAGTTCTTCTGTTATGCTCAACTGTTCTGTGATTATTTTGGATACTCTACTTTTTTAATCAGAAATTAATACCTTTTTGGTTTTTTTCAGGCAACGGAACTGACCCTCAAATTTTTGTATGACAAACAGTTATAGAGGCTATTTTTTGTTTTAGCACTTCTAGTATCTGAATGCTACAGTCCTGCTAACAAAATAAGTCAAGCTTTTGGTTTAAGAAGTTTAACTGGTCAGTACAAACTTCTCAGCTGTTCATCTGATCTACTATTTTGTTGGCTCTAAGATCTTTTGTAAACCAGAAAATAAGTGTCATAATTGAAAAATGTGAAGTGCTAATAAAAAGTATTAAGCAACTATTAAAATATTCTCAGTCAAAATTCAGATTTTAGGAGTGCTTTTTATTTACCATTTTATTATGTAATTTTATTACTTATTTTACACTTTTTTTTAAATTTTATTCTCTACAGAGGAAGTCAATACATACGTTTTTCCTATGCAGTATGTCCAAGATGGAATATTTAATTCTATGGAGTTAATTTTATAACTTTTTTAAAAATCAGCTAAGAATTTTTTGTGGGGTTTTGTTTGTTTGTTTGTTTGTTTGTTTTGCACACTTGCCCTTAGAAAAGTGGCATATGGGTCAGAGTTGCCTCCCATAGTTTGAGCAGTTGAAAACATTGTTTACTGGGTGTGTGTCTGATCTATTTTCCATTTTAGATACATACAATGTCTTGACTTTGTTAAGTGGATAACCTCCAGACTCTTCTGCAATTAGCTTTATTACCCAGCACTGCAGGGCTTTGCCCAGGAACTCCTTATGTTTCGTCTGCCTTGCATACTTGTGACTAGACAACACCTTGAATCTCTACAGTTTCATGAGAAAATATATTTTCTGTTCACTATAAGGAGAGAGCATCAAGGTGAAAAAATCAGACCTGAAAGCAATGGACTGGAAAGAAAAGCTTGCACACACATCTACACTTGTTTAGGAATGTAAATAGTTGTGACTTTATACATATCATTACCTCTTGCAGGCTACAGGAACATACAGCACAGAAGAGATATACTGGATACAAGTTCCTTACAATCCTGTGTACATATCATTCCATTGCCTTTTGTGTAATACCGAAAATTTGCTATGCCTGTTTTAGTTTTAAGTCATAAAGCTCTCATTCAATGTTTTTCTAAACAACTTTTTGCCATTTCTCCTGGATTTTGTAAAACAACACAAACCAAAGAAAATATTTAAGGCTTTTTCCAGCTAGTATTTTACAGGGAAATTAAAGAAAATATATTTTTCAGCCATGCAGTCTTTTCAGTACATAGAGTATCTCCTTGCTGCATTCAAAACTAGAAAGGACTGGAGACAGAACAGATTGGGCAAAGGCTTGCTTAAGTCTTGGTTTGGCAAAATGAGATGACCTCATTCTCAAAAATGAGATACTGAGTTTGACTTGATTAACTTTTATTTAGTATTAAGAAATCTGATGAGTCCTATTGATTTTGAAGTCTATAACTCCATCCTTTTAATTCCTGCTATTATCAGCATTAGGTACTGATTGATAATGTTAAGAGGTTTCATAGCTGTAGAAACTGATTCTTATGATTAATGTGATATATTTGATGACAATCATAACATTTGATAATTTCAGTATCTCATTAATTGAATGACTACTACATTGATTTACTTGTGCTATGATAAATAACCTGACAAATGCAATATATCAAATGGGGTTTAACTTCCTTGTGTAATATTCAGTTATTTAAAAGGTAAATGCTTTTCAGTCTGTTGGGGGCAAGGAGCCCTTTTAAATTTTCCATTCGGACAGCAGTAAATCAAAGCATGAAGGCTATAATTTAAGCACTCTCAGGAGATGTGGGACCTGATGAGGTGTGCCCCAAGGGCAACTTGTAGTTGCCAAGTCAGTCTCCATCATATTTCAAAAGCAGTGGCAGCCAGGTGAAGACTCATTGACTGGGAAAAGGGAAAGAAGATGCCTATTTTCTAAAGTAGCCAAAAGGAAGAGTTTGGGAACTACCAGTCAGGCAGCCTTACCTCCATGTGTGGTAAAATCATGGAACAGATCCTCCTGGCAGACACGTTGAAACACTTGGAAGACAGGAAAGTGATTAAAGAAGACAGTCAATGTGACTTCACCAAGGGCAACATGCCTGACTATTCTGATGGCCTCCTATGTGAGTGATTGCAACAGTGAACAGGGGAAAAGCTATGGATGTAATCTGCCTGGAATACTGCAAGGTCTTTGATGTGGTCCCCCACACCATTCTTGCTTCTAAATTGGAGAGATACGGGTTTGATGGATGGACTGTTAATTAAACAAGGAATTGCTGGATTGCTGCATCCAAACTGTGTTAATCAGAAGCTCAATGTCCCAGTTGAAATCAGCAACAACTTGTGTCCCTCAGGGATCCATACTGGGACAAAAATATTTAATATCTTCATCAATGACGCAGACAGTGGGATTGAGTTCACCTTCAGGAAGCGTGTACATTACACCAAGCCGAGTGGTGTGGCGGGTTTGCTTGAGGGAAGGAATTCCATCTAGAAGGGCCTTGACAGGCTTGAAGGGTGTGTCCAAGTGAACTGCATGAAGTTTAAAAAAGCCAAATTCATGGTGCTGCACCTGAGTTGAGGCAATCCCCAGTATCACTGCAGTCTGGGTGAGTAGTGGATTGAGAGCAACCCTGCAAAAAAGGACTTGGGGATATTGGTAGAGAAAAGTTGGATAATGATTGGAAATGCTTTTTTCCAGCCCAGAAAGACTGTGATATTCTGGGCTGCATCCAAAGAAACACGATCAGCAGATCAAGGGAAGTTATTCTCTCCTTTTACTCCATGCTCGTGAAACTCACATTTGGAGTATTTAATGCAGATTAAGAAAAATGGGGATCTACTGGAGTGGGCCTAGCAGTGGGTCACAAAAATAGAGAGAGCTGGAACATCTCTTCTGTGAAGAAAGCTTTGGAGAGTTGGGGTTGCTCAGCCTGAAGAAAAGAGGGCTCCAGGGAGACCTCATTGCAGCCTTTTAATATATAGCTA
The DNA here is from genome assembly GCA_013396655.1 of Campylorhamphus procurvoides. Lineage (NCBI taxonomy): Eukaryota > Metazoa > Chordata > Aves > Passeriformes > Dendrocolaptidae > Campylorhamphus > Campylorhamphus procurvoides. Next base: position 624,228 of record WBMV01008144.1, read on the forward strand.
TATAATACATTTTGCATTTAATTAACAGCATTAGAGGTAAGATCATTCAGCATACTCAAATTGACAGCAAAGCTGTGATGTACTTAATGGAAGTATGTCTTTATCATTTGGGGGAGGGGAATCAATAGAAAGCTATTTCTATTATTTTTAACTTGTCAGATAAAATGGCATTCTGTTGGTTTTACATTTTACACATTAAACAGAGAAAGTAATTATCAAGGGTGAGTGCTTATTTGATATTTTTACACCTTGACACTTTCAAGGGCCAAGAAGCCCTTGAAATACTGTCCTAATACTGTCATTAGTTTGGTAAAGCAAAAGTGGTAGACTTGTATTACTTCTGTTAATGAGGAGGGAATAATTAGATAGATTAAAATATAACCAAAGTATGTCCAAGTTACTTAGGTCCTAATTCAGCAGAGCCCAGAAGTAATGAAGCATGGTCAGAAACACCATTTGACCCAGTTGTAGGGATGACCCTTAACTCCTATAATAGAATTTTGAATGTTTGCTGTTAGAGTGGAAAAAACATACATATTGTGACTAGGGCTAGTATGCAAACTTTATATGGTGTTTGAATACTCTTGTTTTTTTCAGTCATTAAAATTTATTTCAGGTTATCATAAGGTCTTGATTTTCATGTGTTTGTAGGTTTTTGTTTGATTGTTTTTTTCATTTATTCTTCTTGGTTGTTTTTCTTTTTATCCCTAACTTGCATCCTTCAGAAAAAGCGAGGCAAATGCACACTGTTAATTGCATACTTTCCAACTCTACAGTGCAATTCTCATTAGAATAACTATTTCTCCCCCCCCCCTCAGTTTTCTGAAGCTTCCAAATGAGGGATAAAAAAAATTGCAGGCAAATTGTTATGATGGACACATTGGCAAAGCTTGGTTTATGTCCTGCTTCACTGCCTGGGTCACTGGAGACTAACAGCTCTTTACTTCTACCAGCTCATGAAATTATTCTCCTGGGTCTAGGATCTAATGCTGTAAGTTGTTGGCGGAGGTGCATAGGAGCTGATTTTACTAGTGTATGGCTGATTTTTTTAAAAATTTTATGAAATGCCCCTTCCTCTATGGGATAAAATTAAGATTCCTAACATATGGAAGAATAAAGAAGGATTTTTTCTTCCAGGAGAATTTTAGAGCCTTACTTTTAATATGTAGCACCCTTTTATTTTTGAGTCTTAAAAGGGCTTGAATGTGTATCTCCAGTTTTATATTAATGCCTTTAATTATTGGCTATTGATTAAAAAAAAAGACAAATGCACATGCACTCATTCTCCCACAAATGTACACATTACCTGATTACTCCCTTGAGTTATTTCACAGAAATTTTTCAGTTCTAAGAGCTACCATTTTAGATTTATTTTTGCTTGTGGTTAGAAGTTCTGAAAAAATCAGTTTTTCTCCATGTGTCACTCTACCTTGCTCAAGAATATTTCTGTCTGACTAAGTACCAACCATATTTATGTCAGTCTGTTGATCCAATTAAGAATCTAAACCTATGCTCAACCTGAATTCTACTATTTCTGTTTCAGACATGAGAAAGATCTGAATTGAAAAGTGTCTTCCCCTCCATAATATATAGCAAGAAGTTTAGAAAAAGAATAAAAAGGAGGTACTAGCCTCCATATAAATTTTGTTTAATGGATTTGGATTTTACCTGTGGATTAAAACCCTGTTGGCTACCACTTGTTTAATTTGTTAGAAATAACCCTTCATTACTGGTCTTGCATAATCCATGTAAGATAAGTATACACAGATAGCTATAGGTTTGAAAAATAAGACCTTTAAAATAAAGCTACTTAAAATTACTTTTACAAAGTATTTCCCCATTTTTTTGTAAAAAGTCTTTCCCAAAAGCTTCAGAATTCAGCTTTGTTTCAAATGAAAGCTAAAGAGGTTCTCTGACTGCATATTGATGAACCTTTTTGGTTGTTTTTTTTTATTAGCCAAGCATGTTTTCCCATCTATGTGAAACAATTTATTTTATTGCAGTAAAAACATGCCTTATCTGAGCTAGTTAATATGATGTTAATTTTTAATCCTGACATGAGGATGGAAAAAACCTCAACTATACAATACCAGCCTTCTGTCAATCCTGCCAAAGGGAATGTAAAGTGGCTCTGAAATATGTTAAAGCTGTGAATGAAAGAAGCAAACCTACTAAGCTTTGGGAATGTTTTGAAGATTTCTGTGGTTAAAACAGAATATATAACTTTCTAGAAACAGTGATGAAAATATACGTTGCAAACATCAGGGAAAATGAATCTTCAGTTTCTGTGTAGTCTTCATCTTATAAAGAATACCCCTAAGATTTATTTTTTTCTTTTTGGTTGAAGTTTGCCGCTTAAATATTTCCATGCTAAACTGCTAATGTAATATGCAAAAGGAGAAAGTGCTGCTTGGGCACCATTGAATCAGAAAGTGCTGCAGGTGTGTTATAACAGCTTTGATAGTGCAGCGGTTGCGCATGGCAGAGCACCAGGATAAATCTCCTGTAGCTTTAGTGCAGGAGCACTCTGGTTGTTCCACGTTCAACCAAATAAAATTGTGTGTACATATCACCTTGCTCCCATTGTCTTTCTTTTTCTCCCTCCTCTTTTGTTTCTCCTTCATTTTTACCTTCAGTGAATATGAACTTTTCTTCAGACTGAGTATTAAGGAAAAATCATGAAATCTTTCTTTCAGGGAGGAAAATGAAACATTCTGAAGTGGAGACTAGCTTTGTTTATGAAGGAGAAACATGCTTTTAAACGTGTGACTTGTGAAATATATCCCCATTAAACTGGAATGTCACCCTTCTCTTATTTAGGAGGCTTCAACAATATCAAGTCTCTGAGAAGGCTGATGCAAGAGGTAGTGACTTAGACATTCTTGTTTTCAGCCTGTTTCTTATGTTTTGCTTACAAATCTGCTGAGATTGTCTGCAGTGCTGAACTCTGAAAAAAACCACAAACTTTAAACTACATACAGACATGGCTCATGACTTCAGCTCCTACTTGGGCTGATCAGAAACTTTTCAGGGATCCAATGAAGAATGCTTAAATTATTCATCTGAGGAGGCAGATCTTAAAGTGAGTTCTATGCGCACCAGTATCTTGTAAAGACAAGGTAATTAGTTCTAGAAAATACATTCAGGGATATCAGGTAGGATTTACAGCGTAACTCAGATAGTTGCCTGAGTGGGCAGTTGATCTAAAAGTTAATAAAGAAGCCATGTAGTGTCATCAGCAGCTTCCCAGCTAAGGGTTTTCGTAGGTTATGCTGTAGTTTAACAATGAGTGTTAAATTGCAGAAAATCCAGCAGAGAAATCCCAACAAAAACAGAACATTGAAGAAAGCAGAATGACCTTTAACCTCAGACAGGCAGTGACCTGTGATCTTCCCTAGTGAGTTACATGCCAAAATGCAACATTAAGTGGTGAATGATGAACAAATGGTGCAGGGGTGGATGACTTTAATTAACTTCAGGGATGATTTCATAACCTCCTAACTTGCCCCATGGTGTAAAATGAAAAAAGGACTTTGGTTTAAATTGTGGTGCCCTGGTGTTAGTTTATATTAGTGGAGAACCTGATCCTGGGTCTCCAAAAGGCTATTGATGCCTCCTTTGTGAGGTCCTTATAGCTGAAGATCACACAGGAAATCTAGAACTAAGGAACAGGGTTGTAGATTCCTCTGCTGCAGGGAGTGGTGCCGTAACCTGCAGGATATGTTACAGCTATCAGTATTTACAGCTCAGCACTGGTATGGATAGGGTTAACAGTTTAGCATTACATGTGAACATAAACCTCACTCTTTGGTCAGATTATAGGTCCTTGTGGCCCAGTATAATTTCTCTGCAAACAGCCAGCTGCAGATTCTAAGAGAAAAAGAGCTGGATGATTTTGCAAGGAGATGATTGAACAGCAGAGATTTTTATTTATGTATGGTCACCACTAGCCTGGAGAGGATAAATAGGAAATGATAGTTCATCGTATCTACTATTGCAAACAGATCATCTGTTAAAGTTGATGCTGCAGAAGCCAAAAGCTTTCATGTGACCAAAAATAAGTAAAAAACTTAAGGAAGGGAAGAAAAGCTCATCAAAACTCTTAAAAACAAAACCTCCATCACTGGGTCAGGAAATCTCAGTGTCAAAATGTTCCCTCTTGTTCCACAGCAAATTAAATTCATCAAATGTGTTTGCTACTGACCCTTGCCAAATACCTTTGGAAATTGCAGTGCTCAGACAGTATGACCAAAAGACATTTAATAATGGCCCTCATGAGGAGTATTTAAAGATTAGTAAACAACAAAACCCAGCATCAAATGGAGCACTACTTGGAAAGGGTACTGTTGTAGGGTTTGTTTTTTGTGTTTTTTTTTCCTTTCCAAGGACAAGTAGCAAATCTGTAAGGAGCTGTCAGGTCTAGCTACTATTCAAAAACCTCCCATGCTTTTCTAAGGAGCAGTGTTATCAGGTTTCACTGTCAGCCATTTAATTTGAGCTCACAAGCTTAACCAGCTTCTTGTCTTCTTCCAGACTTCACGTAGTCAGTCTAGCTGCCACCAGCCAAGAGGCATTCAGGTGCTCTCAGGCTTACAATTCAAGCAGAGACTGAAATGATTAAAGCATGGGGAGATGGCTGGAGTAGCACCTGAGGCTGATGAGTCTGTCTGCCGGAGCTGAGACTTAGAAAATGTTAGTGAAGAGTGATTGTTTTCATATTTTAGAGGTCACCTGATGTAGCAGCTTGTAACAAAGGTGGTTTAAACACAACAAAATCATGTACAAGATAGCACTGAATCCCTGCACTATTACAAATACCTTCCAGGTAAGAATAACTCTTTGCATTGTGGGAAAAACTTCCATAAATTTCTAATTAAGAAGTGTATATTTCTTCTCCTCTCAATACTTGTTTCTCTAATTTGCATTATAAGTGGATGCAAACACTTACAACCTTGATATAGACCTTCACAAAACCTTCCAGTCCTGCTAAACCCCCAGAAATTCACTCATAAATCACCCCAAACTCATTTATCTCAGTAATTTTTTTTCTTCCTAATGCATTTGGATGTTATTCCATTACCTCTGAACAGTCACCCAGAAGCTGTTAGTCCAATAGCATCCATTTCATGCTTAGCCACTGTTCAGTTTAAACTATTGAAACACCCTTCAGGACTTCCTTTTATCAAAGAATTTTAGCATGAAGGCAAGAGAGTCTATATTAGTTTTTATAGAAGATTTCACCAGTTTCTCTCAGCTCTGCATGAAGCTTTGTGAGAGAAAGGACCCTGGATCAAGCCCTCAATCAATGTAGTCTTCTTCGATTTCTTTTGAGCCATGACTCTACTAGAGGCAATCTGGTGGAGTTAGGCAGGATTACTGGTAAACTCTGTATTTCTTTTTAATGTGGCTGCCCTCTCCATTCTGTGTGTTTGACTCAGGGCTTCTTCTTTTCTTGTGGGCTTATTCCTGGGTTTGGAAGGCTCCATGTCTTCCCCAAATCCCATCTTACTTTTTATGGGCAAAGGCCAGGAATAATCCCTGTCACCTTCTCATGTAACAGCCCTGCTGCCTCTGTCTTGGTTCATTGCTCTTGGAGATAACTGATGCTTTTTTGATAGTAATAGAACAAATTTACACTAGCTGAGGATCTGCTAGGTTTTTACAGCTAAATAAACATTTCTCCAGTGCAATTTGACACCTGGGACCAACAGATCCCACCAATTTTCCTCTTCTGAGGGTTTTTTTTTGAGTGAATCAACTCAGCAAAACAAAGGCTAATTCCAGTTTTGGGCACAACTCACATGAACCCTCCCAGGTTCCAAAGTAGGTGAGGAAGTATCATGTTTGTGCACCCTGGCCCTTCACAGCCCACTGACACTAACAAACAAACAGTAAAATCTCAAGCTATATATTTTTTCACTACACTGAGGATATCTCTGTCAAAAGAGCAGACAGTCCAGGAAAGGGCTTGTTTTCTGGATCTGAAGGCAAGTGATATAACTCCGTTCACATTCATACAGTTAATTTTCTCCCCCTTCAAAACAGTGTTGCCTCATCCATACAACCTATTGCGACAAATCCCAAAACATACCTGAGCTTTGCCTGGAGCAAAACCCATTCCAGGAACTGTGCTAGCAATTAATCTGTAGTGACAATCTCAGGACAGTGCTCAGAATTCTGTCCTGTCTCTGATTTATCTGTTAAGACACAGCTGGAGAGTCTGCAAAGAATTTGAAGGAAAACTTGGTAGTATGTGCACTTAAACCCTCTACAGTCCAATATCACTTTTGCCAAATTCTATATCAATCTCTGTATCCTTGCCTGGAACTATGTCTGCCCCAGCCACCAGTGTTTAGCAATGCTCTGTTATGTTTTCCAGCATGAGCAGGTGCAGAAATTCACACCTTTGCTAACACACATATTTATTGCATGCATAGCCAGGGCTTGGAGCTGCCATTGGATGCTCAGGAGTAAAAATCATACTCTGGAAGTATGGCACCTATTTCTGAAAAAATACCAACTTAGTGTTGATTCCAGTTATTTCGGGAGAGGAGGGAATATGGAAGGAGAGTGAATACCATGGAGGAGATATGTCTGAGGGAACAAGGAGAGCACAGCACAGAGACTGTGATGACTTTTGTGATGACAACACACTCTGCATTGTGCTGCGTTGAGATGCTTGTGCTAGAATGCAGCTCATATATTTCTATGGTATATTGATCCTCCACACTTCAATAAATGACTTGCATGAGCTTTAAGGGCACAAGAATGTCCAAAGATACAGACAGATAGCTTAGACAGTTTTAAATTGTCCTTCTTGACTAACACCTTCAGAAAGCCTGTATGTCCTTTAAATCTTAATCCTCTATCATAGGATGTCAGCAGTTTTTGCTTCAAACAGTGCAGCAGATAAAAGTGTTGCCTTCACCCTGAAAAGGCAGGCCTGAACTCTCCATTTCTCTCCATAGAGCAGTTGAATTTTAGCTCACCAACCATCTCCTTCAGCTTTGTTTCCTGACAGGAGTCAAGGAGTAATTCCCAGAGGGCTGTAAACTTTATAAAAGATATTGCATCTTTTAAATGCCTCAGATAAGAATGTACATTCAATTATATCTGGGAAGGTCATGCTATTACCATTTAGTAAAATATTTTTGATTTTTATTATTGTTGTTCTTCTTCTCCCACCAACAATATAACAAAATCATCCAAGTTTGTCATGAAAGAGAGTGGGGAAATAGGACAGTAAGGACCATAATCATAGAATTAGAACTTCAAGCAGTAACCCAAAATGTGTGTAAAATCTGGATTCAACAAGACACTTGCACCCCTGGTGAATAGTTTTGATTCCAAATTGATGGCAATACTGCAAGGGTGTTCTTTTTTTCATGTTTATCACTGAGTCAGAAGGATTTTTTCTACTTGATGATGAAGCTGTTAAGAGGAGGAAATTCAAAGCTGTTAAGAGGAAGAAATTCTGATTTCAGTGATCCATGGTGTCATAAAATAGGCATTGCTGGGTGATTTAAGCCAGAACAGATTCAGCCCTCAAGCTGAGGAGGAGCAGACAAAGTATGGGAAAAATATGTGTCCTGATCTCGTAGATCTTCTCTGGCATTTTACCAGCTGTTGGCTGTCTTAATCACATCTTCTTTTCTTAATACATCTTTTCTTTTAAGCTCCCTTGAAGTCCTGCTTTCTACATGATTAAGTTGAAACTGAGACAGATGGAAACACGGTGGGTGCTGAACAAGCAGTCCCTATCGAGGAACCAGCGGTGTGGGTAAGTTGGGGAAGTAACTTCTGTGGTTATTTTTTAACTATTAAAATAATATGCCTGAGAGACTTAGTGACTTAGCAGTACTTAGCAGCATACAGAAGGCAAAATGGGCTGGCAAGGCATTAAGTGAAAGCTTGCTTGCTGGTTTTATTTTTGTAAGAATTTTGCAATTACATGTAAGAGAAGAAAAGCAGCAAGTTAGACAAAGAAATCTGTTTATCTCCTCGATGGTATTGGAATGATTTGATCACAAATGCTTGTAGGAGAAGGGTTAGTCTGGCACAGAAAAACAAGGGGGCAAATGTTAAAATGGGTGAAAATGACATTTTTTTAAACAAGCACTTTTTGATTTTATTAGAATTAAAGGTTTTTTGTTGTGGTTTTTGGGTTTTTTTAATTTTAAGATATTGATCTACAGGCAGAGAATTGTATTCATTGAAAAGAATAAAAATCAAATCAAGCATCATGAAGCAGTTCAAATGCATTCTTTCAGCCCCTGAAAATTTTACAGGTTTCAGAGCACACATTGCAAGATTTTCATGTTAACCTCAATTTTGAAATGGATCCCAGATATCTCTGAGTGATACAAAATGGAGCAAACTAAAAATATTTCTTACAGGTTACCTTAGGTATATTTATTTTGCATTTTTAATTCCATGCTAACACTTGACTTATATGATATACCAAAGTCTGGTTCTCAACCGGTGTCAGGCAGGTTTATTTCACTGTCTTCAGTTAAGCAAATGCTTGTTTGCATTACTTGAAGTTTTGGCCTAGGAATTGCTAGATAAATAAATACACCATTGAAAAATTCACTGGTGGCTATGTTAAACAGATAGGGACAAAACCGAAGGACTCAGTAAATTAATCACTGTTCTCAATGGTACAGTTCCTTTGCTGGGACTTAGCATATTCTGTGATACTATGATATTTTTTACAATACATGTTACCATTGGAAGGAACCTGTCAGGATCATTGAGTCCAACTCCTGGCCCTAGGTGCAATACTGCATTATAGTAAAATATTAATTTGTGGAATTTGGTTTATTTAGCAGCCTTGGATATTATTCCCACATTAATCTTAAATGAGCAGGTATGAATCAAAAGGACACATGAGAGAGGTTGTGGAGTTGCCAACCAGAGGAGAGAGATGACTGTTTCAGTGGTTTCAGCTTTGGCTTCTGATCCTGAGCTGATGACACTCTGGGGACCTGAAGTTCCAATGATGCTGGGAAGAAGCACTAAACACACCATCAGCTCTTGAATTATGACTTCATACTGATGGAAAGACATAGGTCAGTCATCAGAGAGCAAACCAGGTTGTGCTGCAGCCTTTTACTCCTACTAGGCACTACTATGGGAAGCAAGTCTACACAGGAATTGCCGCAAAAAGATCCCCATTCTGAAGAAAATTAGTTTCCTCTTACATTCAAGTTAGTAAATTTGCCTTGGTTGTTACAAGGAACTAAAGGATCTGTGTGGACACAGCTGTATTAAGAGGAGCTTGCTGTTGGGTAACCATGGAATATGTAACTGTTAGGCCAAATTCCTTTACCCTTTTTCACCAGTTTAGATCTGGATAAATTAAATTCATTAAGAGGCTCGTTCCAGATTTCAATTGGTGAGCTGTGCAGCATTTGGCTTCTTGTTTGAGAAACATACTCCCATCTGTAATTGTTACCATCTGTTTGGTATTCAGGATGTAAAAATGTAATGGAGATGAAGTCATATTTCATATTTTTTCCACCGTTTGGAGGTAAGAATGAAGCTATAACAGCCTGTAAATGCATCTGCTGGTGATAAGATAGTACAGCTGGAAATGGGATGCTACATTCTGCACGGCTCAGGAAGCTTGTGTGTGGAGTCTGTTATACTGCGGTGTGTGCTGGTATTCTGTGATCCCATGAGATGATTGATGCATCATATAAATAGGGTGTCAGAAGACTATTTTTGCTGGTGTGATGGGAATAGGAAGTGCAAAATGTCAAAAATGCCCTGAAAATAACCATTCAAATTTATGCAAATTGCTTAATTAATTGACCTCATTTGCACTTGCAGATTTTCTTTGCATTTCCTTTGTGAATTAGTTATTTTTCATTGTACACTGAGACAATATTCCAAGGCTAATTAAACCCTTTAAAGCTATAGGTTAATATCTGATTCTTATGTAAACACATTTATAAACATTAATCAGATCTAAATTACCCATTTTATAAATAATGTTTTATTCATTTGCAGCTAATAGATGTACTGTCTGTATTTATTCTGCTTTGGGCTCAAGGAGTTCACGTTAGTCTGTAAAAGTTATTTTTTAAATGGTATCACACTGTTTACTTGTGCTGTATTTCAAGGGTCTCTGCTGCTGTATGAACTCATGGAGATTAATGGATAACAGTCTATTTGGAGTATAAAGACTGAACTCTGAGACTCTCTGAGCCTTGAATCCTCTTGATGGCTGTGGTGGATGCAGAGATGGTCTAGGGAGGAAGCCTGCAAGAAGCAAGATAGGCTGATCGTCTGGTGGAGAGGTAAGGCAAGGTGAGCATATGGTAGTATAAATCTTGAAATATCAGTGAATCACCTGTTCTTGGGAAACTGAGCTCTTACCCTGTGTAAAATGTATGAAATTTCATATCCTCTCCACATTTTCCTGTTAGCATTAGCATTCTAAGCCTGGACAATACAATTTTTTAATTTTTTTTTTAATTGCATAAATATCCCATCCCACTCTGAATTTTTATGCAAATATGTGGGAAATGCATCTTTCTCTACTAGACAAGATCTATTTTCCATTTTTTAATCAAATGAATGGCGAATAAATGCTGCTTCACAAGGGAAACTGGATGTTACTTCATGGAACATGTAGTGTCATGTTCAATCATAAAATAATCCATTCTCTTACTAGACCAGATGTAAGTGAATTTTGACTGCCTTGGTGCCATGCTTTTGCATGGAAAAGAGCTGACAAAGGCTGTGGTCTAGATCTTGTCCCACTGTGCTGGGTGAGGTACAAATGCTGAATAGGAATCTCTCCTGTTATGGAGGATTTAGAGCTTGCATTTATTAAATGGCAAACAGCTGGAGAGAAAAGTGAGTCTCAAGAACGTTAGGAGGCATTACCCACCATCATACCTGAAATCTGCAGCACAACTAAGATTAATGCTCAGGTGTTACAGTTCCCAGTGTGATGCCATGTTTGCTCATGCCACAACAGCATATTACTTTGTATTTTTATAGCTAGGACACAGGTTAATTATTTGCTGTCAGCCTATATAGCTGCTGTGTATAGCTTTCTGCTAGAATTTTTACTCCACAGGTGCTTGCAGCATCCCTTGCTATAAATACCTTCTAGCTTGTGCTCACTTCCTTCCACCAAAACACTGCTAGGAAGGCTGGTGAGACTCAACGTGCTGCTGATTCCTGTGCTGTTTTAGATGCATCCCACCAACTCTCTGCTCCACTGTCATTCTATTCTGTGGCCCCATAGCCTGTTTCTGCTCTGTCACTTTTAATGGTCAAAATTACTTTAATGATTTCGATGCCAAGCCAGTGTTTTAGTGTAATCCAGGTATGTTTTCTGTTCGGTTATTATTTTTTAATTTTGTTCACTGATTTCTTGAGAAAAGCAATCAAGTTTGACTGCTATGATTTGCTTTTCTACAGGTTCACAGAGCTTGTTACTCATAGATCTGATTCCTTCTACAGGGTTAGCGGTTTATTTTTGTTTCTCTTGTAGATTTTTTTTGTTTGTTTTTTTGGTTTTGGGTTGTTTGTTTTTTCCTTAAAACTCATTCTGTTGTGTAGAAAGCTTGAAATTAGACTTACAAAGCAGTAATCACCAGGGTCAAATACTGTAAGATTGATACCATGTCTAAATCTCTGGAACTGCTCCATAACATTTTCAAATAACTGTCAGTAGTTCTGTGCACTTATTAGCTAATTAGACAAAATTTCTGAATGCATATCATCTGAACAGCTGACAGATTTATTCAAAATTTTCCGTTTGTCCTTAAGTTTGGAAGTGTTTTTCTGTGTTTTTTTGTTTGNATACATCCGAGGGAAGGGTGTCAGAAGATGGATGAGGATCTGCTTGGTGGTGCCGGACAATAAGACAAGAGGCAACGGGCAGAAACAGATGCAGAAGAAGTTCCACCTGAAAATGTGGAAGAACTTCTTTGCTGTGCAGTGACAGTGAAAAAAATGCCCAGAGAGGGTGTGAAGTCTCTGTCNGTATGTGGTGGTGTTTTTTGGGGGTTTTTTTGTTTTATTTTGTGGTTTTTTTATTATTATTATTTATTTATGGTTTGGTTTGGTTTGAGGGGTTTCGGGGAGTTTTTTTTGCTTTTATTTTGGAGTACTGTGTCAATTTCTGGACTCCTCAGTTCAAGAGAGACATGGAGCTCCTGGAGTGGGTCTAGCAGGGAGCTACAAAGATGATTAGAGCATTGGAGAATCTCTCTTAAGAGGACATCTCCTTTACTGAGGGAGCTGGGTCTGTTTAGACTGGCGAAGAGATGTCTGAGAGGGGACCTCATCAATGTGTATATACATCCGAGGGAAGGGTGTCAGAAGATGGATGAGGATCTGCTTGGTGGTGCCGGACAATAAGACAAGAGGCAACGGGCAGAAACAGATGCAGAAGAAGTTCCACCTGAAAATGTGGAAGAACTTCTTTGCTGTGCAGTGACAGTGAAAAAAATGCCCAGAGAGGGTGTGAAGTCTCTGTCACTGGAGATATTCCACAACTGTCTGGACACAGTCCTGTGCCATGTACTCAAGGATTACCCTGCCTGAGCAGGGAGTTTGGACCCAGATGACCCCACCACTGTTCCCTTCCAGCCTTACCCATTCTGTGACACTGTTATTCCAAGTCCATGGTCTATTTTATTGTCAAAGACAGACTTAAGTCTTTATTATTGGACGTCTTGCCTCTCTTCTCCCTCCTCCTTTCTCTCCATATATATACATATGACGTATATACATATTAAAACACACACACACACACACATATATCGAATACATTTGGGGAAAATATGGTTCAAATTGTATTAGAGCCTCTGGGCCATCTGAAGCTTGTTTACAATCTTGTTCCTTAGACAGCTGTGTACAGATAGCTAAGTAAAGGACTTATCAAAATCGAAGGAGACATGTCAGGCCAAGGGACCATTCTGTTACACTTGGAGTTCTCTCCTCCATTTCATAGCTAACTGCACTTGTCTCAGGGGATAGTCTGGAATTTGTGGGCTTTATCTTATTTGCTGTGAAAAGGCAAGCAAAAGGAAAAAAGTTACATGTAACAGTCTTTTGAAAAATATAGACCTAATTAAATACAAGCAAAGAAATTCCAGCTGAAGCTATGTGAACCAGAGGATTTCTGTGCCAAAGGGTTTGAAGGAGAGTTTTTTATCACTTCGGTTTATATTCTGTAGGTTCATACTCAACAGTCTTGGATCTGAGCTCCATCCTGAAAGGGCTCAAAAATATACCTCATCTAAAACTATTCAATTTCCATTTGCTAAGTCTTTGTAAGCAGGAAATCAACCAGCTGGTGTGACTTCCAGGTGACCTTGAAAAACCCTGCATAAATTTAAGACAAAGCCTGGCATAGAAATTGGCCCAGAATATGGACTCAGGTTGACTGAAAAACAGCCACAAGTTGGCCCGAGATTGCTGAAAGCTTTGCAAATTATTTCTGGTTTGTTAGGAAAATGTTGCCCAGCTGTAGTCACTACAGATGCATTGCAGCAATTATTATACAAGTGGAAGAGTGTCCTGGGGGTGTGGAAAGATGGAGGGTACCTTTTCATCTTGTGTACAACAGCAGGAAGGGAATCCAAATTTCATTTAGCAGAGTTCTAATTAAAGGGACTTACTATTTACTCAGACAGAACAGTGGCCCAAAGTCTTCTTGCTGGTTCAACAGCTGGTTCCCTCAGACATTTCCAGCAGGTGGGTTCCGTTTGCATCCAGTGTAACAACAACACTCATGTGGCAAATATTTCTTAGACAGTAAGGAGGCTGTTTTTAAGGAAAATAAAAATATTTCATTTGAGAAATGTGGCCTGAATCACTGCATTTTTCCTTTTCCACCCTTCATTGCATAATGTTGTTTACAAAATTTGTATCATACATCATTGCGAAATAGGATGAGGACATTCTTTGCTTGTGTGTCTCTGGTTCAAAAGTTGAAGGCTTTTCTTTTTCATCAGCTATGAAAGAAATCCCCATATAATTTATGAAATCTTTTTTTATCATATTTTCCATGGCGTGTTAAAGTGGAACAATGGTTGTAAGGAATGTCTGGAGCCATCTAGTCCAGTCCTGCTTGAAGCAGGACTATTGTCAACATCAGCATATCTGAATCAGGCCAAGTGGGCTTGACACATCAAGGTGTGAAAACCTCCATGAATGGAGAGTCTACAGCTATGCCATCACCTATTCTTGTGCTGACCTGCCCTCCTAGGGATGTGATTCATCTTATCATCTGGTTTGAATATCCATGCCAGGCCGCTGCCTCTTGTTACATGTCATTCCATGGTGGGGGACAGTTTGGTTTCACTTTTTCTTCAAGAAACTGAATGCAGAGCTTAGATTGTCCCTCAACAACCTTTGCATGAGAGTAGTGTAAGCTCCCTGTGGGTACTATGCCCTAGACTCCCAAGTATCCTGATAATTCTCTGCTGGAACTTCTCTTTTAACATAATAATCCTGATGTATCCCATTCCTATTAGCAATCTTATTCCATGTTTTTGATGAAACTTTCCTATGCTGCCCTGTGTTTCTTTGGTTTGGTTTACAAGATTTTCTTTGGGTGAGTGGAGAAAAATGTAAAATGTGAGAAAAATGTTGAGAAACTGTGTGGGAATTTTCTTAAACCTCCAAGCAAGTTGGAGTTTGAATATTCAAGAAACCCTCACCAAAGCCCACCAAAAGACCCAGTAAAAAGACCCATACTTTCCCTTTTTCTTCCCATCTCTGTCTTGCAGCAAAAATTCCTACAGTGATTTAAAACCATGAAATGACTATGATTTTTGATTTTTTAAACTTTTGCTTGTCTAACAGAGATCCAAATCACTACAATATTAAATTCAGCAGACTGAGGCTGAGAGCAAAGAAAAGTTTCCAAGCAGTGAAAGAAGTTTTAAAGGCATTTAGACTGCACAAAAGTATGAATTACTTTTCTGTTTCTGCACAAAGCAAAGCTGGGTGGCTTAAAAGATTGCTTCCAGAATGGACTGCTTCAAGGTATATATGACACTTATCCACTGATACATACCAAGATTTTTTTTTTTGCTTTTGGTTCTCTCCATACAAAGGTGATATTTCTCTCACACATACAGGTACTTGATAAAATTTATATTTTCATGTTAGCAGCTACAAAAAATCACTAAAGTAGATATTCCTTTAGCTGATCATATTCGGAAAGAAGCTTGTGTTGAGGCACCCTCTGGTGACCCCATAACTAAAGGGGCATATTTACTGCTTTTCCTGTTCACAGCCGTAAGACTTTAATTTCCCTCCAGACTTGACTCTACTCCAAGGAAGACAAAGAAAATATACAAATTTTTGTTTGATCTTTTTTCTGTCAGAGAGGAATCAGGCAGCCAAAGGGAATAGTGCAGGACCTCCTGGGCTGGATTTTCCAGTGTTATTTGCTGATGAGGCTACCAGAGTTATGTACATGTGCCAGCTGCTTGTTTGCTTCTGTAGTCTCCCATGAAAGCCACTGTGAAGACCCTATTAGGTCAAAAACCAGCAAAGTCGGGAAAAACAAAATAAGCAAAAAATATTGTTGCAGGAGAATGGTAGCAATGCCAAGACTAAGATCAAGTGACAACCGAGGTCCTGCCACAATTAACAAGATTAATTCCAAGAAGAAACAGAGGGTCGATTAGTTTGCTTTGAATTAACCTGCCAAAAAAACTTCACACATGTATTTAAGCAAAAGCCAGTGTGAAAGGATTCAAAGAAAGAATAGAAAAAATCCAAACTAAAAAGTCTTTCTAGGAAATTTTGATATCTAAACCTTTGTTTCATTCTAAGTTAGAGTGAAATGAAATATCCTTTTAACTTTCATGAATAATAAAGTGGTCAAAATATATTTGAAATTCTAAAACATCTGGATGGATTGATTTTTAGTTTGTGTATTTCAATCACTTTCACATCTTTTCATGGTATGTGATCTAATGCTGTTCTATTTGTTAATGTAGGTGATTTCTGGAGGTGACTGCATGCTTGTTGAAATAACTATATTACTTATTTTTCAAATCATAAAGGGCAACTGCTATTAGCACAGATTGAAATATCTTATTTCCTTTGATGAATCAGTGTCCTTATATGTGGGCTTTTCATCAAAATATTCAACATTTTTATACAAATTATTTAATTATACCACAAGTAGAAGATTCTTTAATTTAGATGTTCAAGTATTTCACTGCAGGAAACAGGAAAGAAGTTGATTATCAGATGGGCTGTTTCAGTCAGTGTTAACTAGCAGATGCCCTTAAATTTTTTTGCCAAGGTAAACTCAAGGGCTAGAGAAGAGGAGACTGAGGGGAACCAGAGGGGCAGGGACCGACCTCTTCTCTGTGGTGACCAGTGACAGGACCCAAGGAAACAGCATAAAGCTGTGCCAGGGCAGGTGTAGGCTGGATATTAGAAAAGATTTTAACCCAGGGGCTGATTCTTGGGGCTGTCCTGTGCAGGGCCAGGAGTTGGACTTTGATGATCCCTCTGGGTCCCTTCCAACTCAGGATATTCTGTGTTTTATTCTATTTTATATTGTATTTTATTATGCCAGCAATTATAGATGACATTATTTTGTGATATCATGAAGTAAGCTAAAAAAATAAAATTATTTCATATATAGATAAAAATCTGTTATCATTACACAGGAAGTTTTGGTGGTTTTCTTTTCTTTTTTTTTTTTTTTCCAAAACAACAGCAACAATCCCCCCAAAATAAATACATGAATTATGCTTTCTGAACCTTTCCCTTCCTCTGTATCTAGTACATACCTTTTTTCAATTTTTAATCAATATTGTTATTCATTTCTAAATGCTTTCATTTGGGAAAAAAGTTTGTATGTTTATCATTTTTTATCCACCTTTTTGCACAGCTTGTCAAGAGCTTTTTGCTACTTAAATGCTAAAATAAGTTTCCTCTCTACATTTCTTTTGTTTTGTTTTTGGTTTTTGTTTTGTCATTATTTTGGTTTGGTTTTTGTTTTTGTTTGGGGTTTGGGGTTTTTGTTTGTTTGTTTTGTTTTGTTGTTTTTTTTTCCTGAAGAGAACTTTTGCTTGTATATGAAGAAAGCAGCTGTGAATGTAGTCTTAGCTAAACATTCTACTTATGGGGTTTGTCCCATACTATGAATTGATCTTACCTTTCACCCCAAGTTACACCAGAAGAACAGAATGAGAGTGAAAGTTTTCTTCAGACAACCTGCAGGACTCCCTTTTTTTCAGAGCTTAAGGGGGCTCAAAAATGACAAAGGCTCAAAGGAAAGCAAAAAATTATCTCTGTTGCTGAGAAAATTGCAAAATAATAGAATCAATAAGGTTGGAAAAGACCTCTCAGATCATCGAGTCCAACCATCAGCCCAGAAGCAGCACCACAATGTTCACTACTAAACCATGTCCCGAGGTGCCATAACCACACACTTCAAGGGATAATGACTCCACCACCTTTCTTCTCCTGTTCTTTTCATTTTCTAAGTGAAATTCAATTCCCTTTTTTATTCTTCTGGCCTGCTTGGATGTAAGGAGAAAATAAAGAATGGGAGTAAAGTATATCTGTAAAGTCACAATTTGGTGAATAATGCAAGCAACGGGCAGCCAGTGATCAGTTTGAGAAGGTGTGTCTGAACCCATCAGCCAGAAGGAAGAGCTAAACCTCACAGGGAAAGTATATCCATCTGTCAGCAGCTAATGGTGGGTTATATTGAATCCTGCCTTTCTGTTATGCTCACATCTTTCAGAAAGCCTACTGATAGGATTTTGCTGTGATTGCATACCATCGTGTTGTGATGCATTTGAAGATCTGGGTTCCACTATTTCCCTAAGCCTTTTTGGTAGACTGAGAAGAATCAAAAGGCAGGAACTACACCTCCCTCATTATTGGCAGTCTTTGATAACCTCATTATTAGTCAGTAAACTACTACATAAAAGCAGCACAGGTTGTGCCTGTCCATGTAGTTTCCTTATTTAAGTTGGCCTCATCTTCACTTCATCTTTTCCCCAACTTCTCCTTTCCTACAGCACTCTCTCTGTTCCTAATTTCTAGTCTCTGTTCCTAATTGCAATGGGGTCCTTATCAGATCACAGCAAAGCTCAGCAGCTCTAAACTGAACCAGAAACTTGAGTTAGCATGCATGTCTCTGGAAGGTGAATCACCCTTCATTTCCAGCAACATCACTGTTCCTTGGGCAGAAGACCAGTCAGGGAGGACTCAAGCCGAATGATGCCATGTGCAGTGGGAAGGTGCTGACAGGCTTTGGCAGCAGCTGCAGGGGCTTCTTGGGGAAGGGAAGATGCATTTTTAAGGGAACACCTCTATTGCTCTCCCTGTTCCTCTCCAATTTACATCTCTCACTCCACAATTTCTGACTTTCTTGTCAAAAATTTAAGAGTCATATCCATATGAAGTGGTGGAAAAGCCATGAATTAAGACATCTCAGTTGAATAATTGGCTACAGGTTTTGAGTACAAACCATATGAAGGGAGGAAAAATCTTCCATTTGCTGTACTGGTACAGTTTCCTCTGAAAGCACTAGCAGTTGAGTATGCACCTATATGTTGTCTTAAAGGCAGGAAAGGCTTAAAGTTCATTAAAATACAGAGTCCAGAGCCTGGAGGTTTCTTAAAATACCAGTGTCATTCTGTAGAATAAAAAGGCAATATGTGCAAATAGAGCTGACCTTGCTAAGGCTGAAGCTGTTGCATGCACAGTCTCAAATTTCATTGCCTCTTTTCGCAGATATGTAGCTAATGCCTAAGGGAACATTTAAAGGGAATGTAAAACCCACCAGAAAGAAGAAAAGATATTCAAAGAAAAATTAGGACTGTAGAGCTTGCAGCCAAAAAATGGCATTGTTAGGGAAATCATGGCACATTTTAAACAGAAATCAATTTTTAGAGAGAGATTAAAAGATACATTAATTTTAGTTCAATTTAATATTATAAGCACAACATAAAAATGTCTTGCATATATGTAACAGTTTCAGCTTTTGTGGATAGATTAGGATGATCTGGCCTTTTCCAAACAACCTGCACACAAGTGTTACGTCAAATATTATCATTACTCTTATTATGAAGAGTTCTTTCCCTATTCTGCTGTATTGCACCAGATGAAAGATTTTATTCCCAAAGAATGACAAATGTAGAACAATTTCAGTTTAAAATCAATATGTTCTCTCTTGTTTATTGGAACCCCTAGTAGGCTTTTTTTTACTTCATCCTCAGAGAGGATAAATGGTGAAGAATAAATGTAATACATCTCTATTGTTTTTCAGTTGTTTTTTGTTCCTTTCCACAACTCCATTCCACTTCATATTTTACATGGGAGAGGAAACAAAACTTCAGAATACTAAGGCAGAATATTATCATGTGAGGACAGTTGGTAACATTACTCTTTTTAAAAGAATATTTTAATATCTCTGGAAATGCTGGAAGATCCTGTGATGGACTTCAGAATTCTTCCATTTTACTAGGTTTTAGAAGATAATACTGGAAAACTGGCTCCAGGTGATCCTCCTGGAGCAAGGAGGCTGGCCCAGATGACCTCCACTGGTACTTTCCAAGCTCAGCCATTCTGTCATTCTATGAATAGATCTCCATCTAGGAAAAAGGTATTTCACTGAAAAATGAAAGATCACAGAGTAACATGTCCTAATTAGCCCAGCTTTAGGGTGAGCCTCTGGGACTAAAAAGGTCTTCATACACACCTGCCCTGTAGATCTCATACTGATCTCTTTCAGCTCTAACTGAACCTTTAGCAGCAACTCAAGATTTCTTGGTAGCTTTAGGAGAAATTAATACAAGTGGCATTCTTTTTTTGGAAGTACCTTGTCATCCCACACCTCTATGGTTTTCCTCCTTCTCCCCCAATCCTTTTCTCTCAGCAGAAGGAACTACAACTAGTTAAGAGTAATATTTTCTTGTAGGCATCAACTAAAATCAGGATAGCATTAATTATACTTTGCATGCTTTCACACTAGGTAGTTACTGTAAGTGACAATTAAGTGCAAGTGGCACCTGGGGGATTAACACTAAAATAAGCATAACCTGTTAACTCTTTGCTTTTCTTGGCAGTTTTGGTTTGGGGGTTTGGTTTGGAAAATAAAATAAAAGCAAATGAACCATTTTAGCAACAGTCCTTTTCCTTCTTTGTTGCTCCCTATAAACAGCAAATGAGGGAGACAACTTGTCCATAGAATCATAGAACTGTTTGAATTGGAAGGGACCTTATTGATCACCTGATCCAACACCTCTACGATGGGCAAGGACATCTTCCATTGGACCAAAGCCCCATCCAACCTGGACATAAACAATTCCAGGGATAGGGTGTCCACAAGTTCTCTGGGCAGCCTGAGACAGCATTTCACCACCCATCAAGTAAAGAATTTGTTCCTAACATCTAATACAAATCTCTTCTCTTTTAGTTTAAACCGATTTCCTCATGTTCTGTCACTATCTGCCTGTATAAAAAGTCACCTTCCCGCTTTTTCTGTCACGCAAACCTACTATAGGTGGCCACTGAGTGCAGACAAGAGTTTGAGCAAACAAGTTGGGAAAAAATTGAAGCAAATCATCTTTCTTAAAAATCCTGGATGAACTTGAGACCTCTTGTCAAAAATGCTGATTAGTGATTTTGTTCTTTTCAGAAACAACTTTCTAAGATGCCCTTTCACTTCAGTTGTAGCTGTCAGCTCAATTGTGCATCTGAAAAAGAAATTGTCACCCTTCCTTAACTGTGGGATGAGAGAATAAAAAAATATGAGCACATAATTTAATTTAATTTGCAAATATCACGCAGTTCACCTCTTAAGAAACTTGTGGCTCTGTTGATAATAATCAGGTCATAGGTCTCAACACATCAATTGAATTAAATTAGATAACAAATATTGTAAAACATGTTGATACGAGAAATGTTGGAATCCAGGCCTTCATATTTGTACAGAACTAGCTCCTTAACAAAGCCATTTGTAGATATACACAAACCAAACAATTTATGATAGCTAAATTATAGTAATTATAATAATTGGTGTCCTCCAAAAGCCATGAAATTACTATAAAACCTTCCAGAAATGCTTGGAGAGAGAACATAAATTTAATCCTGATTCCTATCTTAGCTGTTACTTTCAGTGCATGTTTAAAGTAATATAATCCTCAGGAAAAAAGTTATTTTAATAAAATGTAGGAAGAAGTTGAAAAACAAGATGAGTATTTCAATAAATTATAATTAACTGTGGATTTAATGTTGGGTTTTTTTCTGGGGCTTCTACAATTTTCAAGAAATAATTGGAAAATAATGCTAGTAAAATTTATGCAATCTGAGGTTTATTTTAAAAAGGTAGAAGCAAGCATCTTTCTCTCCTCCTTTGTAATATAAACAACTTCGTTCAGATTCTCTTTTACCTTACATAATCTCTTTTTCATATTCCTACTTTTATGCTTGCAAAACAAGTGATGTTGGTGTACTGTTTTATATTCCTGATGCTAATTTCTTCCACCTATCAGAAATATTTGGCAAAGTTAAATACCTAATAATTTTTTGAAAGAAATTCTGACCTGTACAACATAGTGCGAACAAAAAAAAAAATATTTTCATTTTTAAATATCGTCTTTTCACAGGATTTTAAGTGATCATCATTTAGTCATCTACTGTGACATGGAAATCTTTTGCCTTCCACAGACTTTATGTCCTTTTTCACTTTCTGTTCATGGTGCGTCAAGAGAAATGGAATTGAGAGAAACAGAATGAACTTGAAACAGAAAATCACTGAAGATTATCCATGAGAAATTCTCTTGAGAGAAATATTTTGATCTAGAATAATTGATCAGAATCAATCTAATACACAATAAAATTTATAAAATTTCAATGATAAGAAAAAGACTTGTATAAAAATTCTTCATGAAGTAGGTTCAATATAAAATTATCACCAAAGTTTATATACTACGTATTCTCATGGGCACTGGTGTGGAAGTATTTACTAGATTTAGTAAATCCTTCTAGCGTTGGAGTGCTCCATCACTTCCATGGGCTTGTGTTTGTTGCAGTGTGTACTGGACCACATCCATATTATGTTCTCTTGCTGATCAGTTCACATCTTCACTTCACCAGGCTTAGTAGCTGCAGGTAGTGGAGTCAAACTCGCAACTCCAGTTTGCCAGTGGCTTCTGCTAGTTGTATTCACAATCACTCTTTCACAGGGCTGAAATTCAACCTGAGTGCTATCCCACACATCTTTACATTCATCTCTGACTGGCTTTTGTACTTCTCACACTTGACCTGAACCACCAAACCACCTACTTCTTGCCCTTTCAACATGTCGTGTACAAATCCACTGTGCCTCAGATCAACAGCATTCACAGTAAGCAAGTGGCATTTCCATACTTTTGCTGAGACGATAGGAGTCAGAATTGTGTCCCTGGTCCATTCTATCCCACTTCAGGAGGAAGAGGAGGCCTGGAGGAAAGAGTCTTGTTTTATCTAGACTGAAACATCTGTACAGTCCAGGAAACTTCTGGAGTAGCAATTTGAAAATTATGCAAAACACTTATTTTCACAATAATGTCAACATGCTACTTTGGGGTACTGAGTGCTTCAGACAGCAGCTACTATTCTTCTGAATCTCTCTGTCTGACTCTCCAAGCAGCTGATGAAGAATTGATGTACAGCAAAGCCTATGTCAAGCAGTACCAAAACAGGGGCAAATGGCAATATTAGGCAGAGATTTTGTCCATCCTGGTAACAATCACCATCACTAGATGAATCTTTCTCAACTAATCAATGACCAAAAAGGCATTTAGGTAATGTATATATTGCCTGTGCAAAGGGATCTATAAGTATTTGAATTTTGAGTGTTGCCAGGCAATCTCAGCCCTTCATGAGCCATAGTAAATATTGATAAAAGTTATGTTGAGTGTCTGGATGCCAGTCAAGTCACCAGATATCCCCATCTGCCCTGAGCAATATTGTCTCACCCTTCCCACTCTCAGACAGGAACACTCACAGTGTCAGGAAACCAAAAGTTCATGAAACCATTTCTTCCTCTGAGTCATGTTTCTACCTGGACAACACTGTCTCATACTCTCCATCTGGGATCTTCATGAAAATAAAAGCCTAAAATAATCACCTCCACAGCAGTGTTTCATACGCCATCATGCATTGCACAGCCTCCTGCATGTTACAGAACATTTGGCAGCCCAGCAGGAGTCATGCTATCAAAATTGCTGAACAGGACACTTTGGGTGTACCTTGTCCAACACAGTGCTGTTCCAGCTCCCATGAGGGAAGTGCAGGCTGTGATTTACTTACCCCACATCATAAAGGGACAAGGTAAACTGTGAACATGAGTCACAAGGACTGGAGTTATACTGTGTTTTCCCTCCTGGTACATCCCCAAAACAATCCTCTTACCCTTTCTCCCTACCTCTGCAGTTTCTGGGCTAATTATAAACTCAGTTTGTGACCACAGAATATTTTATATCAGGCTCACTCAGAGAGTTTTCCCTACACAGCTCAAAGACATTCTTCTGAAGAAAGAGGAGTTTCTCTTAGTGTTCTCCCCTTCCCTGCACTTGTTGCACACCAGGCTGTCTCTTCACCATTTTTTAATGTTACTCTTCTATTTACTCTTGTAATCACCTTGATGTTGAACTCTGTTTATCTTTATTGCAGCATCCCAGAAGAAACTGGCAAGTTTGCATTTGGTACGATTTATCTTATTTGTGTTTGGAGATATTTGAGACATTCTGTTTAGCTCTTGTCTCTGACAGTCTCCAAAGGAGCCTTATTCTCCTCCACTCCTCACTTTTGCTGCAAGGTTAGCCCTAATATCAGCATCAGAAGATGACTTCTATTAGCAAAACTCCTAGCACCATGTAAGGTCTTGTGCCTACATATCCCCACCAGAGCTGTCTCTCCCGGTCTTTTTCCTATTCTGTCTGGCTCAGAGATGCTAGTAACCCCTGGTGTTTCTCTGCTTCTGGAGTTATCTTATATTTCTGGTAGGCCAGGGCATTCCTTCTACTTAGAAAGTATTTTGCAGCTTTTTGCTGATCTCAGAAACACTGTCCACAAACTATCCCAATCAAGCATACAACATGAGCAAATGTTGACAGCATAACCACAAGGAACCCGAGTTGGAGTGCAGGCTCAGTCTTGAGTATCACAACAGTGAGAGCAGCCTCAGGGATATAATTTAGACCTGTCAAAAGACAGATGAGCCTTTAATGGGAATAGTGCCTGGGCCACCTGTGATGGATTATCACCTTCCTGGCTCAGTCTCATAGGTCTGGTCTCTGCTGGCAGATCAGAGCCAGCAGGGATGGTCTCTGTGACAGTGCCTGTGGTGGGGATTGGCTCAGGAGAGAGTGCTGAGAAGGGCAAGGAGAGACATAAATCTGGATTGTGGAGTGTACTGTGGTTTGAACAAACAAAATGACACACTGGGCTTCAAGGGCTGGTGGCCAGGAGGAGAGCTGCTGGTGTGCTGGGGGAGGAGGCCAACACACCTTCGGCAGTGGCGGGTGTTTGGATGACTTGTGCTGGACTGAAAAGCAGCAGCTGCCAGGCACAGCTGTATTCCCATCTCCTTCAGTCTGCTGGTTTGGGCTGCAGGGCTTCCATTTACAGGATTCTTTTTTTCCTTTCTCCTAGCCACAGGGGAGCTTAACAGATAAAAGAACTTGGTGGAGTGACAAAGATTGATTAACAGTGAGGTGGAATGGGATTTTTATTTCTGCCTCCATAAACACCTGAGTGGCAGTCAGGTGTGTGTGACTGTGCTCTTATCAATAGCAGTTTGTGTGAGATGGGATTGAACTAAAACACTTTATATTTAAACATTTAAATCTTGGGAGTCTTGAATCTTAGCAATAGTAGGTAAAGGAATCAAATGCTATACTATTACAGTATATCAGTGTCCATCTCTAATAAACAGGGAATATTTCAGAGAGAAATAACAAAAGCTGTGCAGCAAGATTTGGGGGTATTCCAAGGGATAATTCCACCAAAAATAAGGTCAACATGTGAAATTTTGACAGAGATACTTAAGAAGATGATAGAAGATATATTTCAGATCCTCAGCCCAGTTCTCTTCATCTACAGTAAAGATTTGGATGCAGGACTCGAAGGCATATTAAGTTTGCTGGCAACACTGAATTGGGAGAAGCTGTTGACTCCCTTGAGGGCAGAGAGGCCCTGCAAAGCGACCTCAACAAATTAAAGAGATGGGCAATCCCCAACCATATGAAGGTCAACCAGGGGAAGTGGCAAATTCTGCACCTGGGTTGGATTAACCCTGGGTGTTTGTACAGACTGGGGAATGAGATGCTG
The DNA here is from genome assembly GCA_013396655.1 of Campylorhamphus procurvoides. Classification (NCBI taxonomy): domain Eukaryota; kingdom Metazoa; phylum Chordata; class Aves; order Passeriformes; family Dendrocolaptidae; genus Campylorhamphus; species Campylorhamphus procurvoides. The sequence goes on from WBMV01008144.1 coordinate 649,566, forward strand.
GAAAGCAGTGATGGAAAAAAACTGGGGGTCCTGGTCGATGGCAAGTTGGATGTGAATCAGCAGTGCCCTGGCAGACAGGGGGGCAACCGTGTCCTGGGAGGCATCAGGCACAGCATCGCCAGGCAGGCAATAGGAGGGGATTGTCTCACTCTGCTCTGCACTGGGGTGGCCTCACCTGCAATATTGGGACACTTTTGGGCACTGCAATGTAAGAAAGATATTAAGCCATTAGAGACAACCCAAAGCAGGGTCACAAGGATGGTGAAGGGCTTTGAGAGGAAGCCGTATGAGGAGCAGCCGAGGGCACTTGGTCTGTTCAGGCTGAAGAAGAGGAGATTGATGGGAGGCCTTATAAGCCTGCAACTTCCTTGTAAGGGCAAACAGAGGAGCAGCACTGATCTGTTCTCTGAAGACCAGTGACAGGGCTTGAGGGAGTGACATGACCTGAAGTTGCAACAGGAGAGATTTAGGTTAGATATTAGGAAAAGATTTTTCCCCTAGAGGGCAGCTGGGCACTGGAACCAGCTGCCCAGGGAAGTGATCACAGCACCAAGCCTGACAGAGTTCAAGAAGTGTTTGGACAATGCTCTCAGACACATAGTGTGAGTCTTGGAGTTTCCTGTGTAGGGCCAGGACTTAGACTTCAATGACCCTGATGGGTTCCTTTCTACTCAGTGTATTCTATGATTCTATGATCTGATTGCTTTTTTATCACGCATCACTTTGTAATGGAGGATTAATAGGGATGTGATGAAATTACATCTGCTTTTAAAACCTGAACAATACAATAGCTCTCTGGGGTTTGGGGACAATCTCTGCCTTTTATAATCAAGGCTCAAATTTTTGAATGCAACAGGTCATCTATTATTATTATTATAATACAATAATAAATTGAGGCCTCACTGGGATCCAAATCCTGGTTTTTGGTCAAAGACTTGAGTAACAAGCAGGCTGTAGGTTTAACAATTTGGGTTAAGCAGGACCTTGAGAGGGTAAATAACAGTGTCTGTTTTCATTACTATGGGCCATGTGTAGGGATGAAGGGAGCCACAGGAGACCACTTAGATGAGTGATTGGTATTTAATCTGTTTTGTGGAGACTTTGGTAAGACTTTCATCCAATACGGCATATCAAGGATGAAATTCCTTAGTGGAATTTCTGCTTCCATTTCTGCCAGCAGAGCCTTTTGTTCATGATGCTCTGTGTTGCTCACAGACCTAATTGGGAAGCAAGGGCCTATTTACAATGAATCTGCCATCTCAGATTGGGCTAAAGGAAAATTTCAAAATTCATTAACAGCAGGTAGGAGTCAGTCCACATCACCTCTGTGCTGGATAACAAGAGAAGGATGAAATTTGCATGGACTCATGTGGGTGCTTGCACCAGGTAAAAAAAAAAAAAGCCACATTGCCTCTCCTGAGAACTTCTCAATTTGAAACCATAAGCTTGTCTTGACCCTTCTTTTCTATGCTTTAAATAAAAAAATAAATAAATATCTTTTTTGCCCCTCATGAGTTCCCTATTAAAGGCCATTCCAGTCTTCTGAATAATAAAACCTTCTCTGGTGGTTTGGTTTTTATTGTTTGTTTTATTTTATTTCTTAATTTTTGTTGTTTTTTTTTTCTTTAAATCATGCCTTCCAGGCATAACATATGATGGCCACATAGAAACAAAAAAGAAGAGTATTCAATATTTTTTCTCTTTCACATTTCTCAATTATTTTCCAATGGATGGCTAGCCAGCTCCTTCAGCAGGATTCATTTCTGACCACAAGGTTGCTCAGTGGGCCCTGACAGATATGGCATTGCAATCCCTCTGTGTCATTTCAGGATGCTGAAGCATCACAGCTGAGATTGGCTCTTAACAGAACCTGTGCTGATACTATTACAAGCTGGAATAAGCACCAGTGTGAGAGGCTGGGAGTGTTAAAAGGCCAAATTTGGCATGAATCTTAAAAAAGGGTGAGGGAGCTACAATGGAGCAGAAAGAGTAGTATATGAGGAAAACAAAAGATTGAGTAGAAAAACAGAGACAAAAGAAAAATAGGGAGGAATTCTAGATCATAGGGTTAGAAGACTGAAGTTTGCAGAGGAAAGAAAGATGAAGAAATTGTAACAATATTTTCTAGGATTTTTTTCAACATTGTCAAAAACAGATTCTCTTCTGAGGATGTCACTCACTAGTTTAGTCAATACAATAATAGGGAAATCAGTCACCTGATTTATTTGTAGAAAACCATTTTAGTATTCCTTGGATGTTACTTTTTCTCTCTTGTAATATTAATACCTGTGCAGCATAAAGTCCCATTTCCAATATTATTTCTTTATTTCTTTTACCTTCTTTTGTTAATTTTCTTGATTGTCTTTGATTCTTTGTCTCTACAGCAGACTCAACATTTTGGTGGTGATGGCAAACTGACTGAAAAGTGACTGAGTTTTGTTTGTTGCTGTAGTGGGTGGCCATAGGAGTGGAGACAGTGGAGAATCTGGCTCTGCTTTGGTGCTGTGGATTCATGTGTTTGTTTATTTTTTTCCCAGAAATTGTGAATAATGTTTCTTCCTCATACAGTCCATCTTGTATGCATGTTTAGAAAGGATTATATTCAATCCTTTCAACTGTGTTTCTGTAACACTGAGCCAAATGGAGTCCCCACTCTTAGCTGGGATCTCTTTGTATCATAATAGAGCAAATGTTTCTAGTGTTGCACTGCAACAAGACTGTAGAGTGTATAGGAAAGGAATTGAATTCAGGATCTAGTCTCTGTCTTTCTCATATATCTATTCCTATAAGGAAAGCTTAGTAACTTATTATCATGTTTCAATTTCGTTCATTTGTTTTTGCTGGTGTCTGTTTTGTTTGGGGGTTTTGTTTATTTGGGTTTTTTGGTTGCTGTTTTCTTTTTAAATAATGGTTGTTATTTTTCCACATCTTTAGAACTACTTCAGCTGTCCAAGTGTTAGACTGTCCATTCAGGATCACAGAATCATAGAATCATGGAACAGTTTGTGTTGGAAGGGATCTTAAAGATCATCCAGTTCCAACCCCCTGCCATGGGCAGGGACACCTTCCACTAGCCCAGGTTGCTCCAAGCCCCATCCAACCTGGTCTTGAACATTTTCAGGGATGGAGTATCCACAACTTCTCTGGGCAACCTGGTCAGCAGAACGGCTTTTATCTATTTATTTAGTTTTAATTTTGGTTGTCTAGAATCAAAGACAACTTCAAGGGCACTTATTAAAATATGTGGTTACTAATCTAAAGTCCGTGTGTATTTAGCCAGATTAATTTATAACAGTTTGAAAATAACTGATAGAACTTTGAGTACCCCATCACTGTTTGAAATTTAGCTGTAGGCTAGCAGCCATAAAATAAAGGTATAAAATATTTTATACTTAGTTGTGTTATGTGCCTTGAAATAATTGTTACTGATTGACCCTTGGCAACCTCAGTGAGTTTGAAGAAGAATTTTCTAATTGATTTGATGGGAATGTTTAAACATGTTTGAATAAAACTGTGAATGTACTGTCCTCTCATAACTGAATCTGACTACTTTGAAATTAGTTGAAAGATATTAAAGAGAGTGATTCTTATACACATATTCATTCCATGAAAGTTCTATATGGAAACAAATTAGCAGGAGCACTTCCACTGAAGTTTTTAATCTTTGGTAGTTTCAAAATATCTCCAAAAGCAAACTTAAATATTGCCTTAGCAAAAATAACCAAAAAATACTAAGAAGAATTGAAACAATGCAAGAAAAAAGTGTTTATTATTGTTCACTGAACACAAATTGAGGATTTGAGAGTCCAAACTACTCAACTAGTGAGAGGGAGGAAAAACACCACGCTGGCAGAAGAAAGCAAATCCTTCCACAAGTTAGTTGTGCATAGGGCAGTGACTCCAATGAAAATGAGTGACATATGGCCTTTAAGACCAAGTATAAGTCTTGAGCCCCTTGCTAAAGCCTACTGAAATCAGTGGCATTTCCTACATGAAATTTTAAACTCTCACAATAGATAGTAAATAAACCTTGCTCTGGTTGCACTGGTGTGCTGGAGGAAAGTCTGAAGAGTATTGCGGTGATTGTATCTTACTAATCCTGTTGTAATACATGGAAAAATTGAGACAGTTGTCTTAATTGTCTTAATTTTAAACTCAAAGTCCCACAAGAAAATCAGAAATGTTTAGAAATCCATTTCTCACTTCCTTTGGTCTCCAGCCCTGTGTTTGTAACCATGAGACCACCTAGAATAGTTACAATTATATATAAGTGGACTTTCTGCAATCAGTATTTTATCTGTGAGAGCAGTACATCACTGAGCATCTTGGGGAGAAAAAAATTTAAGAAAGGCTTAAATCTTTCTGTTTCTAAGAATTTCCTGCATGTTTTAAAATCACCAAGTCCTCATTTCAACTAGTGCTTTGTTGTTCTGCATGGGTAGAAATGGATGATTTCATATTTACCTTTGTCATTCTGAGTGTCTAAAGAACTTGCCTGGGCCATTACACTACATGAAAACAATTTTTGGGAGGAAAAAGAAAAAGATAATGCAGGAAGATCTATAGCCATATGTATTAAGAGCAATAGTCCTGCTGCATAACATTTAGTGGGAACACTACAGTTATACTAACTAACAAAAGGTGCATGTTCCTTATGCACTGATAAGGATTTTCATTTTTTAATGGACTTGCTGTACTTATTTTCTGTGCCATAGTAAAGCTGTAGTGATGGGAGCAACCTGATGGATGTTGCACATATGATCATAAAGATTGAAATTCGTTTGGTTTATGACTTCAGGCTTAAAATAGCCTTAGAGACTGTGATAGGCGCTGATTGCTGCCTCGCATGAATAGGAGTATAACAGAAGAGTTGAAACCTCAAGATTTCTGTTTTGTGACTCTCAAGTTCATCTATAATTGCTTTTTCTGGATGTTCTACTTTTAATTTTCTCGTTATACTGTTTTTAACATGCTACTCTGTGATGGGCATGTATGAAAAAAAATTTGTTTACAAACTTTATCATTGCACTTCTGCATTCTGTAAAATCCTGTAAATGCTGGCTTTTCTCCCTTTGTGTTATCCCAGGTACACCTGGAACTGCTAAACAGTCAACTATAAAGTGCTTTGAGGGAAATTCTGTGGAGAAAATGCATATGAAGTATGGGTTTTACCTCTGACCAAGGGCATTTTAACACTATTAATAGTGAGGCAGAAGATGCATGTATATACAAAATATTTGAGCTTTGGATGCCCAAATATTTGGTCTGCCCAGTAATCATTTCTTCTAGAATAAATACTATTGACTTCTCAGATTCAAATAAATATAAAGAGTGGAGTACCTGTTTAACTTTTTGATGGAGTCCAGCAGGCATATAGGGAGCCTGGTAAAGCAATGGAATTGCCTATCAATGTGCTGAATTCAGAGTGTTAGTTTTTCATGTTTATGTTATTACTGATTTCTTGGTAAAACAGCAGACTCAGAACAAAGGTACTATTTATATGAAACTGAGGTAGAAAATAGCCATATTTAGTTTAATATAACTTTTTTTTTTTAAAGAGCAGGTTTGTTTGTCTGTCAGTTTGTTTGTCAGTTTGTTTAAAGTAGTGTGATTTTGAACACTGAGGGGCAAAATGGAGCAGGCACTTCGAGTACACTTTTTGGACACCAGGGTAATTTAGGGGATTGTTAGACAGTTCAAGACGCATGAGCTCACAAAAAGTTATGGAAAATGAAAAAAAACCCACAATTATTTTGTGGTGGAAAATTTTGTTTTGAATGCAATTTATTTTTAAAAAGATACATGACTGTTGTTTTTTCTTTTAACTAACATCTTAAAATCCAAAACATCCTTAAAAGGAAAAGAAAAGTTAGTGCAATCAGTTAAATAAAAATGTTACTCCTCTACAAAGAAAAATAATTTTGAACAGAAAAGGTCAGGTTGAACTATCTTAGTATTATACGAGAACACATTGAAAACTCCCCCGTTTGCAGAACTCTGACAATTACCTAGCCAAAGAACAAAGAAAGGAAAGGGCGTGGAACTCATAGAAAAAGGGCTGGAATTTAAGCACTTAACAGAATTTTAATTTTCTGACCATCATTCAGAAGGTTGATGCCTGATGTTGAATTCTTTGGCCTAAAGTTAGATAAACCAAATTCTTTCATCTAAATGATCCCCTGCTCCATTCTTACTAGTTTTTTTCTGCCATTATTTTCCATGAAATTGACTTGTCTAAAACTATACGGGAAGAGGAGGTTAAGCTGTTGTAGGAAAGGTTAGAGGAATTATCTGTGTCATTTAGTGAATCTGATTGATGGCAAAATTTCCCATCAAATAACTTATTTGCAAATCGATGCCTTCCTATTCACAGCTGAAATCCATCTGTGTGCAAAAGACCTCAGAGAAGCTTTATGTGTCACTTCCATCTCAGTTAAAATGCATTTTGAGGACTCATGTGGGACTAGCAAGATGAATAGACCACATTCTGACCTGCCACACAGGGGTGAGTTTTATCCTTTCTGACTGGCTAAAATTATATGAACCTTAAATAAAGCACATATTGACATTGTAAGACACTATTAAGGTCCACAGTGTACCATGGTGATGAACCATGACCAAAGTACTCCCGGGGTTGTAATAATTCATTACTGAAATAGCTTCCTTCTAATGACTAGGGCTGACTGTGTCAGAGAGCTTGGACTCCTAACCCCAAGGCTTGTTACATTGCATTAAATAAATCTCACTTTCTTTTGATTTACCAGCTGTAAATGAATCAAAGGTCTTGAATCATAACTGACAGCAAGATTTGGATAGGTATCTTTTAAGGATCTCCCTCCAATTATGGGATGAAGTTAGGCTTGCACTTCAAAGTGGTGATAGGTAAACATGGATAGTCCTGAGAAATATCTTCCCATTTGCATGAGTTACTGTACCAGTTGTCCTACAACTGTTTCCTTTGCATTTCTAATTCTTGTCTGCATTTTTATTTTGGAAATAGAAAAACTTTGTTGTCCTTTCTCAAGAACATCCCATCTACCAGGGAACACAGTTGTGTTCCCTCAGTGTATTTAAGTCCATTGATCTTGAACTTTTTCAAGCTCTGCCAGGAAGCAGCATGATAAGATATGGAGGGCTCCTCCTCCCTCAGGCACCACCACTGGGTATTCATTGGAGCTGAGGGAGGTGGGAATTAGTTCCATTTAACAAAGTGGAAAGTGGAAGGTGGATGTTTCCTACACTGGGTCAGTGCTCTAACCGCTGAATTACAAGAGAAAAGCACTTCCTAGAGCACTCAAGCTGCTCTTCTAAATGAAAAGTGACAGGTAGCACCTTATGCATATCTCAGATTTTTCAGTGTATATTTGATACACTCTGAAAATACCTCAGTTTAGAAATACTCTGAGTTTTCCCAGGATACCTGTCTTGAAAGAATCAGGACCACTCTCACCAGTTTAGGTTCTGGTTCCATGACAGCTTTTTCCTGTCTTTGTATAACCCCTCTGACATCACTGCAGTCATCGGCAGAAGGGAGCTGCATGTAAAGCATCATGTATCCAGCACATATAAGCCTTCCTGACTAAACTACCACCGGTTAACTGCTCTGAAATAAACATGCAAATAACTATTAAAGTTCTTAAATATTTACTTGTATTTCTCTGAATGTAATTATCTTCATACAGCAAATCAGATGGACCATGGAAATCCGTGCATGAAAATAAATAACCCTTTCTCCAACAGTATAGCAATCACAGGGCCCAGAGTTCACTGACTGTACTATCTTACTGAAATAGCTCTTAAATTATACCTGAGTGGATGAAAAGTTTTTTTTATTAACTTCACTTTGTGTAAGATTAATTTTACTCAATTAATAAAGGAAGAGAAATAATTCAGATTTACAGAATACTTTTGACAAAATTTCTTACATGATATTTTAAAACAATTAAGGAGGCAAGACACTGAAATTAAGCAAAGAACTGGAATAAAGAGTGGGAAAAACAGGATAAAATGATAATCTTTCAGTATGGGAAGGACTTAACAATGAACTTCCCTGGCTTTTGCAGAGCTTAGTCTATTTAGTAATTACAATCACAGGTGATGAGTTAGAAAAAGTTGAAGATGATAGGAAGGCAGAAGAAGAAAAAAATCAGAGGGGAATACATATCAAAAACAGTTATTTTGCCTAAACTCCTGCTGATTTTCTTCACAACTATCATCTCAAGTGTAGATTAGAACACTCTGGAAAGAAATGTCTCAAGAACTAGATCGTCACACAGTTGGCTACTCTTCTTCCCAATAAATAAGTAGTTAGAACATGCCATAATAAGATGAAATACTCTAATTATTCTATTTCCCTTACACAAAGCACAATTATGTGAATAACCATCAATCTCAGCCAAAAGGTGAACCACTGGAAGCACTTCCATTGATACCACCCAGTCTTGTTTCAGAAGCACGTTCTGATTTCTGCATTTCAGCTACCAGAATGCATCAGATTTAAATTCTTGTCCTAAAAGCTTAAAAAGAAAAGTAAACCACCATCCACAGGAGAATTAAAATCTGTCAACAGCATTGTCTTGGCTTACCTTGTAACCAGAGGGTTACAGTCATCTCAGTCTGTAGGCACAAAGGCCCCTTCTCTGAATCTTAGGTGGACACTCAGTCTACTGGGCTATTGGAGTCTGTCAGCTCTCCCAGAAGTTTTGAGTAGCTAAAGCATTATTGATTTGACTCCTCAAAATATGTGAGCACCAGAGTATTTCATTTGAGGTACTGTGAGAGTATTATCAAATACAGTAACCTGCTCAACCTAGGCTTTCATTTTGGAAAGAAACAATGAAACATTCATATGCTTGTTTAAATGCTAATCAGTTTTTGTTTGGCAGCCAGACCAAAATATTAATTATTCTTTCAACCTTAGTCAAGGACAAAGAGCCTGTTGATGAGCTTCAGAGGGACTTCATCTTACATAAATGGGTTATTAAATGGCAAATGAAATTCTGTGCTGAAAAAAAAAATAACAAGGCACAAGGAACTCTTAAATCACTTGTCAAACCTTGCAGCATTCAAGACTAACAGCAGTAGGTGAAGAAAGGGGCAAAGGCATGTCTAAAGATCTCTCCTCAATATTCAGCTGCAGTAAAAATGCTAATATTGGAATGCACTAAAAATAAGATTGAAGTATTTCAGATCATGTTATAGTGCCTGTCTGTGTTCTGCATAGTGCCTATTCCTATATGAGCTTATGTTCATGTACTATGTGGCATTGGTGGAATATTGCTCCAGAAGGACAAAGCAAAACAAGAATGAATTAAAAAAAAATCATCAGGATTAATAAGAGGTGTAGAAGGTCCCCTCAGTGAAAAAAAACAAGAAAAACCTTATGAGATTATGAAGGAAATAAATAAGAATCAATCTATTAAAAGGAAAAAATGTAGAATTAAAATGGATTAGGAACATGTATTTTCCCTGACTGACGTTACAAAAAAAGGACATTGGATCAGCCTACAATGCACCTTTACACCTTGTTTCAGAACTAGTAAAACAATGCATTTTTTCATGTAACAGTCAATTAAATTTGGGATTTTTTTCATAGAAAATCTGTTTAAGATACCCAATTTAACAATATTCTCTAAAGAATGCAGATCTTTAAATGTCTGCTCAGGCTACCCAGGTACCAACACCTACACTGGGGCTTAGTTTTTTGAATAGAGAGTGTGTGTGATAATGACTGTTTGAAAGGATGCATTTGTTCGTAATTTCCTACTGCCATTTTTCAAGATTTTCTTACCTGTAAGTCTTAATGCTGGATGTAAGGCTGCAACAAAACACTCTTAGATCTCATTTTCTTGATCTTGTTCAGACAGACTTTTCTCTCCTATTCGTTTCTGAACTCTGGTGACTTTACTTCTCTGAGAGTGTAATCTAATTACACCTCTTGCAGAATATCTCAGTGATATTTTGTGAAAGTAATTAACTGCATTCTCAACTTTTCCACATTCAGTCTTTAAGAAAACCAGCTATGGCTCATTATAAGCCTTTTCCTCCCTCATCTTCTCTGGAAATCTGAGGGAGCTATTACTTTCCTTAATACACATCTGTTGGTCACATTGTTAATGAGCAGAAGATAGCCCCTGTCTATTAAGTGAATAGCTAATTTTCATAAAGGCCTTGGTATACATAATATTCATTAGAGCATGAATAAATTGCACATTTAACCATCCAGAAGAGAAGAACTTATTTAATAGCAAAACAGTGAGCAGACTTGCAATATAAATAATACTCTGGAACGTGAACATTTGGAAACATTTAATAGCCAGTGAGCTATCTTTTCCTGCTATCATCAGAGATATAAGTATATCATAGCATCACCTTGCTCTGCCTCTAACATGAAATTAATTACCTTTGGACAGACCCCATGTAATTGCTCAGAAAATTGATCTGACTTTCCAGCTTTTATAGCAACCTGCACGTCATCAACAAAAGTACTTAGAATAAATAAGTACTACATCTTTTCCCATCTCTTAGATATAACCACAAAATTAAACCTAAATGGCTGTTTCAGTGAGTTTTGGCACAAGCATTCTCAAGAATACACTAGAACCCTGTACATACCTAGGCTCTTTAACTTTTTTCTGATAGAGAGGATATATGCTACTTAATATTCTGATACTGTTGAATCACTAGGATATCACTCCATAAAGCTCATTGTTTTGAAGGAGATGATGTTGAGGAACTTGGTAGAATTTTGCGGATAAAGTAGTGTATAGTAATGGACATTCTTAGCAATTTCATGGAAACGTTCACAACAGAGAATGAAAAAATAGAATAGAATAGAATAGAATAGAATAGAATAGAATAGAATAGAATAGAATAGAATAGTAGAGAGTAACTGAGTTGGAAGAGACCTACAATCATGTACCTGATGAGTCCAGCTGCCTGACTAATTCAGAGCTGACCAAAAGTCAAAATGTTGTTAAGAGCATTGTCCGAATGCCTCTTAAACACTGTCAGGCTTGAGGCATCGAGCATCTCTCTAGGAAACATGTTCCAGTGTCTGGACACCCTCTCTGAACAAATGCTTCCTTACTGTCAGGTCTGAACCTCCTCTGATGCAGCTTTGAACCATTCCCAAGCATCCTATCACAGGATACCAGGGAGAATATCTCAGCACCTCTGTCTCAATTTCATCTCCTCAGGAAGCTGCAGAGAGCAGTGAGGTCACCCCCAATCTCCTTTTATCAGACATATAAAAGAACATATTCATCAAAATATATTGTTGCACAAATAATTATTCACTTTGAGTAAATCCACACACACAAAAAAAAAAGGGAAAAAAAAGATATGTATAGACTTGTTCTGGATAGACATTTTGTACCCTAAAATTCTGACACCACCCCCCAAAAAAATCCCCAAAAACCAAAAGAAACCCCAAAACTATAAAATTGCCTCTGGGATGAGCTAATTTGCTTAGCTTAATCCCAGTGTAAAATATTAGGTATTATTTTAGCTTTCTAAAACTTTAGAATAGTTAAAAATGAAGACAATCACTTCAAACTATTTTACTTAAAAGCACGTAAAAATATCAAGTAACTTTTTCAGATTTTTTTTTGAGTTTTTTTTATTTGTCTCAAAGAACTAATGGAAACTAGTGTAATTCTTAAAACTGTCTATTCACATTTCATTATTATCTCATTATTTTCTTTCTCAAGAGTGCATAAGTAAGATTAGTCTTTGATCTACATATTTACATAGTCCATGTCTCTGATTTTAAACCCTGGTTTTAAAGTAACTAAGCCCCAAACTAGAGAGTCTATTTTAATCCACCTCATTAGGAAATGCAGTATAGATATTTTGGCTAAAATCACCCATGTTTAAATGCATCTTTCTGATGCTTGTGATTCAGTTACCTTTGCACTCTGTAAATTGTCATGTCAACATGAGGTTATATGACTGGATGGTGCCAAATGCATTATTTAAGGCAGTAACTGTGCTGCCTTTACTGTAGGTGAATTGTAGTTGTCAGTAGAACAATAGAATAGAATCATAGAATCATTACATTGGAAAAGACCTCTAAGATTGTCAAGACCACCTGTCAACCCAGCACTGCCAAGGCCAATACCACCCCTTGTCCCCAAGTGTCACATCTGCACATTTTTAAATACCTCACCTGGGAGAAGAGGCTGACCCCCACCTATCTACAACCTCCTTTTAGGAAATTGCAGAGAGCAATAAATGTCCCCTCTGAGCATTCTTTTCTCCAGACTAAACAACCCCAGACCCCTCAGCCTCTCCTGATAAGATTGTTCTCCAGATAGAGCTGGCATGTGTCAATTCTAATGTGACCAACGCCATGAAAAAGACAAGAGAGTATTTTCCCCAAATAGCCTTACTCTAGGTAAGTCATTAGTCAAAATGGAAATGCAGAGAGAAATTACAGGCAAACTTTATTGTGTGAAAATTTTTTGTGTTCATTACAAGGGGGTCAATGGTGTCTGGTAGATAAAAACAAATTTAAACAAAAAAGTAGGGAATTGCAAAAAAGTTTGGACTTGAGGCTAAATTTACCCTGTTTTGGCAGTAGTACACTTTGGCTATCCATGCTTGCAGCTTTTGGAGCATGGTCAGAAAGAACTAAGAATGTCCAGGCCCTGGCCCTTACCATTCTCTTCAATTAGTTTCTGAGGGAAGCTGGAGAACTGGGACTGGTCAAGTTGGCTACATGTCAGAACACAAATAAAAGTCTACTTTGTTCTGCTGGCTTGATTTTAGAAAACTCAGGACCAAGCAGCACATCCCATATGCTCATATACCAGGATAGTCATGTTGTTTCAAATTTCAGGCAATCCAAGGTGCAACTTTAGCTTTTGTAAGACATGAGGCTGCAGCCAACCCTGCTCAGTTCCACAGTCACAACAGAACTCCTGTCACACCCACATTGTTTTGGCTTCTGAAACCAGGTGTCCTTTTTAGGAGGCACTACCTCTGACATTGCAAGTCAAGCAGTTAGACCTGAGCTGCTGAGCATCTGAAGTGTGCCTGGAGACTAGCCAAGCCATCTCATGAGGAAGAGCAGTGATGTAATTCCTTGGAAATCAGCACTGTGGTGGTTCACAGCCTGCAGCCTTAGTGCCCTGGAAGCTGGTGCACACGACAATTGCTGGAGCCAGCTCAGGTCCATGTTTCTCTCCTTCCAAAGAGTAGCCACATCATTTTTGAGCAGGTGTTGATGCTAACCACTGCACACAGATAAAAGGAAAGCAATGTCATGCTATTTATTTACACACAGGGTATGAGGACCTCACTGATATGTACTGTCCATCTTACCCCTGGACTGCTGGTTTTTTTTCCCCAATCTGATCGTGCCTGATGGCAATTTGCAGGCACAGGACCCCAAGGCAAGACAGAAAGAATTTAAAACATGCCGAAGATCCAATCAGGAGAAGAGTGGATTGTTTGGGATGGCTCAGTCTAACCCATAAGGGAAGAAAAGACAACAGAGTTTGCTGCTCCCCTCCATCTGTGTGCCCAGATGCAGGCATGTACATGCCAACTTGCCCCAGTCATGCCTATCCACCTCTCAGTAACAGGATATCACTGCCCTGACCTTGTCATATTTCCCTAGAAACCAGACTGAGTTTTGTCTGACTCAGTTTATTTGAAGTCTTCCCAAAGAATGAGATTGGCACTTGGTAAAGTGCTTGGGACATCTCTGGAAAAACATATCATCACGCTAACATAGGTGTCAGGATGAATCATCTCCTACAGAAGGTTTTCTACAACCCACTCTGCTGCTGGGGTGATGAGCCACGATCCTCCTTCACTCCAAGTTAGCACCTCAGCACACGCCTGCACTAATTGCAGGGGTGGAAAGCAGTAAAAATGGAGCTCTGAGAATATTGATGAGCTGTGACGCAGCTTTGCCTGGCCCTGACAACCACCCCAGTGGGTGAGGCCCCGCTTCATCCTTGCTTTTCACCTTAAGGAGGCAACTGAGCCATTCCTAGGATCATATCTTTGACTTGTTCTTAGACCTCTCATTCTTAACACTGCTGTGTTGAAGAGAGAGAAGCTCCTGCCTGCAGGTCACTGATCCAGACTTCCAGATAAAAAGCTTCAACAGGAGAGCAGGGAGTGAGTCTTGAGAATCTGAAGTTGGGTCCCCTCTCTGCAACATCAGTTTCTGAAGAGATCATTTGATTCAGCAGAGGTCTTGATGAAATTGTATGTTCACCACAAGGCAGAGATGGAATACTTGATATTCAGGAATATTCACGAGTAAGGAAGCCACATGAGTTTCATCAGTACCAGTAAATCAAATATGCCTGGCCAGATTTTGCTGTCATTTAATTTCCCTAAATAAAACACGTACAACTTTTTCATACTACAATTATTTTCTACTCTTCAACCACATAGGGAAAAACCCCAAGTTCTAGATAATTTCTTTTTTTTAACTGATGCCTATTTTTTTTCAGTTTCTCCTTACATAGTACTGAAAAAAAACTCCTGAAGTGTTGTTTGTCTTGCTTTCCTGCAGCTTTACATATCACCTTTTAATTCTCTTTGCTATTTATAAAAAATCCTGTTATTTTTAATTTTTCATTGATTTTTTCTTAAAACCTATTGTTACATATCTTTGAATATCTTTTTTTTTTGGTTTTTTTGAGCATAAAGTGACTACACAGCATTCAGGGTGAGGATGTCTCATTGACCTATGTGGTGATCAGACAATGCTGCTATCTACATATTGCTGTGATCTAACTCCAGAAGGAAAAAAGGAGAGAAAGAAAGACAGAGTGAGAAAAGAGACTTGTTTTATTTTCAGAAAGTTAAATACTAGTTATTGCCAAATGACTTCAGCTGGACGAGACAGGAGTCATGGGACAGATTTTGAGAGTCTGGCTCTCTCTTTGTGCCCTCTGATTATTTCACAGCACACGTGAAAGTTCACAATGTGATTTGGAATGGAGTTTTAGTTGTGCTGGCACCATCACTGTGTTTTCCTTCCTTTCCTTGCCAATGGATTTTCATCTCACAAACACAGGAAAGCAGTGAGGGGAGAGTGGGGGAAGAAAAAGAGAAAAAAAGACCTTTTTAATTCTCCTTCTGTATGGGGCCACAGAAATGCCTTAAGCTAAACAAAACAGACTGAAAAAGAAGTGGGAAGAGATTATCAGAAGCCTGGCAAGAGGAGAGTGCAGTTGGTGGTCAGGTGAGGGCTGCTTTGGAGGATAAGCAATTTGTGTGTTATCAGTGCAGGAGAGAGAACAGTAGCTCCCTACACTGAAAGGAGATTAAAAAATAACAATAGCCTTTTCTGTACACCACAGGCCAATCTGCTAACTGCATGGAAAGCTGAGAAGCTGCTTAGAGCCCATGTTTGTTTAATTCTCACCTGCACCCACTTGAACTGTGTAAATGACATGGTGCTTTTCACAACATATGCATATGTTTCCATGTGGCACCCTTTTGTGAAGGACCTTGTGCCCAGTTAAACTAGCAGTGTTAGATTTGCTGTGGGTATAAAAGACAACATCCCTCTCCTACTTTGTAGCTCCAGAAAAGAATGAGGGAAAGCATTACTTCTGTTTATTCTGTTGTTTTCATTCAAATGGGTTTTTCTTTTAAAATCAATAGTAATGGGTAGATGATAGTAATCAGGGGTATGTAATAAAAAATAAAGGCCAAAGCAAAGGTAACCTCCTTTGCCAGAGGAAAAATTAGGAAACTCAAGCATTGGCTCAGATCAGACTCAAGATAGCTGTCTTGATGAATCAGTATGTCACATGTACTTTTTATGGAAAAAAAGAATGATGGAGGAGCAGTACAGTCAGGTTGCCAAGACAAGAGCTAAGATTCAGGGATACAATTTTTTTTTTGGCTGCTACTGCTTTTATGTAAGCATATATATGTGTGTGTTTGTGTGTGTGTATAAATGACTTTATATAAAGAACTTAAATTCCTTTGGCTTGAAAGGTACTAAGTACACGTTATTGGTTTTATTGTATAGAGATGATGGAATTCTGTTTTTCCGCTTGCAAGTCAGCTTTAAAAATGTGACTGGATAGGCATCTTAGCTGTGTAGGCAGAAAGCTGTGCACTCTCAGAGGGTCTTTTGTTTGCCAAACAACGGCACAGGGCAGACCCAGCAAACCTTGTTATTGCTTTCTTTGCAGAGTCACATCATTTCTCAAAGTGCTGGTTCATAAGGTGTAATCTATCATATATTAGTTACTCAGAATTCTAATTACTCAGACTTTAATAATTGCACATTGTCTTTTCTAGCTGAAGAATTGATTTCTCATTCCAGCTGTTCTGCCTGCTGCAGTGTATATTATGATTGCTGTTCACAGGCTGCTCACTGTTTCTGTCCTGTAGGTATGGATACTGCATGAAGGCTTCAGTTTTGTTCATTTTTTTCTTTCTGTTTCTGTGTAGTTTTATTTTCACAACCGCTTTTGAATCAAAAGAAATTTTAAGGATTGCAGAGTGAAACAGTTACATGAAGCAGTGTTTAACCATCAATAACCTCATTGTCCACTAACAGGACCCAGGATTCAGTTCCCCCTGACAGTAAATCCTGGTGTAGCTCTGAAGAGGAAATACATTCCTAGTCACATACAAACATGCAAACATACATTCTCCTTCTTTTTAAAACAGAAATACATTTTTCATTATAATCAGCCTAATATACAAGCTCTTTTCAAATGGAGTAACCAAACACATAATGTTGGAAATATTTTCAGGTCTATTTTCCCCCTCTTTTTCACAATGTCTTGTTAAGAAAAATTCATTTTTTTTGTTTATTTTGTTTGTTTGTTTTGTTGTTGCAGTTTGCTTTGTTTTGTTTTGTTTTTGATTTTTAAATTATTAAATCTAGTAACATTTTTTTTATGCTTTATGCAAGTTAAAAATCCAGTACCTGATATACCCTCTCCTCTCTGTGAGTCTAACTCCATGACAAATTCTTTTGCCCATGGTATTCTGATACTTCCTTTCATCTGAGCTGTCATCATCTATTAAATTATCTTCTCTATATTCTGGGTACTTTAGTTGAACAGAAAATGTGTTCCATGACATCAGGGTCTGTAGTCCAATGGACTGGCTAGCTCATGAGTTCACTTAAAGAATTCCTAAATAGCAAATTTCTGATTTTACAACAGAATATTTTCTCTTTTAATTTTCAGTGGCCCTACATTTTCAGAAAAAAAAGGAAGTTTTGCTCATAAACATAATTTTTTTACACACCCTAAAAATATCTCCTTAAAAAAAGAGGGGGAAATGTCAATGAAAATAATGCATTGTTAAAATTAAGGCTTATTTAAGTCAGTGGCAAATTTACATTGTTACTTAAAGTGCTAATAAACTACTGCCTTAATTATATGGTTGTTATACTTTTTTATGAAGGAATAACAGAGAATGTGAGCTTTATCCTGCTGACTTACCACTACACCATCTTCAGAAAGTGTCTGCTAGAGTTTCTCACCTTTTGTCTCTGAAAAGTAAGCAATGCTGCTCATAGAGAACTCATCAGAGATGGTTGACTTTAACCAGAAACACTCTGATGGCACCCCACCTTCAGAAAATAGAGGTATTCTGAGTTCCATATGTGCTTTTATATCAACCTGTTGTAACAAGCCACTGAAGTGTAGCTCTGTTTAAAACTAAGGATTCTGGGAGGAATCTCCTGCAATGGGGTACTGCTGCTGAAACAGAACAAACCAGGGTTGATAAAATAAAGGCACCAAACACAAAACAAGTCTGTAAAACAAATACAGTTGTCATGGTTTGCTTGCAGCCTCTCTGCAGCGCTGAAGCTGAGTTGGCCACATGGCCACATTAGCCATTCCATCAAGGTGAAGAATCCCAAGTGAGTTGCTACAGGAAACAAATTACTGAGGTGTCAGCTGGAGCTGAGGGTTCAGATATGAGGGAACTTTACCCATTATATGCTTGAAGGATTTCTGGAACAACAGAAGCTGGAAAAGAGCATATTGGTAATAACAAGACCAGGAAAGCAGATGTTTCATTGACCTTTGCTCTATGAATTCGGACTACCCATTTGCCAGCATGCCTGAGTGAACCAGAAAGGAATTGCAAATAAGGTTGGCTCTCCTGAGGCACAAATAAATAAATATTTTTTTTTTTAAAAATCAGATATCGAGTCCTTGTTTAGAAAGATATGTAAAAGAAACTCAAAAGCTTATGAAACCACCTGGAACTTGTGCCCTGTTATTAAAGATGAGGAGAGAGAGCTCTGTTTTTATTGCAGCATTCATTTCAGTTGAAGGAATTGGAAGCTGGAGAAAGGACAAGCTAACACGAAACTGAGGTAACCCCCTAACAAAACTGAGATTTATTCACTGTGCTCTCTTAGTAAGTGGTCATTGCAAGCATGACCTTGGCTGGATTTGTCTGTGGAAAGAGAATTGGGAGGACTAGACCTTCTATCCAACACTGACATTGCTCTCTGTCAAGGCACCCTGCTACTCTTGACCCCATGAAGCTTATCTCCAGATCTGTAGAAACTTCACTTTCCACCAAGCATTAACTTTGGCAAAAGAAAGAATTCATGCTTAATTACACACAGGCTTGTTCAGGAAAATTTAGGGTAAATCCCTCCCTCCTAGTTTGAGACTACTGGTCCAGCTGCTGACTCAGCAGCTATGAGGTGGCTTGCAGAGGGTGGTGCTATCACCTAAACAAAAATTAAGCAACTTCTATTTATCACATACTTGTTTAAATTTTCTCATCCATTTGCCTTTTTTTCTATAGCAGAACTTTACATTATCTATCCAGTAACAGGGAAGGAACTTCTTTTTTCTCTCCTGAAACAGAGGGAGAAACATCTGCTCTTGAGGCTCACATTGGATATGACTGTTGAGTGAAAGAAATAGTCATAATTCATTTCCATTAATGAAGACATTTTGCTAAACAATGGCTAAATTTCTGGCCTACTATTTCCTTGACTATAGGATGTTTCATGCAGGGACTATATTTTCTTCTTCTAATTGTTCCTACTATGGCTGTACATTTGAGGGTTCCTTGTTAAATGTTTTAGACATGGGGCTGAGAGAAAGTGCCGCGTGCCAGAGGAGGGGAAGAAAGGAGACGGTCCCAGCCAATGTTGGGGTGAAGGCCAGAACTGGTTTATTCATGGGAGCATGGGACTTATATAGGGTCAGGGAGGAGCTTGGAAAGTGGGAAGAGTTTGGGGGCGGATCGCAGCAAGAGGGGAAGGGCTTACAGGGAAGGAGGGGAATAGATGGGGCGTGGCCAGCCTCACATGATGACGCTGGGATTGCATCACCAGCCAGCCAATGGGAAATAGGGAATATACAGCCAATGGGAAACCAGTAATCAGGTAACCGCAACCAATCACAATACAGCATACAAATTCAAAGGGATAAAACATGAATTTGTGAGTCCTGAGGTAACTGTCCGTTTGTGGTATTGATAAACTGTTCATCGTGGTTGTTCTGGTAGCCTCTGAGACAGTGTTCTCCGACAAGAAAGAATTAGGCATGAACATTTATTTGTTAACATCTTGCATTATTTCTACACCCTACTAGAAGTCTTGAAAAGAAATATTATGGGGTATTTTTGATAGAAATACAATAGACAAAACAAAAAACTAAATACCTGTGCAGGAGGTCTTCATTATCCCATAGCACTTGTATCTGTATTTATACATTATAGCCAGGACCTCAGTGTTCGTATGACTCTCAATATAAACCTATAACGTCAGAAACAGGAGATATATTTTTATAAAGGACAAATGATCAGGCAGTGAAGCTCTTCCTGCTTCTGTAATAAGGCATTATTCCTCTCCAAATATTTGTCTTTCTGGCTTTTTTCCCTGTGTTACTTCTTGAGTTGTAATGATCTACAGTGAGTTAAAGCCAGATATTACATTTTATTGTGGCAGTGACAAAGCTTTGATGTCCTGGAAGACTTTTTCTTTTTTTTTTTTACCTTTGGATTAGGCTTTATTGCACTTAAGTATTGTGCAGGAATAACTGAAGGTAAGGTCACTGACAGAACTGTGCCAGCAAGAAACTCTGTAAATCCAACCAGAATTTCTACACTGTCACATAGCTCTCTTGAAAACATTGGCTATGACCCCTAATTTCAAAGAAGGGGTAGTAGGGATTTTTTTTTGTGCAATTGCAGTTGTG
The DNA here is from genome assembly GCA_013396655.1 of Campylorhamphus procurvoides. Taxonomy (NCBI): domain Eukaryota; kingdom Metazoa; phylum Chordata; class Aves; order Passeriformes; family Dendrocolaptidae; genus Campylorhamphus; species Campylorhamphus procurvoides. Next base: position 669,743 of record WBMV01008144.1, read on the forward strand.
AGTGGCTTTCACATTCTCAGGCAGCTTGAATTGAAGCTACGCTAATGAGAACAAGGAGATTTCTGAATGGAGAGATGCAGTCTCTGCCTGCTGCTGCAGAAGTTGCCAGTGGGTTTTCTTTTAAGCTTCGCTATTTAGTGTCATGGAGCAAGCACAAGTATTTCTGGAAATGCTCTGTAGAAGAACTTGAAAATAATCTTGATCTATTGCAGCTGCTGTCCTTAGAGTTAAAGTGCAAATGCTTCTGCATTAAGGATCTCTATGCAACTCAGGATTGCTTTGCCAGTCACTGAAATAAAAATACCTGGGGAAGTGGAACAGGTGTTCAACTATGCACTGCAGGAAGAGCAAAGGTAGAAAAAGACACTAATTTGTGGACCCATAGAAATAACAGGAGAGCAGAAATCCTAAGAAGAACAAAGTTTCATTGTTGCTTAGGTAAAGGTGAATTATAAATAACTGGTCAGTTAAGGTAAAAGAACAAAGATGCTTTTGAGAGTGTGGATGGTAAGTGAAAGTACCCTGCATGTAGGAAAACTAACTAAATTTAACAGGAAATTATACACTGGACTAATGACATTGCTAGAAATCTTGAAACTGTTATTTGAATTAATTTTCCTGAATGATTAAATCTGTTGTAAGAAAACTGAGTGCCTTTCTCCTATGAAAGACAGGAAGCTGCTTGATTTATTAAGTCATGTTTAATACTGATTTAGCATTGGATTTATGGAAACACATGTCCATCCTGTAGACTGTACCTGTGTTAGATGAGCCAGTGATCCAATCTGAGGCAAGGTGGGCTTTGTAGTGGTGTCTTTCAGCTATGAGTAGCCAGGAAAGATCTTTTTTTTGTCTCTGCTGCCCTGGGAAGCGACTAAAGTTGTTACTTGCAGTGCAGGAGGCAGGATCAATAACCTAGGCACCCTCTCTACCTTTTTCTTATTCTCTTTTCCTGGTTTTTCTTAGAAAAACAAGAAAACATTTACTTAGCACACCTTAAAGTCAAGTTAGACAGCAGATGACAAATGGGAAGAAACTGTGATGGACAGAAAAAAGAATCAGCACTGATGCAATGAACTGGTGTGGTGGGTGGGTGAATGAAAAGAAACAGAGGAAACACAGGGAGCCAGAGCAGATCCAATCTCACCATGGCTCGAGTAGGGCTAGAAGAAGAATGTATGTGTTCTGGAAAGTTTATACTTAGAATAACTGAAGTACAAATTCATTAAATTACTTGTACAAAGCCAGATCAACATCATCATTCAAGAAGATGGTCTCAACCTCAGCAATTTGGGAATCATTCAAGTCAATGGTGATAAATCTTGACTGCTCTTAATGTTCCGGTTGTCTTTGCATCTATTCCCCTATAATAAGATGTATGTTACATTCTGCTTCCCCCTCCATCTCTCTTTAAATGGACATCCGTTGGCCAGGACTGTCCTCATCCCTCCACTGCATCTTTCACAAGTTGTGTTACTGAATATGGGAAGATCAAAAATTATCATGTAAACATGAGATTTTCTGTGCTGGAGCAGCCTGGATAGGGTCTATTAAGATCATATCTAGCCTCTGTCACTGTTGAATACCAATAGCTGTGTTCCCAAAGCAAAAGAAATGTCGACAAAGATGAAGTAACTCAAGCATAGAGGAACCTTTTCCTTAACTCCATTAGTCTGTGATTGCCTTTGAAGACTGTAAGAGTAATGTTTATGCATATCACAAGGTGGGGGTTCTGTTTGGGATCTTTTTTCAGGTTTGTTTGGGGTTTTTTGTGTGTGTGTTGTTTTTTTTTTGGAACCCATGTAAATGTAATTTGTGATGATTGTCATGTATATTAAAATAGTGAAGTGTGTTTTACTCCAAGAAATGTTATCTTAGACATTTTATGGCAAACATGCTCCAAGACAAGATGCAAATTTTTCATAGAGAGAGCTTCTGTGTATAGCAACCATTGTATATGCCAGGTTTTATGCTGTATTTCTCTTTTTTTGTTTTGTTTTGGTTTTTTATTGATTAAATAATGACTCATTTTTTTTCAATAGCTGCCAGATCTTTGTTTTCGACATCATATCTTATCATATCCCTACTTTCTTAAGATCTATATCCTCCTCTGTGTAACTGGTTGTTCTCTTTGACTATTTGAGCCTGCAGTAGATTCTCTTAAAATCTGTTTATGGGGCTAAGGGCATATTTTTCAAAGCTCTTTATGCTCCTCATTATGCAGATAGATACTTGTCAGGCTTTTCAGAGGTATTTTAAGTGCTGAAGAGATTTGCAAGTGAGCTTAATAAGACATTAGTACCCACCTAATTTGTAAATGTAATTGGACACTAAATATCTTTCACAGGCTGACCCAAAACAATCAGAGTCATGCACAGAAGACCAGAAGTGACATACTTTTTGGGCTAGAATATTTCAGGATTCAAAGTACTATTTTCTATGTCTATTGTTATTTTCCTTTTGCTCTTCCTCCTGCTCTTTGCAGTTCCAGTATTTCATACAGCTTTCTGAGGGGTTCCCTACAGCAGATACAATGACACAGATGTGAAGCTCAAACTGTCCTTTCTATTGTGTACACATTCTCCATGTGTTGAAGCTAAAATTCATAGAATGGTTTAGAAAGGACCTTTGATAAACATCCAGGCCAGCGATCTTGCCATGGGCAGGGACATTCTTCACTAGATCAGGTTGCTTAAAACCCCGTTCAACCTGATCTGGAAGACTTCCAGTGATGGGGTATTCACAACTTCTCTGGGCAGCTTGTTCCAGTGTCTCACCACTCCCTTAGTAAAAAATATATCTTCTTTATGTACAATCTAAATCTCCCTTTTCCAGTTGAAAACCACTGCCCTTAGTTCTGTCACTTCATAGAAAGTCTGTCTCAGTTTTAAAAGCCCATTTTAAGTATTGACAGGCTGCAATAAGGTCTTCCTGGGGGCTTATCTTTCCCAGGCTGAACAACTCCAACTTTCCCAGCCTGTCATCATAGGAGAGGTGCTCCAGCCCACTGATATTTTTAGTGGCCTTCTCTGCGCATGCTCTAACAGATCCATGCCTTTCTGGAGCTAGATGCAGTGCTCCAGGTGGGGCCTCATGAGAGGAGATGAGGAGAATCAGCTGCCTTAACTTGTTGGTCACCGTTCTTTTTATGCAGCTCAGGGTATTATTGGTTTTCTGGCTACAAGTGTACATTGCCAGTTTATGTCCAATCTTTTATCTACCAACATCCCAAGTCCTTTTCCAGTATCTCAATCCATTCATCACCCAGCCTGAGCTGGTGCTGATGATTGTCCCCACCCAGGTGCAGGACCTTGTCCTTTAGTCTTTTAAAGTGCCTCTGGGTGGCATCCCTTCCCTCCAGCCCATCAACTGCACCACTCAGCTTGATGTTATCAGCAAAGTTGTTGAGGCTGTTCTCAGTCCCACTCTGTGTCAGTGACATTAGACATTATAATATTGGGTTGTACTCGTTCCAATACAGGCCCTTGAGTGTGGCAGAGAACGTGCAGT